>OX465590.1:44846411-45231411 GCA_950022655.1 Alentia gelatinosa | reverse complement strand
GTCATCCTATCAGCAACCCCAGCATTCATGCACCTGGTGCCCGTAATATACGACACACAGAAGTCACTGTTCATTAAAGACGGCATTTCCACCTGGTCACTAAACGCCCACACATTATGTGGTGACTGTAAAATCCATTACTCAATATCCCTAGATGAAAGTGAGGACGTCGGAGTTTTAGTGAAATTTATATGAAAGATTATGTTTGAATATTGATTATTAATTATATTGATATTAATAATTTATAATATATATATATATGATTAATAGGGTTGCAGGACGTTAGGGCCCACAACCTTAAAGTCGGGACGTTAGGGCCCACCCTACACCGGGGGTGTGAAAGCCTCAGTCGCGCCTCAGCCGCACGGCCGCACCTGTGGTGCCGGGAGGGAGATGTGGCATAAATATATGTTAGGGCCCACCTAAATTTGCATAATTGGTTAATATTTGAATACTGGAGAACTTGACCCGTAAAAAACTCGACCCGTAAGGAACTCAACCCATTTTATATCTTCCCTACTCAAGCATCTCAACTGTGAATAAATACTATATATAGTAGTAAGTATAAGTAAGTATCACTATCCCTACCCCTAACCTTAACCCTAACCCTAACCCTAACCCTAACCCTATCCCTAACCCTAACCCTAACCCTAACCCTAACCCTTACCCTTACCCTAACCCTATCCCTAACCCTATCCCTAACCCTAACCCTAAGTAACCCTAACCCTAGGTTGGCTTTAGGCGGGCCCTAACGACCCGATGAGTGGGCCCTAACGTCCCGACTTTCGGGTGGTGGGCCCTAATGCTACATACCATTAATAGAGTAGTGGGTCAATGACAGTGAGTAGATAGTATAGCGCACATGGGACGCGCAGTGTAAACGGGAGACATCGGGGTGTGGGGGGAGGGGGCAATGACCACACCTGACCATAGGCCATTAGTTACTAATTTTCGGGTAGTTGCTCTTGAGATTTAAACTTTACACATAGTCGTCAACCTCCACATCACACGTATCATCTTTTCAAATCACACACTTTTACCCTACATTCTATATCTTCTTCTAACAAGCTTGTATATCTATTGTATGTATAGTATCGTATTATACTTTTTTATGTTGGTTTGATTGTATAAAACAGCATTACCAGATCACAAAGATTAATGTTAGAAGGAATTTCGATGTACCTTCCGCTAACATTATAGAAGTACGGCCAATAGGGATAGTGGTAGACCGCAGGTTACACTTGTATACTTGGCGAACTATATCCAATAAAAGTCATTGAAAACAAATTAATTTAGAAAAAAAAGATGAACATACAGTGGGCACGAACATTGTCATTACTGCACGACTAGCAGAGGGCAGTATTTCAGAGACATTCGCACACAGGTAGATAGTAATAATGGACAGTTCTCCCCCATAACGAGGACTTATTTTAAATGCGGGGTCTTCCACATTGTCACATGAGAAGGACTTAAACAATAATCTAAGAGATACTCATATAGGATAACCAATAAAGTATGCATACACAATTTCTGAATATTTTGACCGGTCTCTCTCTAGTGGCTTAATATTCTGAAAGATAAAATAGCACTTTAAAGTGCTATTTCATCTTTCAGAATACTAAAATTGATCTTTAAAGTTTCTGATATGATGAGTTTTGCAAGGATATAGAACAGACTTATAAGTAGAATATCTGCCTGCGAGCAGTCAACTGCAATAAATTTAAAATCTAAAAAAAAAAAAAAATTACTCATTTAGCTTCAGGGGTTGAAATAGATGGTTTCAGAGATTGTTTGGCGATCATCTTACAGCCTTGGACAGCTTGATGCATGGTCTGAAGTCCTGATGGTTACTCTGACGCGCTCGCTATAGAGACTATCGATCAGTGAAAACTCCACGCGGACTGACAGCCTAAAGACCGCCACCGACTCTGTGGCTTCCGCCGATGAATGGGTTCAGCGGATATGTGGCTTCCCGGAGGGTAGATAATGTATGGGTGTGGCTTCCATATCGTATTGACACCCGCAGGCCATCAGTATCCACACTTAGAGTATCACAGGGAGGTACTATTGACACACACAACCTATGGATGGGTGTATGAGTTAGAGGGTAGGAGGGGGAAGCGTTAATGTTGCGGTCTGAACGGATTCTGTCCTCACACGGTGACAAAAAGTACGAGGTAAAAGGGAACGGGAGGTGGTGTTTTGTGGTGGTGGGGACTTCCCGATACGATCACAAGTCAGTGGCAGACTTCTACCTAAAAGGGGAAACACACTGTACGATTTCGTTCCCACCGATTAACTCCCTAAATCGGAAGGGCATTTTAACTTGTCTCAGGCGAATTTGCGCTGGGCATCGACCATCACAGCAGGATCTATAGATGGGGGTGGAGGTCATTAGTGGGAATTTATCTTAAGCAAATTCTGTTCACACTGGACAACTGACTTCTGATTTTCTCGGAGATTCGAGGCCACCGATAAAGGAACAAGTAATAAATCTCAGTGTATGGGAGCTGAATCGGTGAGCTGGCCTCAGTCTGTGTGTGGCAGGGGTATTTCTGCTCACCCAGCAACTAATTATGGGCCAAAGTTGGTAGGCACCACGGGGGTATTTCTTAAACTCTGTTGTCGGCGACAACGGGAAAGAACACGTTCCTTAATTTATCGCTCCCGATTTCGGAACATTGGACTGCAGTTTGTCGGCGACAAAGGTACATCGCCACAGGTGGGATTTCCAAATCTTAGGCAAATTACTGTAGGGGGATGCCACACTGGCGGACACATTTTCTAGGCCGCGCCTGAGCTTACGATTGTTCTTTTGTCGCGGAGAAAGGAACATTCATGTTCCGAAATCGTACAGTGTGTTTTGGCTTTAATGCAGCGTTTACACTAGACGATTCTGGCCGACGATTCTGGTATTTTGCACCACTTGACGACTTTCGGCAGTAAAATGATAGATTTTGTCTAACGTAAACACCAAGCGTGTGGCGACTGCAGATCGTCTGGTTACTTCAGTTTATAAAATTCGGCACCACCTGACGACTATCGGACATGCTCTGATGCCTGCGACTATATCAAGACGGTTTGAATTAGTCATCCCCATGGGTTGCAATTCTGTGAAAACTTAGTCAACAGTGTAAACACTCGAGTACATTCTGGGCTTGACGATCTACAGTCACCACATATTAAGTCGTCTAATTCAAATGCTGGGTGACGTGGTGTTTCCACCTGCCGACTATGACCGACGATTATGGCATAAGGTGGTGTCACCAAGAATCGTTGACCCAAGAAAGGCTTTAAGCATTTAAATTAGTTACAAATGTTGTGTAGGTAATCAGATATTGTTAAGATCAAGAAAAGGCACCTATAGTTATCTAGTGTTAATGCCGGGTTAGTCGTTAGGTGGTGCTAAGTTCAGGATTCGTCACCTATAATCCTCTAATGTAAATGCCGAGTAAGGTGTAAGGTGGTACGGAATCATCGTCTATTATCGTCTAATGTAAACGCCAGGTTAGTTGTTAGCTGGTGTCAAATTCAAGAATCGTTGCCTATAATCGTCTTGTGTACATACTGGATACGTCATCAGATGGTATTGAAATCAAGAATCATCACCTATAAATATCTAGTGTAAAAGCTGAGTAGTTCTTCAGGTGGTGCTCAATTCAAGTATCATTGCCTATAATCATTTAGTGTAAATGTAGGGTAAGTAAGTCGTCACGTGGTGCAAAGTACAAAAATCATCGCTCATAATCAACTAGTGTTAACATCGAGTGAGTCGTCAGGTGGTGCTAAATCCAGGAATTATTGCCTATAATCATCTAGTGTAAATGCTGGGTAAGTCGCACAATTCATTGATCGGTACCTATAATTGTCTAGTATAAATTACTCGGTTTGTCATCAGGTGATGCTAAATTCAAGAATCATTATCTTTAATCGTCAAGTGTAAACACTAGGTAAGTCGTTGTGTGGTGCTCAATACAGGAATCATCACCTATAATTGTCCTGTGTAAATCCCGGGTGAGTCATCAGGTGGTTCTAAATACAGGAATCGCCGCTGATAATCATCCAGTGTAAACGCAGTGTCTGGCAGACTTTGTCGGGCTGGTTCAAAAAGCCACAGCAGCTTCACAGAAACATGACACACATTATCGGCCTGGTGCTATTCATCTGTTAAGGCCGGTTCCTCCTGTAAAGGAGCCAGGCCCATCCTCCATACACCCAGTCTGTGTGGGCGTGGTGCTAGATAACGGCAACCACTGATAGCAGGTCCACCACCACCCCGCCCAACACAGGACAGATCCATGCCCTGAGGGGGATTCTTAAAAGCCTTCAAGTCAAACACCCACTCTCCAACACCTCCAAGTTACAGCTTTGTGGCTTGGGTCTTATAGGAATCGTTACCTATGATCGTCTAATGTAAACACGGCTTTGGATGTCAGGTGTTATTAGATTCTAGAAACGTCACCTATAATCGTCTAGTATAAATGCCGGGTAAGTTATCAGGCGATGCTAAATTCAAGAATCCCTCACAATAATCGTTATGTGTTAATGTTGTTTAGGTCATCAGGTGGTGTTAAATTCAGAAATCATCACCTATGATTGTCCTTTGTGAATATCCGGTGAGTCGTCAGGTGGTTTTAAATACAGGAATCGTTGCTGATAATCATCCAGTGTAAACGCAGTGTCTGGCAGACTTTGTCGGGCTGGTTCAAAAAGCCACAGCAGCTTCACAGAAACATGACACACATTATCGGCCTGGTGCTACTCATCTGTGAAGGCCGGTTCCTCTTGTATAGGACCCAGGCCCGTCCTCTATACACCCACTCTGTGTGGGCGTGGTTCTAGATAACGGCAACCACTGATAGCAGGTCCGCCATCACCCCGCCCAACACGGGACAGATCCATGCCCTGAGGGGTGTTCTTAAAAGCCCCCCTTCAAGTCAAACACCCACTCTGCAACACCTCCAAGTTACAGCTTTGTGGTTTGGGTCTTATACGAATCGTCACCTATGATCGTCTAATGTAAACACTGCGTTGGATGTCAGGTGGTATTAGATTCTAGAAACGTCAGCTGTAATCGTCTAGTATAAATGCCGGGTAAGTTATCAGGTAATGCTAAATTCAAGAATTCCTCCCAATAATCGTCATGTGTTAATGTTGTTTAAGTCATTAGGTGGTGTTAAATTCAGGAATCATCACCTATAATCGTCCTGTGTAAATGCCCGGTGAGTGTCAGGTGGTTTTGAATTCAGGAATCGTCGCCAATAATCATCCAGTGTAAACGCAGTGTCTGGAAGACTTTGTCGGGCTGGTTCAAAAAGTCACAGCAGCTTCACAGAAACACGACACACATTATCGGCCTGGTGCTCCTCATCTGTGAAGGCCGGTTCCTCCTGTATAGGACCCAGGCCCGTCCTCCATACACCCAGTCTGTGTGGGCGTGGTGCTAGATAACGGAAACCACTGATAGCAGGTCCACCACCACCCCGCCCAACACAGGACAGATCCATGCCCTGAGGGGGGTTCTTAAAAGCCTCCCTTCAAGTCAAACACCCACTCCCCAACACCTCACAATCCAAGCCTCAGCTGGGAGAGCCTGGTCCAAGCTGGAGACAGTCAAGAGACAGACAATGAAATAAAAGGAGAAAGATATTAAATAAGCGAGGAAAAAATGAAATAGGACAGAGTGATGCTGGATTCATAGAAAAGAGCGGTGACTTGCGACGTGAAGCGGTCTATAATTCTCTGCGTTTCACGTCGATCCGAGCGAGCTGTAGGCATTGATTCGCCTACCTTAGAGTACCGCAGTCCGTGTGTCAACACTGCAACGCTCAAGACATGATTGATCGCTGCTACTATACTAAAACTCACCCTTTTATCGCTCAATGTAGGCGCATTTCTTTCCGGTAGGACCCTCATTGTAAAGCGACTGATGCCGATCCGCCTCTTCTGTTACCTGACGCATTTCTCCATCTTTTTTTTGTAAATCAATGAATTACTGTAATTATATACGTGTTTCATCCTTATAAAAAGACGAATATATTCATAGTGTTTACATACATATAAATGAATATAGATGTGAGCATATCTCTGATAGATTTCCTTTCTCTCTGTTGGTAGAGTCAATATCTCCCATTGGACATGCTGGTCAACAAGTTCAGACAATATTTGCTCTCTATTTGCACACGTCTGTATTGCTGAATATTGTAGATATGAGAAAATACAATACACAACTTTTTTCGTGGCAGAATTGTCAAGCCTTGAATATATTGTCTTTTAATCAGAAAAGACTGCATCGAGGCTATATTTACCAAGCTTCCTGCTATAATAATGGGTATATCGAGGGTATAATAAAAGGACTATATTTTGTTTTATAGCAAAAAGGGCCTATTTTTCTATATTTAGTAGAAACTGAACGAGCGTTATACTTGTCAGTGTTTATGCCACGATGGGAAGGTCTTGTATTACTACGCGAAGCGTTAGCTGAGCGTAGTGAGGAACAGACCTGACCAGAGTGGCATAGCCACTGACAAGTCGAACTCGAGTTCAGTTTTGTATTTATCCTACCCCGTTTCTACGCTTTTGGATTACCAAAATATAAATATCGATTAAATGACCAACCGAAGTCCAACCGGACCTCTTTTCGGGGCAGCTCACGATCTGGTCGCTGATTGGTCGATTTTATTTATGCCCCTAGAGGCATAAATCGCACTTTATATCATGGCATGCCGCATAAAATTTGCCTATGTTATGCCTATGGACCGTTTTTATTAGGGGTAGGATAAAATCATTTCTCTTCATCACCTCACTCACTCATACACTTGACAATTTCAGTGGATCGTCAATATTAATATGTCTTTGTGCTGTTCAATGAATTCCTATTACCTTACTTTTAATCTTATCTCTCGAATACAGATTCTATTAGATACACAACTTCCTAAATCTGATACATTCAGCCATATCACTAAACCAGAAATGAATAAGAATTGATGGAGCATGTAGAAGTAATTCAATCCTCTCTCAATTATCTCATTTAATTTCAGGTGCATTTCATGGGCTCCTTCTTTCTTGCATTAGTTCACGAAGATATATATATTCTCAAGAGGCAGCAGCTGCTATGTTGGCCTGTTTCAAATACAATATAGAAACAGTCCCACCGTCTAGACAAATAGAAATCCCCCCATCTTGGGCTCCTGGTGATTGGACGATGTCTGATGGTTCCCTCGTCAGTCCTTAAACGTCGTCTCAAGGGCAGGACTCTCTATTCCTCGAGAAGACAATCAGGCCCGGCGTCCACCTACTACGATATGGCTCCGATATGGTCTATGATGCACCTCCTGATACAAAATCAAAATCGCGTCGGAAGATCACCTAATATCGGGGCAGTTGACCACGTTTCTGTGATTAGACACTGATAAAAACCCCATACAATGCGTGGTGGATTGGCATGTCTAGACATATGTCTACGATTTTGCACCTTCCCGATATGGCACCGATTTTGACATTTTGTATCGGTGCCATATCGGGAGGTCTGCGATTCTATCGTAGTAGGTGGACGCCGGGCCTAAAGATCAGACAGCACTCCCTGAAAACTGAAAGACGGATGGAGCCTTCCGCCGCTATCATTACTCTCATCGATAATGTTGTTTTTTTCCATTAGCAAATGGGTGATTTTCATCACTGAATTTAAATCAAACTTAAAAATTTGGTGTCACTGTGCTTGTGATTGATTTATCAACTTTTTGATCAATATTATGATTGTGTAGGGGTTGGGTTAGTCTAGCGGTGGTTCTTTCACACTTCAAAAGAGGGTGCGGGATGTCCGTCCCCACTGTGTAGTGATTCCAGGCGACCCGCACATGCAAGAAGCACAGGGGAGCCTGGATAACGTAACTCGGCTTATATATAGGCCGGGTTCGCAGTGGGAAGGCAGGCATTCTTGTGCGTTCTCTCTGAGAAGAGTGAATCCTTGGATCCTCACATTGCTGTGTTTTCCTAACCCTCTTGGTGGTTAGGCAAGTCAAGTACTGCAGTATCTGGAAAAGTCTCCCGGCTTCACTTGGCAGACCAATGCCAAGGTACTGTACTTTGGGAGTGATCTATGCAGGATCACTTCGGGAAGTTGTTATAAACATCTATTGTTAGTTAAACTTGTAGAGTCTGGTTTTGTGTAACTAGGTTTGTTCATACTCTCCGAAGATACCGAACCGACTTATGTAATGGCGCATAGGGTGGCATATCACCGGGAAGGAAGTTATACAATCTTTCCAAGGATAGACTTCTCCACACGGTCAGAGTCTGCGACCGCTACATTTGTATTATAAAAGAATATATAGAAATATAGTAGTTGACACTACATAATACTCCTCGCTATCGCTCAGAGTTTTACTACGCGTCAATTATGCGGAGAATACGGCCACTCAGATCGAAGTCATGGTAATATTGTGTATACAGTAGAACCCCGCCTAACGGACATCTTTGGTCGAAACGGTTCCCTATATTAGATGTTTATTTAACCCCGTGTAAGTGGACATCCCGCGTAAGCGGTCACTTTGGCCCGGAACGGAGGGTGTCCGCTTACGCGGGGTTCTACTGTATATAGAGACTATTATAGTCGTGGCGCCAACTATAGAGGCTTAACATATTAGATTTCCTGCAGATGATTCAATGAAAAAACTCGCAGTATATTGTCAACTCCCTTGCTCGGCGATTCTCCATTAACATTTATTTATAAGTCAATACCATCGTCTATAAGAAACATACAACGACTCAGCGTTAAACTGTCCCTATTATATTGTACCTGCACCCGGCCAACACTTACCCCTTCACTGAATCCAGTTAGCGGCAAATTGAAAATCCAATTAGACTCATTCATTTCACTGCCGCCTTAACAAGACGAAATAATTCATCATATTAACGAACCTCCAGACACAACGGCCATTACGCGCATAGAATCGCTGAGGGTTGACTTTAATCGTTCATGCCTTCATCAAACCTCAACCGGCCTCAACCAGCCTCCCTTGTAGGGACTCCGAGGTGTTTAGCGAGAAACCCATATGAGAACGTGCCACTAATAACCACCAATGGGCAAACAATGACGGTCTAATTCAATAGGCGGATCTCGACCGGCGTTTAAGTGCGATTCACACGTAAAGACTCATGTACCTAAGACCATCCTTCTCATAAAGCCCAATGCCCACCTACCGATTTCGGAATATTCATTTACCTTTGTCGGCGACAAACGGACAGTAATTTGTCTCAGCCAAGGCATCCTAACAGATTCGGCCGTAATCGGTAGATGTAGGACAGCTAGGCAAGGGTGAGCCACCAATTAGTAGACAGATTTGCTTAGGACTAATATCCACCACCCCATCTCCTCAATGTCCGCAGATCGAGCGAAGAGTTACGTAATTTATCTGCGACAAGTTCACCGACTCCTATACGATTTGCAAACTAATCGCTCAACCCTGAATCGGTAGATGGGCATCAGGCTTTAGATGTCACACTCTGTAAGTCGTATTCTGTCGCAATTTTCAGCCTGGTTCGGATACCACATTTGGGAATCTCCGGGCATGCAGCTAGGTGAGTATTGGGTGACATTCTCATTCCTCAGGCTGTGATCTCCGGGCATGCAGCTAGCTGAGTATTTGGAGACATTCTCACACCTCAGGCTGTGATCTCCGGGCATGCAGCTAGCTGAGTATTTGGAGACATTCTCACACCTCAGGCTGTGATCTCCGGGCATGCAGCTAGCTGAGTATTTGGAGACATTCTCACACCTCAGGCTGTGATCTCCGGGCATGCAGCTAGCTGAGTATTTGGAGACATTCTCACACCTCAGGCTGTGATCTCCGGGCATGCAGCTAGCTGAGTATTTGGAGACATTCTCACACCTCAGGCTGTGATCTCCGGGCATGCAGCTAGCTGAGTATTTGGAGACATTCTCACACCTCAGGCTGTGATCTCAGGGCATGAAAGCGGGCGTCCATCAACCACGACAAGGCTACAACAATGGCATTCCGACAAGGTCCACGACAGGCCTACGATTAGAAGACTTGTCGTAGCCTTGTTGTGGTTGGTGGACCCCAGTTCCCGACAAGAGTCTACGACAAGGCCATGACAGGCTGCGACTGGAAAGCTTGTCGGAAGCCTTCTGACAAAATCGAACATGTTCGATTTTTCCTACAGCTGGACCTTTGTCGTGGAGTGTCATGGCGTGTCGGGAGCGTGTCGCAGAGGTCTAAGATGGTAAATTTTGGTGGAGCGTGCACTTCCCGACACCCTGCGACAACGCTGTCATAAAGCCTCCTTCTTACGACAAGGCCATGACAAGCGGCAATTGGAACTTTCTTGTCGCCGCTTGTCGTAGCCTTGTCGTGGTTGGTGGACGCCCGCCTTGAATCGGCGAGATCGGCCCCAAAACACTCATTCAAATCCATTGTCTTAGAAAAAAACCGTAGTAGTGGACAAGGTGTTTTTTTTAGTAATGACAATCCTTATAAGTGGTGCTTACACTGTGTGAAGACCACCAGTTTATTCCTATATACGCCATCGCGGAAGTGCGTGTATCGGCTGTATATTGATTTGTTTTCATTTATGTAAGCCCGTATTTCACGCTAGCGTATGAGTCATATATACATACACAATATTGACTGGTTTCAGATACAAGCAGCCGTATGCTTCTAGGAGTTGACGCGTAGTAAATTCCGAGCTTATGCGTATGCGTTCTCTAGAGTCAACTCCGAAGAGCATACAAACGCTTTTATCTGAAACCAGTCTATATTGTATTTATCATCCACCATTTCTGCACAAGTGACATGTCGACATCAGTTCATTTTAGTTATGCACTATTTTTCAATACGCACTATTTTTCCGTATGCGCCACCAAGAGCATACAACATATCCGTATGCGTTGGGTATGTCCATACACACTCTCTAAGTGCTTTCTATGGACACTTTGTACTAGGTTGATGATAAAAGAATATACAAGAGTATACTATTCTTAGAGCAAAAAATAGTCCCCATATTAGGAGGACTATAATAACAGCAAAGAATAATCCCCATAATAGAAGGAATATTCTCACAGTGAAGAATAATCCCCATAAAAGGAGGACTATTCTTAGTGAGGTATATTGTATGGATATTGTTTATATGCCATTCATTGTCTTCCGCTACAGATACCACTCAGCTCCGCTTCGTGATATCATGCCGCGAAGACAACTCATGCCATATAAACAATCATATGAAATTTTGTGATGTTTCATGATAGTATCGGCTGAATATTGATTTGTTTTCATAATATAAGCCCGTATTTCACGCTAGCTATGAGGCGTATACAAGAGTATACAAGAGTATGCTATTCTTAGAGCAAAAAATAGTACCCATATTAGGCGGACTATTCTTACAGCAAAGAATAATCCCCATAACAGGCGGACTATTCTCAGTGAGGTATATTGTATCGATGTCCTTTTTCGAGCACTAGATATCTACGATCTCCTGTTACCCGTTTTTAGGCTAAGTGGATGGTCCATTTTCTCCTCTGCGCCAAAACACTCATTGAAATCCATTGTCTTAGAAAAACACATAGTAGTAGACAAGGTGTTTTTTAGTAATGATAATCCTTATAAGTGGTGCTTACCCTGCGGGAAGACCACCAGTTTATTCCTATATACACCATCGCGGAAGTGCGTTTATCCTACCCCTCATATAAATCTCCATAGACTTAACATGGTGTGACTGTATGCTACGGTTATGGCATAAAATATTTATATGCCACTGGTCACATATGAGGTTAAAAACATGTAACAGGGTAGGATAAAATCTAAACATCACTCAATTTCATATAAATGTTTATATGCCATTTGTTGTCTTCTGCTACAGATACCACTCAGCTCCGCTTCGTGATACCATGCCGCGAAGACAACTCATGCCATATAAACAATCATATGAAATTTTGTGATGTTTCATGATAGTATCGGCTGAATATTGATTTGTTTTCATATATATAAGCCCGTATTTCACGCTAGCGTATGAGGCGTATACAAGAGTATACAAGAGTATACTATTCTTAGAGCAAAAAATAGTATGGAGAAACAGGCTTACTGTCTTCGTACGGGTATTTTACCCGTACGAAGACAGTCAGCCTGTTTCTCTATTATTATATACCTTAATTTAGCCATTTTGATACTTACAATTTGCTACTTTTGTCGTACTTCGCCACCACGTCTCGGACGTACGTCTCCTGACACTCACATACCAGTTGCCGTCCACGTTTAAAAGGTCGAATTTGATTGGTCGAGACCGTTTAGCCTCATCCAATCAGAGAGCGCCTTTTAAATCTACACTCCCATGCGGAGTTTCCCTTTTCAAATCGAGCAAGGCAAGGATCAATCTAGCGGTCTGTCCCAATGAATCGTCCTTACGTAAGTAATCCATTCACATTTTATTCGCAACATATTGCAAGTTTAGCCATTGTACCAAGAAATCCTGATGTTATTTACGGTATTACGTCTGCTTTCCGCACTTTGCATCGAGTCGTCCATTCGACAGTAGCGGCGGCCATCTTGAATGTCTCGCTCCATAAGATAAGTTTGGAGAGTGATCCGCAGTAGTGCGGTGCCTCTATGGCCGACGTTACGGTCACGTGATAACATTACATACACCATGTAGGTGCCGTACGGATGTAAATACGATATGGGTCTGAGAGGGCGGTATGTGTATGATATACTAACATAGGTATATAATAATACCCATATTAGGCAGACTATTCTTACAGCAAAGAATAATAATCTCCATAATGGGAGGAATATTCTCACAATAAAGAATAATCCCCATAACAGGCGGACTATTCTTAGTGAGGTATATTGTATGGATGTCCTTTTTCGAGCACTAGATACCTACGATCTCCTGGTACCCGTTTTTAGGCTAAGTGGATGGTCCATTTTCTCCTCCCCTCCTTGTGCCCGGAACTGTACCGAGTTGTGCCCGGGGCTGGTGGCCGCTTTGCCTGTCCCGCTTCATTTATGTGGAGGATACTTTGCTCGTGCCCCCAGGACTTCCTCCCCAATATGTATCATACCTCATTAAGCGTTGACATGGAGATGAAGCCACGGACCCAAGAAGTGAACATAAAAATGTATGTAGGAGGACACGGCTTTAAGGAAATATCACCATGATTTCGATCGGAGTGGCCGTATTCTCCACGTAGTTGACGTGAAGTAAAACTCCCTGCGATAGCGAGGAGTATAAGGGGGTGCGTCCACCAACCACGACAAGGCTACGACAATGGCTTTCCGACAAGGTCCACGACAGGCCTACGATTGGAAAGCGTATCGTAGCCTTGTCGTGGTTGGTGGACCCTATTTCCCGACAAGAGTCTACGACAAGGCCACGACAGGCTGGGACTGGAAGCTTGTCGGGGGCCTGTCGGGGGCCTTCCGACAAGGCTACGACAATATCGAACATGTTCGATTTTTGCTACGACTAGACCTTTGTCGTGGAGTGTTGTGGTTTCCTCGATATAACTGTCGTAGTGTGTCGGGACCATGGACGCCTTTTTTTCGGCAACCACCGACGTCTACGACACGGCCACATAGCGCTGTCCCGACACTGCTCTTCTCACGACAAGGCTGCGACAAGATGCCGATAGGAACTTTCTTGTCGGCGCGTGTCGCAGCCCTGTCGTGGTTGGTGGACGCACCCCCTTACGTAGTGTCAACTACATACACAATAATGACTGGTTTTGTGTACGAGTGGCCGTAATCTCCGAGTAGTTGACGCGTAGTAATATCCGAACGATTAGCGAGGATATTACGTCGTCAACTACGAAGAGATTACAGTCACTCAAAACCAGTCGTTATTGAATTTATTACCCACCTGCAAGATTAATAACAAATCTATTGCAATAAAAATGTTTCTGCAAGACATTTAGTTCCAAACACCACAGCACTGTCAAGCATGGCAGTGATTCGGTGTAGACTTACACAAGTAATATAATTCGCCATTTCCCTGTGATTTTAGCATGCAAAGCATGTTATGACAGTGGTTATCTATGGTAAATAAGAGTATTATGACCGATTTTAAATAATCAATATTGAATAAACATTCAAGAAACTTTCTTTGAAGTACATGATAATTTGACTTCATTATGGATGGGACTTTTTTTCCGGAATCTCCTGCAGGAGATTCTGACATGTCAGAATCTCCCGGTAGCCGATTCCAGGTGCTCTATACATTTCCTATGGAGACTACGTATTTGATGGGTAATAAAAGGAAAATACGGCCACTCAGATCGAACTCATGGTAATGTTGTATTTATTACTCACCTTTTGTGTAATAATCAGGAAAAAAATCTAGTATATTATTAGAAATTCGACTCTAGCGCGGTGCTTTGTTTATATGAATTAGTTCCTATAATGCCTGCCCGTCAGATGGCCGAAAAAGCCGTATTCTCCCAGGAGATTCCAGAGGTCCGTATTCTACTCAGTAGCGATCAGTAGGCTCCATAAGCTTAGCATGGAGACTCCGTACTCGGTGGGTAATAAAAATGACTGGCTAACAGTTGGTGGATTTTTTTCAATTTTATCATTTTAGAGCTAAATTTATTTCAATCCGGATATTCTTTATGTGAGAAACAGTGGTGTGCAGTTATGTGTTGAATGTTATCTAGTCATACAGCAAGATACAATAAGTCATATATTATTATTCATTGCTCAGTTCTTTTGCTCCATTTATGTTGTTAAAGGCATATCCTACAATTCACAGTGGCTCCACCTCGTGATTTTTAAATATTTTCAATTATTACTCAAAAATTGTTTCTGTGGATTAATTCCAATTCTACATGAGTAGATTTAACATTTTGTACAGTAAATCGAAAAGGTACAATAGACCAATTTACATTTGCCTGATTTACTTGAGGAAATGCACCGAAAAATATAGTTTTCTTCAATTCCTTAAAAAACATAAGGAAAATGACATAGGTTTTACTATGTGAAAAAAAACCTGTCTAGAATTTCTATATATCCTAATATAAAACTGTTATGATATTGATCTATAAATCAAAAACTAGCACGGTGACCCCCAATTTTTAATTTAGATTTCTGTTCCACAAGACTTAGAGATCATCATATTAGATTTTCAGGAAATTGACATGGGTTTCAATTCTCAAGCCAAATCGTCCGATATGCCTTTAAGGTCCGGCGTCCACCTACTGCGATATAGCTCCGAAATGGTCTACGATGCACCTCCTGATATAAAATCAATATCGCGTCAGAAGGTTACCTAACATCGGGGCAGTTGACCACGTTTCTGCGAATATACACCGATAAAAACCCCATACAATGCGTGGTGGATTGGTTTGTCTAGATATATGTCTACGATTTTGCACCTTCCCAATATGGCACCGATTTTGACATTTTGTATTGGTGCCATATCGGGAGGTCTACGATTCTATCGTAGTAGGTGGACGCCGGGCCTTAGTCTTGCTGGTAATTATTCCTGGCTGGAGTATGGTGTTTTTCATGGCGTATGCCCTGTGTCATGTGAGGAGGGTAATCGGAGGAGCTCAGTGGTGGACGTGGTCCTGTAACGAGCTGCTCTCAGGGACTCAGCTGAGCCGCTCGCCAGGCTTAGAGTCCCGCCATAACATCCCCCGTCACAGCCACAGCCGACCACTCATTTATTTCGTTTTAAGCCCAATACACATCTACCGATTTCAGAACATTGTCGGTGACAAACAGAAGGTAATTTCTTTCAGGCGTGACATCCTAACGGATATTAGAGTCCCGCCGTAACATCCACCGTCACAGCCACAGCCGACCACTCATTTATTCCGTCTTAAGCCCAATACACATCTACCGATTTCGGAACATTGTAGGTGACAAACAGAAGGTAATTTGTATCAGGCGAGACATCCTAACGGATATTAGAGTCCCGCCGTAACATCCACCGTCACAGCCACAGCCGACCACTCATTTATTTCATTTTAAGCCCAATACACATCTACCGATTTCAGAACATTGTCGGTGACAAACAGAAGGTAATTTGTATCAGGCGAGACATCCTAACGGAGTTGGCCATCGTCAGTAGATGTAGCACAGCTAGACAGGGGTCAGGCAATGATTCCTGAACCACCTCCTTCAGTTGGTATTTTATCGCTAACAAGTAGTGGTTTCTATGTTCCTAAATCGTTGGCCAAAAGTTTATTAACATGTTGATTAATCTAGTCGCCGACAATGGAATATTGGTAAAAGGCGCTTGATTGGGTGGCAATACGGGCTGAGGTATTATATATTTCGCCTGGGACAAGTTCACTGACTCCTATATGATTTGGGAACAAATCGTTCAATCTTGAATCAGTAGATATGTATTGGGCTTTACACCTACACAAGTGGACGTGTAATTGTCATTATAGATAGCCTGAATGGGAGCTGGTAAGTTTCCACAAAACCACTTCATATTAGAGTTGTTTTTATTTTCTTTCAGGGAGTAAAATAGGGTGTGGTAAACTATCGAGGATGCCTATCACGGTTTAGGGTCAGAGCTCGTAATTCACGTGGCGTAGCCGCGTGAATTACGTAGCGATCCAAACATGATTGTTTCGACCTCTTACCCTAAACTTGAATGGGTTTCTGAATTTATCTTACCCTTCACACTGACTAATGGGCAAACACAATTGATAATAATAGGCCCCACCACCTGGTGTCTTGGGTGGCATTGGGAAACAAGATGGCAGCCTCCATAGCACAATAACTATGTGCCCTATAAAGCATACAGAGCCTCTCTATAGAGCATACAGAACTTCTCTATAGAGCATACAGAGCCTCTCTATAGAGCATACAGGGCGTCTCTATAGAGCGTACAGAGCCTCTCTATAGAGCATACAGAGCCTCTCTATAGAGCATATAAAGCCTCTCTATAGATCATACAAAGCCTCTCTATAGAGCATACAGGGCGTCTCTATAGAGCATACAAAACCTCTCTATAGAGCATACAGAGCCTCTCTATAGAGCATACAAAGCCTCTCTATACAGCATACAAAGCCTCCCTATAGAGCATACAGAGCCTCTCTATAGAGCATACAGCCTGCTTATAGGTGGGGTTAGGCGCACTCACAGATTTATTCAATTAGTCACACTCTGAGACTGACTCCGCCACAAAACCCTGGAGGGATCTAGCCTGGAGTTGGGCTCTACGGGAGACCCAGGCTCGAGATGGAGGTGAACAGGGGTGGTGGGGCTTAACCCTGTCCAGAGGCCTGTTTAATAATCTAGGACTGGCAGCCTTTCCTGTGTGCCATAGAGACCCCAGGGACGAAGTGGGTTAACTTTATTCAACACTTATGGGCGATAATTTGCACGGCTAATTTCTTTTTTTTCTAATAAATTTATTTATCGACCATTTCTTTTACCTATTCGGTGTTTTACAAAGTAACAGTCGCACGACTATGTTACAGATGGATCAAGCTAATATTGTCTTAGGAAATGACGCAAATATTATCAAATAACCCTTGTACGGGGTCCGAGGAGGGATTGCGTTAAGGCATTATGTATTCAATGGACGAGAATGCCTTCGAGTTATGTCAGTGAAGGTCTAGAATGCCCTCAGGCCTTTATGAAAAATTAAACAATATTTTGATAAATACATGGAAACAAAAAGTGTTTTATTAGATAAGAAAAGACATGTGTGAACCCAGTATATTTTCCTAAGAAGAATTATTAAGAATTAAGGAGATTCTGTAGATGCCTATCAAGTGAAAGTTTGATGAATGTCTTAAGGCCTTCTTCATACTGTCCAGGGGCCTGTTGAATAAGTTAGGCTCTTACATGAAGTCCCTTTTCTGAACGCCAACGAGACCCAGGGATGATGTCAAATTTATGCAACACTCTTGGACGACGTTCCGTTGGTTAGGTTTGCCTTAGCGAACGAGCTTGAATATGATTCAACGACAACGCTTGTACGAGGTATTCTTGTGCCCTGTACTCTTATAGGCATAAGTTGTTCTAGACGTCCTCTGATTACGGACCTATTAGGACATTAAACTACTTTGCAACATTTGGACTTCTCCTAAAGCCTGACGGGCCTAGGAAACCCAGCGAAGAGGAGTTGGGTAGGGAGAGAGGTAGGCATAAGAGACAGGGACTGAGGCCTGTATCACGGCGAGGAGGGGTGGGGTAGGTGGAGGGGTACAGGGACTGAAGCCAGTATCATGGTGAGGAGGGGTGGGGTAGGTGGAGGGGTACAAGGACTGAAGCCTGTGTCACAATGAGGAAGGGTGGGGTAGGTGGAGGGGTACAGGGACTGAAGGCTGTATCACGGTGAGGAGGGGTGGGGTAGGTGGAGGGGTACAGGGACTGAAGCCTGTATCACAGTGAGGAGGGGTGGAGTAGGTGGAGGGGAACAAGGACTGAAGCCTGTATCACAGTGAGGAGGGGTGGGGTAGGCGGAGGGGTACAGGGACTGAAGCCTGTATCACGGTGAGGAGGGGTGGGGTAGGTGGAGGGGTACAGGGACTGAAGCCTGTATCACGGTGAGGAGGGGTGGGGTAGGTGGAGGGGTACAGGGACTGGAGCCTGTATCACAGTGAGGAAGGGTGGGGTAGGTGGAGGGGTACAGGGACTGAAGCCTGTATCACCGTTAGGAGGGGTGGGGTAGGTGGAGGGGTACAGGGACTGAAGCCTGTATCACGGTGAGGAGGGGTGGAGTAGGTGGAGGGGTCCAGGGACTGAAGCCTGTATCACAGTGAGGAGGGGTTGGGTAGGTGGAGGGGTACAGGGACTGAAGCCTGTATAACAGCCAGGAGGAGTTAGATAGGTGGAGGGGTAGGCATATGAGACAGGGGCTAAAACCAGTATCACAGCTAGGAGGGGTAGGGTAGGTGGAGGGGTAGGAATATGAGACAGGGACTAAAACCAGTATCACAGCTAGGAGGGGTAGGGTAGGTGGAGGGGTAGGCATATGAGACGGACTAAGACCAGTATCACAGCTAGGAGGGGTGGGGTAGGTTTAGCGGTAGGCATATAAGACAGTGACTGAAGCCAGTATCACAGCTAGGAGGGGTTGAGTAGGTATAGTGAGGCACATGAGACAGTGACTGAAGCCAGTCTAAAGTTACTCAAAAGACCCAAGGACAAACTCGACCCTGTAGACACTGGTACCCAGCGCCCTGCTCGCCTGGAGAGGGTTAACAAGGAGTGGTCTAAGGTGGGGCTGATCGGGGATAGACCCAGCCACTGCCTCCTTTACAGACTCCCAGTGTGTGAGCAGATCCCGTGAGCTGCTCACAGAGTCAAGCCAGCCCGCAGGGGAGAGGCAGCTTAGGCCAGATTCCCACTGAGGCCTGGGACCTGTTTCAGTAGTCTCGTGACATTAGGCCTAGACAGACATCAACAGTGGCACCAACAGTGGAAGCAACAGCGGGAAAAGACTAGCAAATATCTGAAGATCGAAGTGGCCTGTTGTCTTCATATTTGGAACGATTATAGATTATATGTATCCCCTACTGATGTTAAAGTGTCATTGCTTAATTCTTACGAGAAGTGAGTGAAACTCCGTGTGTCATCGACTGCAATCTTGTGATCTGTCTGTCACAGACGCCATCTAGACATGTAACGAAACTAGTGAAACAGGTCCCAGGTTCTCACTGAGCGATTTTATGGCATTCAGAGGGCCGTCACCGACTATCAGTCAAAATTTCTAGGAATTTGCCGAGTTGCCAAGTGGGAATACAATATAGCAAAACCATCGGCCTCTGTTGCCCTACCCCCATTATCCGGGCTAAAAGGTCCATTCCCACTTCGCGATTCTTGTCCCTGTGACTTCTGTTTGGCATAATCACAGTGAAAAGGCAGTCACACAGTGGGAGGAGGGAATAGTCGCCGACTCAGTCTGAGGGATTTGCGACTATGCCCTGATATATTTCAAACATGTTTGAAATAGAATCACAAGAGGCTGGTGCCCTTTTTAGAGCTGACCTGGGTGAGGTGAGAGAACCCTAACATTTTCGGGTACTCTCGGCGGGGTGTCAGCATCGGAACAGATGATACCAGATGCTGCCAGTTTTTAATCATTTTTTCACCAATAATCAGCAAAAGATTGTTGACGATTCTGCCAGGCCCAGGCTGACGATTACGAAAGTGCTTTCGCCTAGATGGATCAGGCCCTTTAGAATAGTAGGTGCATAACATAATATAATGTAGTAGGAAACTGATTTTTTAATATAATGTTGAAGAGAAGACGGATGAGGATGACAAGAGGTAGTGTGTTTTATTTGTATCGGGAGCTTGCTCTATCATGTTTCGCTCTTGCCCCAGAGTAGATCACATTCACTTGTGAAAAATAACATGTAGAGAAGATTGCTATGTCTCCATGGGCTTAGGGACCTGGGCCCTGTTTTATTTTTTGCCCGAGGAGACTTGAAATACCCAAGGAGAGGTCGTATGAAAGTTTGGGTTTGATAATTCAAATTATCGCGGGAAAGGAGAGTTTCCGTTTTCTTTTTTGTCCTCCGGCCAGGAGACCTCGTCCAGTGTCTCCTTCAGCTCTCCTGGCGGGCGACACCTCTATGGGGTATCGTGGGTGATTCAAAATAACAAATAAAAGCTATTTGATTCATTTTAACTATCAGAAATATATTTATTATGATTTTAACTGGAGGTCTCAGATCATAATTACTGTGCTATTTAGTTAGATTCACAGACATTCATAAATAATGAAATTAGTTCCAAAAGATTCCACTACATGTGTGTCCACAGGGCTCACTAAAGAAAACAGTCATAAGCAGCCAATAGGAGACCAGTAAACACGTGAATCTGGCCAATAGGAAGAGAGTGATTACGAGACCTCGTTCAAGTTTCCTCTAAACTCTCTTACATGCCTATTTTGTCCTGGAATTCTCTCCATTGACGAGGATTTCTCTCCCTCCCGAGGACAGGGTAAATCGAACGCGATTGAGGATATCTCGTTAAATATATCCTCCGTGGAGCTATCCCTCGTGGGGACTCTCCTCGCCAAGGAGAGTTGAAAATAAAACGACCCCCTGGCCGTGCTTGTCAAATAAGGCGGCGTTTAATGTAAAAACGTGTATATTGTATAGTGTGAATGGGGCCTTAGCTCCTCCTCCTTAGTCCCCACCCACATCCCCACCCCGCACCACGTGTCTACACTGTCCACTTTAATGAGCAGCGAATCCCCATCCCACCCCGCGCTCCCTACACTCGCGCCCCAGGCCAGTGATAAGTCAGTGATAAGGTGCTGATAAGGTGAGGTGTCCCCAGGACGAGCGGGGAGAGGACAGGTGAAGGGTCTTATCTGCGACTGAGGTGCCCGACACCTGCGGGATTCAGCCGCCAGTGAAAAGCCCTGCCAGGGCCCCGTTGTGCCAGGATTACGACAGAGCTGCAGATCGCAGAATAGCAATCCGAGGGCCAAAACATTGCTCCTGAAATTTTGCCGATCATGTCGCAATTGCATAGCCGCGTAAAATACGGCATTTAGCGATACTTTTTACACAGACCTTCACAGCACTGCGGATCGTATCGCTGTAGGTTAAAACCAGCCTTGTCTGATATTTGAAATAACGATCCATGGTAGCACCACCGACCCCTGCCCCTTGTTCTTTTACCTATAGGAAATAGTGATCCAACCCACGAGGTGTCAGATCAGTTTTAACTATGGTGCCATCTGTATTTAATAAAAGAATAATTAATCTTCCCCTGGCTCATTCAATATGTGCCCCTGAAATGTTGTATTGTAATCGCATCGTAAAAATTAGAGATACCGCGGAAATATAGCAATACGATCCAATATTACTGGAGCAATGCTTTTTTAGTCGGATCGTTAAAGTAATCGTAAAAATAAATTTGCGATCCGATTATAGCTAGCGATACCACAAAAACAGGAGCAGTGGGGCCCAGGTGGGTGTTGGAGGAGGGGAGGCGGGGTGGTAGTGTGTCGACCAACCCCTGTCTACGCTGAGCTACGGGTGTACCCCTCTCATAAGATCTCACACTCCCTAAGTCGTATTCTGTACAAGGTTCTCACTGCACTCTATGGGAGAAGAATTCTTAACTAACTAGACTTAGAGCCTTGAGAATCCACTGGCACACAGTATTCCCGCTAGGTGGCATCATTGAGATTATAGGAATCTTTGGTTTGCATTAATGTAGGTCTTTAGCACGGAAAGCAGGTCAGTGGATTTTTAAGGCTCTGAGCATAGTTCGTTAAGAATTCTTCTCCATAAGCATAGACTTAGAGAGTGTGAGATCTTATTAAAGGGGTGCACCCAGTGGCTGTCTGAACCGAGCTACGATATTGTAACAGAAATGGCTTGCCATAGTGACTCGTCCTCATCCCCTCTCCATATATGGGCATGCCCACTCAGTGCTGCCCTCTACAACCCCTATATAGGGGCATCCTGAATCATTTCTGACTAGCATGGTCACAACTCACAGGTATTGGTACAACAGAAATGTTCTGATTTGTGCCAGTACTACAGACTTGTGACCTCTCCTCCCTGATTTCTATAGGTAAGTGTGCTGGTTCCATTATCATTGCTATAATTGTCTTATTATCACTGCTTATATTGTCACTTGAATACAGAGATCTATATTAATATATTCATGTGTTTTGTTCCTTTGTCTCCTCTGTACAGAACAGGCTAAGAACCCAAACTATTGTCTAAACTATTCTAGAACTATTTCGGCAGCTACCACTATAAATTCCCTCCCCTAAACCTGTTCTGTTACAACTGGTGGCAGCAGTGGGATAGCCATTATCTGGCTATTCTTACTTTTCTTTCAGTGCCTACTTGCTCTGAGCACGTGGTGACAGGCCCAGTGAGCAGATCCTGCTTTGTTCCTTAGTCCCCACGTTGCCTCTTTACAGTATTTCTCGATCTGAATAATCTAACCTTTATAATTTAATCTGATATTGGCAATTAACGATTTTCTGTATGTTTTGTTTTTTTTGTCAGAGAATTTCTCTATAGCATTCTAAATCTGAATCATATACATTACATCCCATTCTCTGTTCTCTGAGCATGTGGTGACAGACACAGGAATCGGATCCTGCTTTGCCCATCAGTCCCCACGTGGTCTACATAGCTGGGTCCCCCCACCTATCCATAGTTTGCTTGGAGCTAGGTTATTCTCTTAGACCGGATAATTTATATAATTCTTTTGCTTTGGATATAAGGACCCCAGAATTCATTCTAAAATTATCTATTGGGATTTTTGATTTACATTCTATATCGC
Organism: Alentia gelatinosa; assembly: GCA_950022655.1. Taxonomy (NCBI): domain Eukaryota; kingdom Metazoa; phylum Annelida; class Polychaeta; order Phyllodocida; family Polynoidae; genus Alentia; species Alentia gelatinosa. The sequence goes on along the minus strand of OX465590.1, from coordinate 45,208,165 downwards.
TTTCTCTTGATCTGTTATATCTTCCAAATTGGTCCCATATAAGGGCTTGGGGGAATATTATTAGTATATTACATGTTTCTGTCTTTTTGTTTTAACTCCAATCAATGTAATATTCTGAGCTAACAGATCTCGACAAACTGATATTCTGAGCACTTAAACTGATAAACGCCTATTCCGTTCACTGAGCACGTGGTTGAGCTACTCAACACTTGGTCCTGTCATCAGATCCTCACCCTCAGTAGCTCAGTCTGTTTTAGCCACATGGTCCCCTGGTACACAACTCACATACAAGGATCCATCCGTGATTCTTACAGGCTTTGTGTGTGTATTACTGGCGATTTCATCTGATCAGTATATTTAGGCTGCAGTCCTAATTTTATGAATGTGTAGAAGGTGCCCACGTGGTCTCCAGTATATGGCTCACAATCAAAAGTCAGTAGAATCTAAATTTTCTAATTGTATTAACATTTCGTGTAGTTATTCCTCTGAATTTACAATCTAAATCTACACACTCTGTGCTGAAACTGGGCTAAGACTCCACATGTTGTCTTCCACTAGGATCTGCAAAATGATTCTAATACCGTTTTTCCCTAATTATATTCTCAAAATTGAGAACTAGAATGTTTCAGAGTGAATTATACTGATCATAGGTCTCATCCTTTTAATAGAACCACATGGTTATTGTTGCCCTAATACACATTCAAAAATCAGTAAGGCACATTCAGATTCCGCCTCAACAACCTGTAACTGCTCCTGTTTTATATTTCTAAATTACTCAAAGAAGCTGGGGGAACCACGGGGGTTGCTAAAATGTTTTAGTGTCTTCTATAAGGCTAGGCTTAAATCTCTGAAATCAAAAGCAAAATCTTTAAATTGGAATTCTCTTTTGTGCTAGTCAGTGAGTACGTGGTTATCTCTTTTATATCCTGTTCAACTTTCACTGGTCACAAAAATTGAGTCATTTAAGTGCACTTTAAGAACACTTCCTCCTTCTTAAGAACTCATTGAGTTACTCACTATTCCTAAGTATAGCAAGTGGCCACTCCGATTTCCGCACCCCACCACCCCCACCCCCAAACACGCCTACACCCCATGCATCCGCCCACCCCTAGGAGGCCTGCTCTGTCATTCGGCACGCCGTTGGTCCACTCCCGCCTGTAGACACGTGGCCATCCCATTATTCTCACCCCTTCACGTTACTGAGAAACCATTTGACTCTGTAACACCTATAGCACACAATCACGTGTGTGTGTAGATGTGGTTCTAGAAGAGTAGAGTCTAGCCACCCGCCCTTTCTACAGAGATTTTTGATGATTTTTCCATATGTACCAACTCTGTTGTGGGCGCTCTAAAGGAAATTTAACTATAGTAACAGTGATTCTGCACAATCCTACCCTGCCCACGTTCTCTCCACGCTTTTATAGCGGTTGCCTAAGTAAAAGTATCTAGTCTACGGGTGTTTTCGGGAGTTTTTTCTAGAGTCACTCAGGTTACACTCACCTGCCACTGATCCTTGGTAGGGCACCACGTGGGCTCTTAGGAGTTGAAATAATTTTTGAATTATTGTTTTGATCCAATAATCATAATAATCATTGCATTATACATTGATTTTTTTTATTGCATGCTTTTTGAGATCTCTGTGTTCCGCTAGACACTGGAATATTGTGGCAACTTGCTCTAATTGATGTCTGGTCTCTCCATACCTCATTTTAAGGAGAGGAGGGGTACCAGTCATCCTGGTATTAACATTAAACCAATTAGCATTGTGTGGACTGTAGTTCCCACTTTTCAAATCTTCTATTCATTGTAATTTTTCTTTTCAATACTATATCATCATTTTGGTTGCCACATTATCCACAGGAAGTGATAATTCATTGCTTTGATGGTTGTACCAGCACCTTACCTCTAAATATTTCAATATTTTCAGGTATTTGACTGTAACTAAAAAAAAAAAAAAGAAGAGATTACTTTGTAAATCATATCCAGGAAATTACTGGATTATTGACTAATTCAATACCTGTCATATCTTGTTTACTATATGAGATATTGATTCATTATTTGGCCTCTAAATATCATTGTGTTACTCCTGGCTGATTATTTAATCATTCAATCATTTATTTTTGGCCTGATAGATGGAAATTTAGAAAATGTCTTTTATTATAGCTATTTAATGTTGCCCAAATCAGCAATAAGTCGACCAGATGTCTAACATAAGCAGACATACATATCAAACTCATAACAAAAGGAGAGATGAGCATTACTCAAAAGGTGATGATGAGGGAGGTGTATTTAGTCATGGCAGTGACTATCATAGTTGGAAGATTCAACAACTTACAACTGCACTGAAAGACACCCCTGTCCATGAGGATCGCTGGGAGGATGGTAAAAGGGCATTATTTCAACATATCCTGGAGGCACTTCAAATACTTGCCAGACAACAAGGCACATCAAATGAAGATGTGCCAAGGGTGTCTGATTGTCCTTGCCAATCAACATCAGCAGACAAGCACCAAAGGGGTATAGTATCCGAGGGGATATTTTCCCAACGAGTCCCCAAAGATGAAAGATCAGGTCCTGTTGAGAAAAATGGTAGATACTATTATGATTGCCAGGTGAAACGAGAGCGTGCGAGATATATCTTGCCACGCAGACATTTGTCTGAATCCTCACCAGCCTCATACCCTGCACAATGTCAATCCTCCCATTACCGTTCACCCTCTCCACAATACCAAACATCAGGGTATTATTGTAAACGAGAGTCACCCAGTAGACAACACCATTCCCCATTTAAAAACCCAGACCAATGGCAATCACCGGAACAGAGGTTGCAAACTACAGCATGCCATCCCCCTGACCAACACCATGAGTGGGGATATCGATCTCCTTCAGGTCGTATACCCCAAGTACACACACAAAGGTCACCATCCCCGAAGTCATACCAAATACAATACCGATCGTCCCACCAGCAGTACTACTCACCAACAGCAACCTCTCCTCATCCCAGTTCATCTGATGTGAGACCCACATCCCCATTGAAACCGATTGAAATGAAAGCAGTGCCAAAAATCAGACCCACATCCCCATTGAAACTGATTGAAATGAAAGCAGTGCCAAAAATCAGATCAAGGAGTATTAGCCTTGATTCACTTCCAGAGAGAGTATCAAAGAAAGATACAGTCCAGTGTGTGGGAACCCCAAACCCCAGGCCAAAAGAAGTCTGCTACAACGTTAATCACTTTCGTCGAGAGTGCTCCCAACACATGACCTCAAGCCCAAATAACAGAAAATACCACACTTGTGGGAGTTTGGGCCATTTACAGCATGACTGCCTAGAGACATCATACATCCAAGGCAGGTCTCCATCCCCCCATCCATGGAGGCAGCATGACAAATGGCCGAGTGGAGCAGATGAACAGAACTCTTCTCCAAATGCCATGTCAATTAGCAAACAAGCACAGAATGACTGGGATAAGCACCTCCCCCTAATTGCTATTGAGAATGGGTTAAGTGTACATTCACCTCCTTTTAATTTTAGGGGAGAAATGGATACCACCTGGGTAGACGCTGTGCTCAAGGCGAGCCCAGAACTTGACAAAACCCCTGAGCAATAAACTAATTGTCCACATTTCCTTCCAGAATGCTGATCTAGTATTATACTTCTCAGTTGCTAGTAAGATTTAATCATTGTCTAATAATTCAGTATTTAGTTCCTAATTAGCTTAGTTCATGGGAACAATGCTTGATATACTCTACTACGTACCTTATATTACCCTAGCGTAAGACTGCTTATTCTTTTGATATTAATGGCTTTATGGGTTTATTTATCCTAAATAGGAGTAGATACCATATTCTGCAGTCTACTATTTTAGACAGGCGTTTGATATTATATCTTATGGTTTACTGTATTCAAGATAGGAATAGATATTATGTACTATGATTTACTTCACCTTAATTAGGAATACTAACTGATGAATTGATACAAAGATATGCTGATGCCCTCATGCATCAAGACCGAGTCAAACTATAACTTCTTGTAATGTAGTTAACAATGAAAATCAAATGTGACTCAAGACATTCATGAAATGTCATTGCATGAAATTATTACAATTACTATAATTGTTTCCAAGCATTATTATAACTTGAAAAGATGCTTATTTTCATATTTAGTTACTTGACATATCGATTGCCATGGGTAGTTATGTTCTTAAAACATATTACAAATGTTTAGTTTGTCAGTTTTTGATTGATTGTTTTATGTATGGGAACTTATCTCCTGAGTAGATGTTTGAAAAAAAAGAGGTGTTTCCCCTGTTTCCCCACAGCATGGTGACAGCCATCAACTAATTTTGGCAATATGTGTGTATTATACAGCATACTTGTTGTGTGACCTATCAGTACCTGGTGTATTTTGAACTGTGATGCCATCAGGATCGCCAAGAGACTCACTTCATCCTGGGGCCCCAGTCTAATCAGCTGCAGACTATTGTAGACAGGGCGGGGAGTGTATGATGCCATTAGGACCTGCAGTCTTCCCTGTGGCTACACCTTCAGGAAGTGCCTTGTGCCTGCAGTCTACCAGTGACTACACATCCGTCTGGCCTGCCAGGACAAGTCATGCCAACATAGACTCTAGCAGAACCTCTTGCCCCTTCTCTCCTGTCACAATGGTTGCTGAACTTTCATCTTCCCTGCTGGCACTAGCTTGGCTGGGATTTGGAGAGGGCGAGGGCTTGTGAGGCTCTGCTGAACCGGTTCTTCATTTGTCTTGGTGGACTAGGCAGTTCATCAGAGTAGTCCTGACCTCGGATTGCAGATGACGGGATGTCCTACACCATTATCATACATACTCTACGCTTCCACAGACCTGTACACTAACTGTTGGGTTCTGCCAGAACCTTTCATCATCAGTGCTGACAGTGGGTAAGCAGTATGTTCCAGTAGACCTGACCACCGCCTACAATGATAGGATGTCCTACACTGTCATCTTGCATACTGCATCAAACAAACTTGTGCTAAATATTGGATTCACTGAGACCCATTCATCATCTGTGCCAGCAGTATGCTAGATAGTTGTTGTAGCTACAGCCTACAGCCTACAGCCTGACTACAGCCTACAGCGATATGATGTCCTGCAGCATCATCATGTGTATCCTGCACTCCAGTCGACCTGTGCAATAATTGGTTCTGCTGGACAAGTTCATTGACATTCTTACACCATCATCATGAGTGCTGTATGGTCTCATAGACCTGCTGGTTATCTGCCTGTTGCCTTGTTGTGGGGTGATCGAGGAAGTGTCTTATACAGATACATTTGTTTATATAATCACATTTTAATCGTCATGCAATAATTAGTATACCTTACAATACTTAAGATTTTTGTCTATTGTATATCATATTTATTGTTTTCTGATTATAAACTTGTTTGGTTGATTACAAATGATGTATTGCTACAAACTTAAATATATGAATGTACTCATAACTTTTATGGAGCTTATGTAAAGCATATGCTTATATATTTGTTTGGAACCAGTACCACTTAAAAAAGGTCATCTTGCACTCCTATTACTGTTGTGTCTATGTATACATTTATGAACAAAAAAGTGTAATAGTTGTTTGTCATATAGAACAAAGATTATTGATTGTTTTTTTTGCTCAAAATCTGAGATATTGTTTTGCTTGAGGACAAGCAGAGTTTAAGGAGGGGAGAGTGTAACAGAAATGGCTTGCCATAGTGACTCGTCCTCATCCCCTCTCCATATATGGGTATGCCCACTCAGTGCTGCCCTCTACAACCCCTATATAGGGGCATCCTGAATCATTTCTGACTAGCATGGTCACAACTCACAGGTATTGGTACAACAGAAACGTTCTGATTTGTGCCAGTACTACAGACTTGTGACCTCTCCTCCCTGATTTCTATAGGTAAGTGTGCTGGTTCCATTATCATTGCTATAATTGTCTTATTATCACTGCTTATATTGTCACTTGAATACAGAGATCTATATTAATATATTCATGTGTTTTGTTCCTTTGTCTCCTCTGTACAGAACAGGCTAAGAACCCAAACTATTGTCTAAACTATTCTAGAACTATTTCGGCAGCTACCACTATAAATTCCCTCCCCTAAACCTGTTCTGTTACAATATGGGGGTTGGTCGGTTTTAAATCATATACGGGATCACTCGGGGTGCGCCTCAAACCAAATAATTTTGTTCTATGTATACTATAAAAGTACACATACTTACTATGAATTATTCAGAACTAACAAATTGATAAAGGCACCAAGATTTATGTTCTTTATATTATATTTAAAATATACACAATACTCCTCGCTATCACTCGGAGTATTACTACGCTTCAACTACGCGAAAAATACAACCACGCAGATCAAAATCATGGTAATACTTGTACAGTAAAACCCTGCCTAACGGACACCATACGCAAGCGAACACTTCACGTTAACGGACATCTTTGCTCGGAACGGATCCCTCTATTAGATGTTTATTTTAACCCCGTGTAAGCGGCCACCTTGCATAAGCGGTCAGTTTGCACGGGAACAGAGGCTGTCCGCTTTCGCAGGGTTCTACTGTCTATATTTCTATCGGCGAGTAGTTGTCAACTATAAACCCTAAACTTGGAATCTCCACAAGGGGATATCCATAGACCGTTGTGATATGCTATACAATAGTCTAAATCATGCGTATTTTAGAAATACTTGTTTCAGGGATTAGTAATATGTTTGTATTTTATATTCCCTGCAGATCACGCAGATCCAAATTATGGCAATATTGTGCAGATATTTCTCTATACGAGTAGTTGTCGACTAGAAACCCTAAACTGCAGCTTTCTGTGTGGGAGTGCAAAGAGGAAACACCAAAGGAAGGCTTCAGAATGAGGGTGATATAAAGGAACTATCGCCCAGGGCAGATTTCTTTTGAGCCTCCCTTTATAGAGATCAGGGAGACTGATTACATCAATATGCCACTTAGCTAAGTCCATCAGACTTATCAGACTTACCTTAAGTCATAGTAGAGATCAAGAGAACTTGGGAGGCTGTGGGCTTGTAGGGATGTGCAAGTGAATGGAAGAATGTCCCTAATTGAACCTATTCAGAGATGGCGAAAAGAGGTTGCATCAAAAGAAGGGTATTACCAGATAAAAGAGTGGGATGATTAACGATGTACCCGTATTTGATTCTATCATTAGTTGAGTGTGTGTTGTAAGTATTATGAGTAAATGTTGTTACATTGACTGTAGGGATGGACGTTTGAGGTCGTTTGGAAAATGTATTTATGTTACAAAAGGCAGAGAATGGAATCTTTAAGGCGGGCATCCGCCAACCACGACAAGGCTACGACAAGAGCCGACAAGAAGGTTCCAATCGGCGCCTTTTCGTAGCCTTGTCGTAAGAATGGGTGCTCTGCAACAGCGTTGTCGGGGCGTGTCGTAGACGTTGCTGGGTCCCGTAAAAAAGACATCCATGGTCCCGACACACTACGACAGTGATATCGAGGAAATCACCACACTCCACGACAAGGGTCCAGGAGTGGGGAAAATAGAACATGTTCGATTTCGTTGTAACCTTCTCGGAAGGCCCCTGACAGGCCTCCGACAAGCTTCATGTTGCAGCCTGTCGTGGCCTTTTTGTAGCCTCTTTTCGGGAACTAGGGTCCACCAACCACGACAAGGATATGACACGCCTTCTAATCGTAGGCCTGTCGTGGACCTTGTCGGGAACCCATTGTCGTAGCCTTGTTATGGTTGGTGGATGCCCGCTTTTATGGGCTCAGTCACTAGGTTTAGTTAAGCCGGGCCCCCACCTACCACGATGGTCTACGACATCCTCCCCGATGGTTACGATTTGAAATGCCCAAATCGTAGCCTATCGGAAGGTCTCAGAATCATAGACCTATGTCGTGATCCAATCTGTGAATTATAGTCGACGACCACGATATCTTCCTGATAGGCTATGATACCCTATGACAGGCTACAAAAAATCCAACATGTTGGATTTTATAGGGACGTCTACGATTGGCGTTTTCAATCGCAGCCTATCGCAGACAATCGTTGAAACCTGTTCAACCTACCCCGATTTTCGCTGACCTCAAGATAGAATCGGTATGGTGTCGAGAAGGCAATTGTGAGGCCTATTAGGACCAGAATCGTGGTAGGTGGGTGCCCGACTTTATCATCATATCCCTAAATAACATGAATAAACGCAATTTTATTTACTTGCTTATTCATAGATTCACAGCTTGTTAACCCAATGCACACTTAGCAGTTGGTAGTATTTCATAGACATTAGACCATAGATTTATGATATCAACTACTTTGGCTTCGTGCACTTAATTACTATTATATTCCACGTAAGGTTGGAGGAAGATTTCTACTTGCTACGCATCGTCTACCTACAAACAACTCAACTTCTGCACAAATAGGTTTCATGTAGGCTTTATTTAGAACAGAAAATTCTGAATAAAGAAACTTTAAATTCAATGGAGTTTCTTTGTTATGGGATTCAAAACTAAGAAGCAAGTATAAACATCTGTCTGAATTCACTACATTCCTCACTATTCTAAATAAAGGAAGGTCTCTTATATTTTCCATTTACTATGTCTTTGCCAGAGGTCATTAGAAATAGATGTTTAAAACTTTTAACGAACCTTATTGTAAACCATGTATCATTAAGTTCGCCTCGAGTCACGAAACCTTCAGACCGATAGTTGGCAAAATGTCAACGGAAGTCAAACTCACACAAAAAGTAGTGACGTCACTCTGTGGTGCACATAATTGTGTGCGTGGAGCGGCCATTTTGTTTTCTTTTATTTAGCCTAGGGAATATTTTATGGTGAGTTCATCAAAGGTCATTTCTGGATATTTGCTACAGCATTACTAATATTGTTATTTTAGTATTAACCAATGCATGATATTATAATTTTTTATCTTTGTCACAATTCTCCTAGTTTATTATATACCCATGCAGTATATTTGATAATTACCTACTGCTGCTCCCTATAGACCCTATTGAGGTATCCCGTAATTCAGTCTGTTGACAAGTTCCGGATTTCGCTGATTACCGACGTAGTGTAGTGATAGACCCCCTACCCGTAAGCCAGAATTAATGCAGTTTAACGGTTTTCAGACATCCTCAAATTGAAATTCGGATGTCAGAAATGGAAATTTCAGCTATTTCTACATGGAAATCCCAAATTATATTCAGTTTCTCCAATTAAAAATCAGAAAACTGTAGTTCGTTTTGTCGTAGTGTGCCAAGTCTATCGGGAGCGGAACTTTGCTTTACCCGGGGCGATAACCGGGAGTTTAGTAACCTCTGGAGGCTTTATGCAGTATGAATTGTATAATGAACCCTTTGCAGTACTCTGTTATACTGAACACGTTAAAATATAAGCAGTGTGTGGGCTATCACGCAGAAATGTATTCTATGCCAATATATGGAAAGTTTGATTAATCTTGAGTAAGTAATAAATAGAGAACGACCAACCATGCTTTACATGCCCTAAACGCTTGGGGCCTCGTTCCGTAAAAAATACATATTCCCCATCTCGTTTTGTAGCATGTACAGCATGGTCAGGTCGTTCTATATAGGTAGAGTTTATTTTGCACCACCTGTATCTGTATTGTCTAAAATAGACTCAAAAGGGATTTTGACTCAAAAGAGAATTTGCCTCTTCCTATTAAATCTCACTAAGAACTCTGAATGAACAAACTGAATAAGGAATAAGAAAAAGTGGTGACAACTTCCAAATTAGTTAAACATAGTCAGGATGTTTAGATAAGGATAGGTCCTTTGCTAGGTGGATTTCATCCTTCATAAAAAACGCCTTCCACTAAGATAGGAAAAAGGTAAAGGACAAAAACTGCATTGGCTATCCAGGAATTCTTAGGACCACATTTAAAAATGGCGGAGTGATACTCTGTCAAGAAGATCAGGAAAATATCTCTATCCTAATTTTTTTTCAGTCACAAATTTGACCTATTTCTATGTCTCTTGATATAGATGGGTTTCATCCTTCATAACAAACGTCCTAGAACTACTAATAAGGGAATAAGTTAACAATAAAAACCGCAAAATATATTTCCTTGGATTCTGAGTACCACAGTTAAAAAACGGACGGTGGTCATATCACCCGAGATCTTTTTTTTTTTTTTTTTATTTACCAAAAAAAATCTCTCGCCAGGGCAAGTTTTTCAGATGCTGGAGTAGAACACTCTTACGTAGCAGCTCTCGTTAGTCGTAATCGTAATCGTTCAGCCTGGGCCCCATTTAATAATCTGAGATAGTACATGGAGACCCCTTTCTCTACCTTGTCCAAGCATTATCTTTTAATAATGTTAAGTCTGGTTGCTAAGACCGTATTGGCCGTCCATAAGGTTGTTCATAGATGTTGAATAAAATTTACCCACATCATCCCTGGGTCTCTATGGCAAACAGAAAAGGGTCGATCCTAGATTATTAAGTGGGGCGTCCACCAACCACGACAGGGCTACGACAATGGCTCCCCGACAAGGTCCACAATTGGCCTACGATTAGAGGCCTTGTTGTTGTTGTGGAACCCCAGTTCCTGACAAGAGTCCACAAGAAGCTTGTCGGGAGCCTTCCAACAAGGCTACAACAACATCGAACATGTTCAATTTTTCCTACGACTGGACCCTTGTCATGGGGTGGCACGGTTTCCTCCATATCACTGTCGTAGTGTGTCAGTACCATAGACGTCTTTTTTACGGCAATCAGCGATGGGAACTCTTGTCATGGAGTGTCACGATAAGAAATTTTGGTGGAGCATGCACTTCCCGCCACGCCCCGACAACGTTGTCTTAAACCCCCCCTTCTTACGACAAGGCTGCAACAAACTTGCGCCTTTTGGAACTTTCTTGTCAGCGCTTGTCGCAGCCTTGTCGTGGTTGGTGGACGCCCCCCTTTAAAGGGCCCAAGTATCGTTCTAAGAGGGGACCCCCACCTACCACGACATGCTTCCCGATCGCTACGATTTGAAATGGCGAAATCATGAGGTCCCCGAATCCTCGGCCTCTGTCGTGATCCAATCGGTGAATCATACACGCTGACCATGATATCTTCCCGATAGGCTACGATACCCAACGACAGGCTATGAAATTTCCAACATGTTGGAATTTATCGGGACCTCTACGATTGGCGTTTTCATCGCAGCCTATCGTGGGCTGTCGTGGACGGAATCGCAGAAACCTGTCCCACCTACCACGATTTTGCCAGACCTCACGCTAGAATCGGAATGGTGTCGGGAATGCCGTCGTAAGGCCAATCGGGACCAGAATCGTGGTAGGTGGGGCAGGCTTTTAGTATAAAAACCCTCCCTGCACAACTAGGTCTGCGATGTGCTTGTTCTATCTTCATGATGTTGTAGAAAATGGTTCCTTCTATCTGAGAGAACGTGGGAATCAAGCATATGGGTGAGACAGTGTGCCTTAACAGTAACGTGTTCTGCTCGATAAGAACACACGTGAATGGAAAAAAAGACTAAGATCGGATGAGAATGATAATAATAAGGTCATGGACATTAAGGAAAAAGATTGGAGGTATAGGGTTTTAAAAGTAATGTTTATTGAACAGTGTACTCTATAAGGATTATTACTATTAGTTTACAGGAGAGAGTGCTAAAAGTGAACAGGTGCTGATCCTGCCTGTAAACTAACCCGACTTGACCCTTTAAGGACGGCCGCCTATGGCGGACCTACACACTTGGGGACGGCTACTTGTGGCTATGTACAGTTCTAGGTGACAGGGGGATTGTCCTCTGAACTCTTACTTCGAAGGTTTATAATGTGATATAATCTATTATCCTTAATATTTTTATTTTCATTATTTAGAATTCGAAAATATTAGGGTACACCTACATTCTGTAAAAATTTCAAGTTTATTGTTAAAATATTTCATTTTCAAAAACAATTTCATAAATATCCAGCAAATGATGCCTTAAGGCATCATCCGCCCCCAGCCGGGTGATGCCTTAAGGCATCATCCGACCTTAAAGGGTTAAACACCGGACGACTAAAAGGTGACGACTGTAGATCGCCAGGCAAATAGCTGATTTTTTTGGCATCACTTCTTCATTGGTCCATATAGCTTATACACTCACCCATATTAACTTAGTTTTTGTGGGCTTTTTATACATTTGATATACGTTTTCCTCGTTATTATTGACTGATTGTTCCATATCCTTGCCCCCAATAGTCGTCAGGTGGTGCCCTGATCGGTTGTTTACACTAGACGATAAAAAAACGTGACGACTGTATATTATCAATAGTTGTCAGGTAGTGCTCTAACCCAGTGTTTACATTAGACGACTAAAAAGGTGATGACCATAGATCGTCTAGTTATTAGTCTTCAAGTGGTGCTCTAACCCAGGGTTCACACTAGACGACTAACAACATCATTACTTTAGAATTTCTTCAAAAGTTTACACCAGACAAACTGCTGTCCACGTTAGAGGTATTTACCACCAACGATTATAGGCGACGGTTTTTGAAAGTTAACCCTGCCTAAACTTCAGGTGAATGTATCTATTTCCCATTGGAAAGTCGCTGGTAAAGAAGGGTTAAGTAAAACGTCGTGGTCGTCGACGCAGGACATGTATTTTTGACCAAAACATGAGGTGGTTAACGACTGAGATTTTCCAGAATCACTAACAGTCTAGATGACTATTTCAAGCCAGCTTGGAATAGTCTCTGGATCTAAAGTGGTCTATATAATCGCCAGGGACCTGTTTCAGTAGTTTTGTGACATGCCTAGATGGCGTCTGTGACACCATACGGACAGATCAACACAAGTTGCAGTACTTAGGACAAGACAGACCCCTAACAAGGTGTGTCCGGTTTCAAAAGTATTAAACAATTTTACTCATTTCCCGTAGGAATTAAGCAATGACACTTGAACACGAGTAAGAACTACATATAACCTATAATTGTCCCAAATATGAAGAAAATTGGCAGCTCCGATCCACTGATATTTGACATAAACTGTGACATGTGTTCTGAAACTAGACAACATTTTTTCCGCTGTTGCTTGCACGGTTGGTGCCGCTGTTGATGTCTGTCTAGGCCTAATGTCACAAAACTACTGAAACAAGTCCCTGGTGGTGCTAAATTGCACGATCTGTTGTAATCAAATGTAATCAGACGATCTACAGTCGTCGCTCACCTGACGTTTACATTAGACGATGTTTAGCCTTTTACTGCTGAAAGTCGTCAGGTCGTCGTTAGGTGGTCCAACAAGGTATGATATCTAAATGGAATGGTGGAAGACGCGATATTGCCTGTATGCGAACTATTGCCAATAATAAAAGAAAAATTCAGTTCCCTCCAGGCATAGGGGACAGAGCCATTGTTAGTTCATGAAGCAGTCACTAGGTGGTCGGGGGACAAAACCTGTGTTCTTGCTCTTTGTTCTTACCAAATTCAACTGCCTTTCAATGTTTTACCATGGCTCCTTTGACTCTCTAAACCCATCCCAGAGCAAGATGACATAATAATCAAACCCAAGACATGGTATTTCCTACATGGAACACTTTATACACCTATTTACGCAAGGCTGGAGTTGTAACAATTCTCAATTATCACTCACTTCTTTTGCACCTCCTTTAGGGAAGAACACCTACTTTTTCACCTCCTTTAGTGAAGAACACCTACTCGGGGGGCGTCATGGCGGCGCCCATGGATCATAGGCTATATGCCGTATACTTTGCGCCAACTATCATATCCCCTCGACTGACCTTCTGATGCTCATGGATTTTGTCATGAATACTGTCTCACCTTCCTCACCATCTTTATGTTTTTCTAGATCTATCTCCTCTTTGACCTTCCTTTATAGAATAAGAAACCTCCTATCTGTACGATCGCTACACAGTCCCCCTCTCTCCCCATTGTCTCTCTCTCACTTGTTCTTGTATCTATGGCATCTCTCAAAACACTCCCAAATGTTAAAGTGCAAATGCAGGGAATATGAAATACAAACTTGTTACTAATTCCTAAAACAAGCTTGTCTAAAATACGCAGGGCTTAGACTCTTGTAGCGTATCACAACGGTCTATGAATATATCCTGTTGTGCAGATTCCAAGTGGCTTCACCGTTGTACAACTGAATATATACGCAATATTATATGATTTGGATCTGCGTGGCCGTATTCTCCCACTCAAAGACAATTATCACCTCATCCTGAGAGGAGTGAGGAGGACGATGGGAGATACGGTGTGTTGCAAAGAACCAATGACCCCAGACTTGCTATTAACCCTATTAAATGGCCGGTACATCACATCACCACAAATGGCAGCCATCTTGGTGGCAGCCCTATTAATGATGTTCTTTGGCCTCCTGAGGAGCGTAGAAACCACAACTTGTCAGCGACAAAAATAAGATCTTAGGCCACTCAAAAAACAAACTTGTTTCTCATCACCGCGCGCATCAGAAAAAACGATTTTAGAATATCAGAAAAAACGATTTTAGAATTTTTTTTTTTTTTTTATAAATAGATGAACCTTGATAGAAATTATAAAAGGTATGTGTATTTAGTATCAAATTAAAGCTCCTGATATCAGGAATGCATTAAATGTAGAGCCAGTAAAAATCTGGAAACCCCGCATAAGTAGACACCCCACGTAAGCAGCCACTTCGGCCCGGATTAGAGGGTGTCCGCTTATGTGGGGTTTCACTGTATGTCTGCCCTCTTTGACATAGCAAAAAAAAAAAAAAAAAAAAAAAGCGCCCTCGTCATAATTTTCATGACTTGGTGATGAGAAACAAGTTGTTTTTTGGAGTGGCCTTAGGAGGTGGTTCACTAATCGTTGCCTGGCCCTTCTCTAGCTGTGCTACATCTACCGACTACGGCTGACTCTGTTAGGATGCCTCGCCTGAGACAAATTACCGTCTGTTTGTTACTGACAAAGGTACATGAATGTTCCAAAATTGGTAAATGTGTATTGGGCTTTATTACCCACCAAATACGTAGTCTCCATAGGAAATGCATAGAGCACCTGGAATTAACTATCCGGAGATTCTGGCATGTCAGAATCTCTCGCAGAAGATTCCGGAAAAAAAGTCCCATCCATGATAAAGTCAAATCATCATTTACTTCAAAACAAGTTTCATGGATATTGATTCAAAGAAATTAATTACATTTAGTCCTAATAATCTCATTTACCATCAGATCTCACTGTCAGAAAACCTGTTGCATGCTAAAAACAAGGGAAAATAGCGAACTATATAATTGGCGTAAGTATAAACCAAATTACAACCATGCTTGACAGTGCTGTAGCCTTATCAATGTAAAGTCATCGATATATGGTTCATACTTGTTATTAGTCTGGTAGGTGGGTAATAAATTACGGCCACTCATAAACAAAACCAGTCATTATTGTGTATATACACAATAATGACTGGTTTTGTGAACGAGTGGCCGTAAGCTCTGAGTAGTTGACGCGTAGTAATATCCGAGTGATTAGTAATTCGGTGTACATACACCAAAAATATAGTTTGCCATTACCCTTTACTTTTAGCATGCAAAGTGTAATATGACAGTGATTTCTGATAGTAAATGAGATTATTAGGATCGATTCTATATAATTAGCATCGAATAAACATTCAAGAAACTTATTTTGAAGTATATGATAATTCAACCTCATTATGGATAGGACTATTTTTCCGGAATCTCCTGCGGAAGATTCTGACATGCCAGAATCTCCGGGTAGTTGTTTCCAGGTGCCCTATACATTTCCTATGGAGACTCCGTAATCGGTGGGTAATAAATAACTGGACGCGCCACCTTGTGTTTTGTTTAGTGTCGGAGGGCAAGATGGCCGCCTCCATACGATAGCTATGTGCCCTGTAGCAGGGAGCAGCAAACGTCATTGATCTACCCTCCGTGTGTACCAACACCTCCTCGGGTCGTCACCATCACTTAACCCGGAAGTGCTCGGCGGTAAATGCATCCATTTCAGACCTGAATGTGGCTGTGGAAACCCAACTGGTACCCTTCAGCGATTCCCATTAAGGGTACTTGAAGCACCAGGTAGGAGACCTGGCGAGACCTGGGACCTGTTTCAGTAGTCTCGTGACATTAGGCCTAGACAGACATCAACAGTGGCACCAACAGTGCAAGCAACAGCGGAAAAGGACTAGCAAATATCAGAAGATCGAAGTGGCCAATCATCTTTATATTTCGAACGATTATAGATTATATGTATCCCCTACTCATGTTAAAGTGTCATTGCTCAATTCCTACAAGAAGTGAGTGAAACTCAGTGTGTCATCGATTGCAATCTTGTGATCTGTCCGTATGGTGTCACAGACGCCATCTAGACATGTCACGAAACTGCTGAAACAGGTCCCAGTTGTCCGTTTTCCTGTCTCCGCTGGGGTCCTTAAAGGGATCAGGGATGGGTTTTTGAAAGTAAGAACGATACTAGTTGAACGAATACGATTAGGCGATCGGAGTGTCAGTCCGTTTTGAAATAAACGTTGAGTGTATGAATCCAGGATATATTTTGCAATATTTATTGTTTACTTTTTTCCTTTCTTAGAGGAAGATAGTTATAGTTATACGGGATCGAACTGCGCACAATAGGGAGCCGAAGTGAACCCGCTAAAACGGCAGACAGTTGTTAAGTTCATCAAAAATATGATTCTAAAAGATTGGAGAATGACACATATAATCTCGAACCTACATAGGTACTAAGCACCTATATCCGGAAACCTATAGCCTCTGCTCAAATTCAAAATATAACTTTACCACTGAGCCAGCGTTCCGACACACTACCACAGTGAAATTCTCAACATCCTATTTCGATATAGCGATGATGCAGTAAGTTAGTGTAATCTGACATTCTTTGAAAACCGAATTTTTCAACATTCTGACAAGGCTATGATACATGAATTTGATTCATAGCCATAGCTGGCTTTACTTTGCTACATCTTTCTGCATGCACTACAAACATCAGGATGCTTCAGATACACTGCACGAAAACCACTATTTTACATATGTATACGAAACGCGTCTAACAGTAGGATTTTGAGTCTAGAAGTTCGACTTATTAGACGTCTCGTAGACGCCTTATCTAGTGGCGTATATACGTGTCCATCGTGCGGTCTTATATACGTCATATATACGCCTGATTCTGTTTATATACGCGGTAGGGGGTGGTGTTGGGAGGTCGCAGGTGGTGGGTCAGTGTTGGTGCATCCTCTACCAACACCCACAGGACGGGGCGGGCCACAGGTCGCAATTTCTTCTTTTTTTTGTATCATATATATGCCTGGCGTATATATATTGCGCAGAGTATATTTTGTCTTAAATACGCCAAGCATGAAAGAAAGCCAAGTCGCGCGCATCTACATATGGAAACTGTCTTGTAGACGCCCGAAACGTAGACGCGTATAAGAGGTGTATACAAGTATAAACAAGCCACGATACAGCCGATATGTGCGTTGCCGCAATGGCGTATATATATGTAAAATAGTGGTTTTCGTGCAGTGATACAGAAAGGTCTGTCTTTAAGCCCGAAGCACATCTAATGATTTCGGAAGATCAATGTACCTTTGTCAGTGACAAAGGAATCGTAATTTGTTTCAGACGAGCCATCCTAACAGAGTCAGCCCTAGTCGGTAGATGTAGGACAGCTAGGCAAGGGTCAACCAACAATTAGTGAAACCCCCTCCTTAAGATGTTATTTTGTCACTGAGAAGTTGACGGTCGATGTTCCAAAATCGCTCGCCAAAATTTTACGAACATGTTGATAAATCCAGTCGGCAACAACGGAACATTGGCCGCCAGTTGAGTGACAGTTGAGTTACATAATTTGCATGGGACAATTTCACTGACTCCTATACGAAACTGGGAATTAATCATTCAACCACCGCGACCGCACGACCGCGAACTAACATCTATGACGTGTGCCTCTGACGTCACGCCGCACGCACGCCGCTGGACTTGAAAGGAACTTTGACCCTCCTACCCACACCAAAAACTTTAATGACTGTCGTTCCTCCAGCCTAATTTCTGGACACGTTTTACCTCCTTGTATTTAGGTATAAAGTATACCCTGTTATACTACGTGTTTTGTATACCCTGTTATACTCATATCAAGTTCCACCTTGAATAAATTTCCTAAACTGCTGTCGCGCCTCTCGTCTTATTTATACTATGCCTGTAAACAGACCTGCTGTAGAGGCAATACCTGCTCTGGCTGAATAAGGTTATAATTGGAGGTAGGCTTTAATCATGGCAGCAGCCACATGACCTCAGGGAGCCTGCTTTAATGACATCCTCCCGACACAGGGGGGCCCCTGGGGGGCGGTGGCCCCCGCCAAATGAGGCCTAAGGATAGGCCTAGCGCAGTAAGGTCACGTATTGCCTTTAAAGGTGGTCCTCACTGGGGGAATTAGACGCGGTCTGGGGGCAGGGTACCTCAAGGGACTATAACTATAGGGGACAGAGCCATTGTTAGTTCACGAAGCAGTCACTAGGTGGTCGGAGGACAAACCTGTATTCTGGCTCTTTGTTCTTACAAAATTCAACTGCCTTTCAATATTTTACCATGGTTCCCTTGACTCTCTACACCCATCCCAAAGTAGGATGACATAATAACTAAACCCAAGACATGATATTTTCCATATGGAACACTTTATATAAATATGCGAGCAAGGCTAGAGTTGTGACATTTCCCAATTATCACTCACTTCTTTTCCACCTCCTTTAGTGAAGAACACCTACTTCTTCACCTCCTTTAGTGAAGAACACCTACTCGGGGGGCGTCATGGCCGTGCCCATGGATCATAGGCTATATGCCGTATATACCGGTGCACGAATGTCTCACTTATACGCACTAGGAGTATTTATATATAACTGCATCGAGAATCGTATAAATAGACAATACTCCACGAGTTTGGATGTACCGAAATCGTCATCGAAGCGGAGCCGAGTGCCGATTATGGCACAACATTGGGAACTCGTTCTCCATGCACGTACAAGTATTGCAGTCCGTTCTCCATGGTTTATATCCTGTGTGTCGTCCATTCTTTTAGTGCGTACAGGAATGAAATAAATACAGAAAGCAGTTCGTATTGGTCAAAGAAGTCATTCTCCAACATATTTGAGTTCTTTGTGATATTCTTTCAGCTGTCGCCTCGTTCATATCACTCTGCATCAAACTGATAGAGAATGATGACTTTAACCAAAATCTTGTTTGTTTCTTCTTTAGAACCTGACTTGATCTATAGCCACAGAAAATACGCCATTTGCTTGGTTTGCTTCATTATCATTGTCGTGTTTGTCTCGTAAAATCACTCCGTAAGCACAACTCATGGCATATTATCAGCCCTACATATCTCGATGCAGTTCAACTAGTTACGCATATTCTATTTTATAGATTATGACAGCAGAGAAAAGTGTTTTTTCCCCGACTACAGTGGTGCTATCTTACAATTTCCTGGCGGATGATGGCGAAACTAGCAATCACTCTGTGTCATATACAGCATATAGCCTATGATCCATGGGCGCCCCCATGACGCCCCCCGAGTAGGTGTTCCTCACTAAAGGAGGTGAAAAAAGTAGCTGTTCTTCACTAATGGAGGTGCAAAAGAAGTGGGTGATAATTGGGAAATGTCACTTTTCTTGCCTTGCTCACATATGCAAATAAAATGTTCCATGTAAAAAAACATCATGTCCTGGGTTTTAGCATTATATCTTCCTGCTCTGGGATCGGTGTAGAGAGACAAAGAAACCATGGTAAAACATTGAAAGGCAGCTGAATTTCGTAAGAACAAAGAGCCAGAATACAGGTTTTGTCCCCCGACCACCTAGTGACTGCTTCATGAACTAACAATGGCTCTGTCCCCTATAAAAGCCATCCTTTTCTGAACACAGTGGGCCAAGAATTCTTTCGTTTTGTGCTCATTCGCATTAGAACCACTCCAAAGCCTATCAGATTCACAAAGTGACCGAAATGAACCGCAAATATCCCTTTATCCCACCGCTCTCTCTCCCTGTAACAGCCACTTGTATTTAGTATTGTTCGGCATTTCCAATTCTATTACGCCTTGGAGGATTTATACCCGCTAAAGTGTTTCTCAATTGCTTCTTTGAGTTTGGCTAGTTATTGCCTCCTGACACCAAACCTTTCACTTCATCCGACCGATTTTTAGCTCAGATCAGACCGATGGATAGCAATATCTGGAAGTAATCGGCTGAAAGCCACTTCTGCTGCTGTTTGGTCGCTCGTGTTGTTACTGACATCAATACCACACACCCGTCCTCTTTGACTTTTATTTTTATTTTTTATCAGCTGTGACTCATTTGGAAGTTGAAACCACTGATCCGGATAAAGAGCTTGCAGATGAATTAACAAGAAATCTTCTGCTATTAGAGAGATTGAGATCCAATGTCTGGGAGGTTCTGCAGTAATGATGCAATTAGACCGATGAGGAGGAATAAATTAATGAAGGGAACTTAAAGACAAATGCTGGTAGTTGTGAATAAAAATAATTTCTCTCTGTGGTTCATGTATCTCACTTTCCCTGGGCATTTATTGATACTGAATCAGTTTTTGAGTGAAAAAAAAGAGATCGGTCACTTACTCGATGGTCGCAAGGCCGCCACGTTCAACATTGAAATGCTGGTAGTTGGGTGATTTCTAAATTCTATTGATTTGTGCAAATAACTCTGGATAATATTAGTTTCATATATCAGCAAATAGAAAATGAAAAAAAGGCATGTCACCATGCTAACTTCTTTGGTAGGGCCATCTGAAAATGTAAGTGCTTTACTGTTGGTGTCTATGGGGAAATGCAATATTTTCACTTTGTCGCTAAATGACACTGATGTTCTATTACTATCTTCAAATTCTGGTAATATAACACCTTAATAGAAAGTATTAAGTTACTCATATCCGTATGAATGCGATCTACTCTAGGGCAAGAGCGAAACATGATAGAGCAAGCTCCCGATACAAATAAAACAAACTACCTCTTGTCATTCTCATCCGTATACACTACAACATTATATTAAAAAATCAGTTTCCTACTACATTATATTATGTTATACACCTAATATTCTAAATTGGAACCTGTTTCCCACATCACTTGTTATCCAATTTAGGCAAAATGCGGCGAAGGTACTATAAATAACAATGTATCTAGAATGTAAACTGCCACAGGGGAAGATAGAAGATCGGAGTCATTGTATTACCGAATCGGACCCAATATAGAAATAATGATAATTATATCGTAAGCACCAGAATCCAGATGCCAGAGTATCAATTATCATTGAAGCCTATGACATATGAAGGTATACATAATTAATAGGCGCTTAGTATAGTATGACCTTGGATGGTACCCTGTGGGTAGGCTCAAGGTTGCCATGGCATCAGGACGTACCTGGTTGTGTATAAATAAACAGAGTCTGGCATTTCTCTCCACTTACCTGGCAGACAGAGGAGCATTGATAAGGTTTCCCCAGCCAGCTCCACCGACTTGTATAATTAAATAAAGTGTAGTCCTCCCACTGCGTGAAAACCACCAGTTTATTCATATACGCCATCGCGTAAGTGCATGTATCGGCTGTATATTGACACGTTTCCTCTTCTATACGTCAGCGTAATGGCTGTATTTGCCGCAAAGCGGTTATGAAGGGAAATATTGTGTGCGGGACTTTTATACGCAGGTCGTTTACATTTTACATATCTATAGATTTAACTAGGAGCAAATGGTATGTTCATCATTGATGAAAGATTTCTTATAACGTAAATCCGTACCAGATTCTGTTATTTGTATTTGCCCAATATGTAGTATCTATATCGTTACAAGTGTCAGTGTTATCTTCAGTTGAAATTTCGCTAGAAATCCTTGGATATATATTTTATACCAGGACGGATTTTAAAAACAATTAGTATAGATATTCAAAATCTATTCATAAAGATGTATCAAGAAACCCAAGTTTTCATATGCAGCATAAAGGTAACTGATTAAAAGAGGGTCGCACTACTGGTTGCAGGAAAGATAAGGAGAAATGCATTGATTCTAGATATTTCTAAATCTTATTAGATTACCGGAAGAGATCCGATCAACCGGATTTGGATCAAAATGGCCTTGGCTTAGATGCTGGGTTAAATCTTACAACAGACTCTGAAACCAGACGGAGATATTGCTTTATGATACTTGATATTTGATTATGACTACGGACAAGTCTTAAGACGCTCATAAGGTATCATGTTTACGACGTTTAAAGGTGATTTAACTTCGATGGGGCTCACAATCCATTCATGCATTTATGGAATGATGATAAATGGTGACCAAACACAACAAATATCGTTAAGAGTGCAATTGACGGAAGTATGCGGCATATGAAGATGAACGAGGATAAAATGAGGGGAATTGGATTCATTCAATGAAAGGCTCGCCTGGCCAATCTTCCGCCTCGTAGGACGCCAGCATTCATGTCAGACGCCAGGTCAAGCGAACGCTTTCTCGTGTTTTCTCGTCTTCTCCCGGACACAACGAGACCTGCGCGGGCGCACGGATCAAAAGGTCATTTCCGCTGACCCTTGCCAGCCCACTTCCGGTGATCCCTAAGACGTGTGGCGCCACCTGGTGACATGCAATCTCCAAGCGGAATCCCGGTCCCTGGCGTTCAGGGTATGTATACACGGCCTGTGGCTGGAGAGTGGGGGATGGGAAGACTTTAGTTAGGGCCTGAAGCAGTAGGAAGGTATAGAAATGATTGATGCCGACAGGGAACCAAGGTCAAGGTCGGACAGTTGCTTCCGCGTATCCTGACGTTTGCCCTGGAGACTGTGTAACAGTAAGCAATACCTCCTCAGGAGAGGTTCATCCGATATCTTCCGTCCTCCTAAATTTTAATCGATTCTGCATGTTTGAATACT
The DNA here is from genome assembly GCA_950022655.1 of Alentia gelatinosa. Classification (NCBI taxonomy): domain Eukaryota; kingdom Metazoa; phylum Annelida; class Polychaeta; order Phyllodocida; family Polynoidae; genus Alentia; species Alentia gelatinosa. Next base: position 45,185,242 of record OX465590.1, on the reverse strand, counting down.
TAAAGGCATATCGGACACTTTTACGGTGGCGCCACCTGGTGATTTTTAAATATTGTCAATAACCAGTCAAAACTGACCAGTTCCTTCTGATTTAGTTTAATGCCAAATGTGCATATTTAACATTTTGTCATGTTTATCCAATCTTAATAGGTAAAAATAGAGGAATTTACATTTGCTTGATTTACATTGGAAATCTAATGTAAACTATGGCTTTCTTCAATTCTTCCAAGAATAAGAACGGTGACCTCATGAAATGCATGAGAAAGAAAACATAAACTTGTTTCTATTGACCGACAAAAAAAGCAGAGATTTCTTTAGTTACCCATAAAAGTCTGTCGTTGGTGCTACTGACTTTGTATAGTTGAGATTTATCACTGGGGATTCATAGTATGCACAGTTTCTGCTGTATTCTCCAGGTACACACAGGTTTTCTGTGAGAAGGTCTGTCAGTGTTGTCACATAATCTATACCAAGTTAATCTGTGACTATTGTCTTCAAATCTCGTTTCCATGAACACTTTACTGTGACAATTTGCTACCGATCTGCAGTCAGGGACCACCGACGCAAGGCCAATAAATGCAAACAGACATGCAGAGAAGTGGTCACCGATTATTTGTGCATAGTCAGTCGGTATTGACCTGTCAAATGCATAAAAAATAAGATTAAGGCCCGGCGTCCACCTACTACGATATGGCACCGATATGGTTTACGATGCACCTCCCGATAAAAAATCAAAATCGCGTCAGAAGGTCACCTAATATCGGGGCAGTTGACCACGTTTCTGCGATTAGACACCGATAAAAAAACCCATACAATGCGTGGTGGATTGGCATGTCTAGACATATGTCTACGATTTTGCACCTTCCCGATATGGCACCGATTTTGACATTTTGTATCGGTGCCATATCGGGAGGTCTACGATTCGATCGTTGTAGGTGGACGCCAGGCCACACGCTACACCCTCACAGATTCTTAGACAACGATGTGCAGTCGTTGTCCACCACTGACCGACTTTTAGGAAAACTCAATAAATCGGTGCCGTTTTCGTCGGCCATTGTGAAATAGCTCATACCAAAACAAACTTTAGGTGGTTCCCAACTGCAGATCGGTGCTAGATAATCGGTCAATGAAAACGGGCCTTGCCGACGTGCAGTCGTAGCTTCACCGACAGACTTTTTCATCGTAAAAAACGTGGGTTTTTTTTCCGGATAAATCGTATTAAACACAAAAAACGTTATAGCTACGTAAAATACTGTATTCTTTTTTGGTGGGAATTACAGACTTTTTTTTGCATAGAAAAAACGTGAAAATGTTCAGATTTAGTTTCGTCTCTACTTAAATTCTTTACGTTGCGCAAACGTCGGGAATGAACAAGTGTATATCTACCAAAGCCAACATATCTTCAACGTTTGAGATACGTGCGGTTGGAAACCAAGTTTTATCAACCTTTTTTTTTCTATATTAATACGTAGTATACTGGGATATCATACATCCAGCTTTCTGTTGTAAAGGGCTTTCCTTCAAATCGGCTCTATTCTAACTTTGTCAGACAGTTCCTTATCTTACGAGATTAAAGTAATCGATAGGAGGGACGAGATGGAGTAATTGACTTTATTTTAGAGCCTTATCCTGCAAATAGCCTCGACCACAGACTCGTAGCCTCGAGCCAGACTCCCAGTCTGCCTGGGGACACATACATCATTGAAAACACGCGAGGGGCTTGGAGTCTGAATTAAACTACATCAACACGATTCAATATTCAGTGCCACAGCCAGGGACTATACTGTGTGATTTCGGAATTGGCTTGTTAAACAACATTTTGGACAAAAGGTCTCACATGAGAAGTCTGGTGGTTTACGAATAAAACATGAAGTGTGAATTTGATACTGAGGAACTTAATGGGCCAGACACAGTGGGTAAAGGGGAGCGTCCACCAACCACGACAAGGCTACGACAATGGGTTCCTGACAAGGTCCACGACAGGCCTACGATTGGAAGGCCTGTCGTAGCCTTGTCGTGGTTGGTGGACCCTAGTTCCCGACAAGAGGCTACAACAAGGCCACAACAGGCTGCGACATGAAGCTTGTCGGGGACCTGTTGGGGTGCTTCCGACAAGGTTACGACAATATCGAACATGTTCGGTTTTGCCACGACTGGAGCCTTGTCATGGAGTGTTGTGCTTTCCTCGATATCACTGTCGTAGTGTGTCAGGACCATGGACGCCTTTTTTATGGGAACCAGCAACATCTACCACACGCCCTGACACCGCTGTCGTAAAGCCCCTCTTCTCACGACAAGGCTGCGACAAGGCGCCGATAGGAACTTTCTTGTCGGCTCTTGTCGTAGCCTTGTCATGGTTGGTGGACCCCGCCTTAAAGACCAGCCCCTACCTACCACGATTCTGCTCTCGATAGTACCTACGACGGCCTTTCCGACACCATACTGATTCTATCGTGAGATTAGCAAAAATCGCGGTAGCTGGAACAGGTTTCTGCGATCCTGTCTATGTAATGACACCTCACGATAGGCTACGATTGAAAAAACAATCGTAGCCAATCGTAGACTATTGTAGCTGATTTGATGGGAAAATATCTCATATTATATATGGTTCTGTTACATCACCCCTTTCAAATGCATGAAATATCATCACAAAAACAGAATTATTAAATATTACTAAGCAAATCCATATGACGTCATTTCGCATTCACTACGCCAATACCGTGGCATAGTATTGTCACTTTACGGGGGTGATCGTTGAGTATTTTTTGCTTATGTTATTCCTATGGCTAATCTTGTGGCAAGGGTGAGATAAAAATATGTGAAATCACCAATGACTATTGCATCGCCCTATTTCGTGCAGGCATGATTTGCCAATTAGAATCTGTCAATGAACTTTTTTTAAACATGTTTGATATTTTCTGGCCGCTAGGGGCCGACTGCCCTCCAACCCGGTGTGCGACTGGCATTTCCTGCCAACTCTACCCGGTACCAATCTCTTGGGTATGAATCTCTAAGAAAGAATTGGCCTTAGCACTGATGCATTGCTGCTCATGTGTTTAATACCTTTGTTTATTAGAATGTGTGGATAAGATTAATTCAAAGTCTAACAATGTTTCCTCTTTTTCAACTTTAGATCAATGTTGTTCGGTCTGATATTCAGAGCTCTCCATTGAAAAAGTTAAATCAACTAAATGGAGCAACTGCTGCAAACCTTGCATTGGAGAACGTGCGAGAAAAGATACGCACACTGCATGAACATCATCATTTTACATATGGATGCGCCCGGCGTATATAAGTAGGTATTTTGCGTATACAAAGTCGTCCAATTCCCCGTGTGTATACACCTCATCTGTAGGCATATATAAGCATCCAGTGAAGAGGGCTTCCTACTGAGGATACCTGTACTTCTACCAACACTAACGGGCGGTGGGGGGGAGAGGATTTTGCTCTCATATATGCCGGGTGTGAAATACAGCAAAGACGCGTCCGTATATAAGGCCTGGGCGCATATATATACATATATATGAAAACAAGTCAATATTCAGCCAATACATGCACTTCCGTGATGGCATTTATATGAATAAAATAGCTGTTTTCGTGCAGTGGCAAAAAATTATATCCTACAATATCATTTACTTATCATACAAAAAAATAAAATATATAAACTTATATATATATATATTCGGAATATCAAAATATAGATAAATATGTATAGGTTTGTAAAGATTGTATTGAGTAATTAATGAGACATAATTTTGCGAGGTAAAGTTTGAACAAACAAATATTCTGGTGTGGGTGGGTGGGAAAATAATGTGGCTGTGAACTTAGTTAAAGGGATGAGAGATGATGGGGATTTGTAGGGATAGACTTGGGAAAGAAAAAGTAGGTCTAGAATGACGGTGAGAGGGAAATTAATTACCCTTCAATTACCCTGCGAATGACACAGTCATTAATCCTAAAGATGGCCTGTGCATCTTGTAATAATTATGTAAATTGTGACTCAAGCTTACACTTTAAAGGTGTGAAAGGGTATATCACTTGAACTGTCTGACTTTGTACTGATGACCACTGGTTACCACCAGGGTCAACCGGGAACTTTATTCTGAAGGTATCTTATATCAATGTCTGTAAGTCGTCCACTGCATGGACGCTAAAACCAGTCTTATTCTGACTGATGTCCATGTAGTCTAAAGATTGAAATTAAAAAAAGATATAAAAAAAACAACTAAAAAAAACAAACTAAGTAGCATTTTATGTCAATATCCCATTATTTTCTAAATTTACATTTCTCAAATACCGTCTTTGAGTTGTTGGGGGAGATGATCACCAAGACTTACATTAAATCCCGCACCACTTATCAATCAAAACAAATAAGCTTCCTTCATCATCTCCAAATAAAATTCGTTTCATATTTGTTCCCCTCCTCCATAATATTTACAAATTTTAGCTAACACTAAATATTATCTTTATATATTATATACTAACGACCCAATAATTTGCCTGAGAAAATAGTTCGCAAAGTAAACCATTTTTTTTTTTTTAATTTGTTTACCTGTGGACATCCATCTGTGGTTAGTAATGCTAAGTTTACACCATCTCCCGAAAGTCCCAACAGCCCCAACATTCTGTCGCCGTATCTCGACGGCTACTTCAGAGTTTGCCTTATGTCATCGGCATTGCGAATCGCAGGTTGACTTGACTGTCTGGGAGTTGCTGGGGCAAATGTCTGACTGTCAAAAAATCTGCCACGATAGTCACGGCAGCCCCCATGGTTTATGACCACCAGGGTTCGGCTCTATAGGCCTCGCAACCATATTGGGAACTGAAAACTCGTTATTTTGACTTGTCATACAAAAGTTCTCATAACTTAGTCTGTAAAAAAAGATATATATTCACAAAGGGTCCCATATTAAAACAGAGATTATGGACTTTATTGGCATATATATTTTGAATTTATTCAGGTGATTTTTCAGTTTTCATTTTTGACATATTTTCTCTGAAATCATGCTTAAAGTTAATCAAGTAGAGATTTCTTTGACGATAATTTTGATACCTTAACTTTTATTGTACTCATAGTAGAAGTCAAAATGGAATGTTTTGTTATCAAAATAGAAAATAGCAAAAAGACTCCTTTTTTATATGTGCCATATGTTAAAGCATTGTCGTGGTAGGCAGAAATTGGAGAAGTAAAGCTTGGTTGGATGCAATATTTTCACATTATAATTTCAGACAATGTTTTTTCTTTAGTTATATTATTTACAAACAAATGCTTACTTCAACTAATCTAGATATGCAGCACATGCCAATCTATAAGATCTTTTAAGGGCCGATTCCACCAACACACACGAAGTAGCAAGATTCGGGCCGATTTGGTTGTCTTGCTAGATTGGGCTAGGATTGAATCATTGCGTGCCTATTTGTCGCGATGTGTCTTGAGGTGTCGCGGTGGTGTCGCACCAAAATATACACCCGACACCACTCGCCTACGTTTTGAGACAAGTGAGGTATGACACATTGCGACACAGTAAGACTCTACAAGACATACCAAGATATACCACGGCAAATCCATCCTGTTGGTGGAATCGGCCCTTTAGGGAAACACTATTTGAATCTGGATTCCACCTCAGTCGCTAATATGCCTTCTTGACCTATGGTGGACGTGGCTTCTGCCAGCGAACCTCCAAACTTGGAGGATTTTACATAGAGTTGCATCTTCTTCTGTACAATGAAACCATTCTGATCAATAAGAGGGGACCCCCACCTACCACGATAGGCCACGACATGCTTCCCGATCGCTACGATTTGAAATGCCCAAATCGTGGCCTATCGGTAGGTCCCCGATAGTTTCAAATCGTGGACATGGTTTGAAATCGTAGAGCGTAGAAACGCCTTTGGAGGACCAAAAACATAAACCATGGTCACGATTCAATCTGTGTATCAATGTATATGAGTTTTGATATTAAAATATATTATAATTTTGGAAACATTAAATGAATCTGAATAGTTTTTTAGAGGTATTCACAAAATAATTTGAAGTGATTTTTCAGACTCCAATACAATCAAATTGAAAAAGATAACTGTGATAGAATCGTGATTCCGATCTGAAACTATTATTTTCAGACCTTTATCCTTAATCAAATGATATCATATTTTCACCGAATATATATCTGTATACGGCCTACCTAATTCTAGAATTTCATAATTTTCCATCTAGTATTTCACCTACAAGAGATATTTTCCCATTCAAATACACTACAATACCCTACGACAGGCTACGAAATTTCCAACATGTTGGAAGTTATCGGGACCTCTACGATTGGCGTTTACAATCGCAGCCTATCGTGAGCTGTCGTAGACGGAATCGCAGAAACCTGTTCCACCTATCACGATTTTGCCAGACCTCACGCTTCAATCGGAATGGTGTCGGGAAGGCCGTCGTAAGGCCAATCGGGACCAGAATCGTGGTAGGTGGGGGCAGGCTTTAAAACAAAGTCTAGCACTGCTCTCTGTCTTCTGCACTTTGTGCCACTTTGTTTGATGAAGTCAATATTCCTGTCATAAGAGCACAGCTGCCAGAATGACATAAAGGCATCAAATCCTTTGAATCACTAGACAATGGTGATTTTCACTAAATCTCATTACTCAATGGTATCAATGAGAAGCTAAGAGTTGGACAGCTATTAGCTGCACTTTGTTATCTCAAGGAAACAGATCGAGAAAGGAATGTCGCATTTCTAATACGTCTAATACGTCTAATGGGTCTTGGATGTTACGAGAATCTGGAAGAGAGTCTTCATTGTCTTCAACAATCCTTTAAAGTGAAGAGGAATTCACTTCTAAGAACACTGGTCTCAAATAAAACACTGCAGATATTGTGAAGAAATTGTTTATTGAATTTGATTTTTGTCTCAGTTTGAGGCAGGATTACAAACCGTTCAGATAACTGAATATTTGCCTCGTGAAAACAAATACTTTGTTTCTAAGTGGCTTAAATTCAATAATAGTTTACACAAACCTGCAGCAATACGGGGCATGTATTCTACAATGAGGGTGGGTCACATATATATCTACCATATATAATGATGGTGTTGGAATTTCATACGAAGCGGCTGCTTGATAGGTATAAAAGAGAAAAAAACATGAAGAAGTCAACATTGATAATTCAGACTTTGTATACTTTGCGTTACCTTCGGGAAAATAATAAAAAAAGGTGTCCAATGCCCATCCAATCACCATAAGAACTAATATAGTTTAATGACATATTAATAGCAGAATATGCCAAAAAGATTCTCACCCAATCTCACACAGCGTTTACACTAGACGATCATTGACAGTGCGTCTTGAATTTAGCACCACCTGACGACTTTCAGCTGTCAATGGCTAGAAATTGTTTTGCTTGGATGCCCAACAAGTGACGACCACAGATCGTCTGATGACATCAGATTACTCAATTTTGCACCACCTAACGATTCTGTAAGGGTTGACTAATACTTATTTCAGTTATAGATGTTTTGTAGGGAATTGCCCAACCCGCCATTTACACTACACAACTATAGATTTCTAGCCTATAGCCAACTGGTGGTGCCTTGTATATGCAATTTCAGCTGTAATAGTCGTTGACCCTAGACCTATTTTTATCAAATATCAAGCAGTGAAGATGACTAATTCACGCCGGCCTGAAATAGTCATCTTCCGTCAAATGGTCTACACGATCACCAGGTGGTGCTAAACTGCATTATCTAATGTAATCAGACTGTCTGCAGTTGCCAAGCCTTGACATTTACATTAGACGATTGCTAGTCTTTTATGGCTAAATGTGGTCAGATGGTGCTAAATTCAAGAATCGCCCCCTATAATCGTCAAGCGGAAACGCTGGGTAACTCATCAGGTGGTGCTAAATTCAAGAATCGCCCCCTATAATCGTCTTGTGTAAACTCGGGGTAAGTCGTCAGATGGTGCTAAATTCAAGAATCGCCCCCTATAATCGTCTAGTGTAAATGCCGGGTAAGTCATCAGTCGGTGCTAAATTCAAGAATCGCCCCCTATAATCGTCTAGTGAAAATGCCGGGTAAGTCATCAGGTGGTGCTCGATTCAAGAATCACTGCCTATAATCGCCTGGTGTAAACACTGGGTAAGTTGTCAGGTGGTCTTAAATTCAAGAATTGCTGTCCATAATCGCCTATGTAAACACCATGTGAGAGTTCCAGAATCGATTTGGCATATTCTGCTTTTATACATCATGAATATGTTTTAATTCTTATGGTGATTGTGCGGGCATTGGACACCTTTTTTTTATTCTTATTTTGCCGAAAGTGACGCAAAGTATACAAAGTCTGAATAATCAATGCCGACTTCTCCATGTTTTTTTCTCTTTTATACCCATCCAGCCACTAGCCGCTTCGTATCAAATTTCAACACCATCGGTTTTTATGGTAGATAAATACGCGACCCACCTTCATCACGGTATGAATACCCCATATTCCCGCCACAAACAGATTACCATCAGGCGTGAGTTCAATAACTCGTCCACCTTTGAAGTATTCCCATCTAATAGTTGCATCTCACTCATGGCCAACTCCTGATAAAGCCAACCCCTTTCAGCTCAATCTACCAGCAAATTGCTGCCAGGTGCATGTCCACAACCGCGCATGCTCACTCAGACCCGCCTAGATAAATTCGCTGACACTGTATACGTTCGTCACACTGTGCGGTATGAAAAGGGACGAACGTATTAAGCCCCCTTTTCCCTCCCTGTTACCACTCCCCGGTAGGGTCGTAAAAGGCGCCATTGCTGACAGAAGGCCATCAGCCTCGGTTTGATATCAGAAAACCAAATGTCGTCTGCTTGGCCAAAAGCGCGGGAAAAACAGGGGATCCCCCTGGCGGGAGGCCAATAAGTGCGGAGAGAGGGGGCAGTAAAGGTGGTTGACTCAGTCAGGGCGATGGCCATTCTCACTGTGTTCAGTACCTAGCTTCCTGTTTATGGGGCAACAAGTGTCACTTAAACTGATTTATTTTACGGGTGTTTAATACGCACCCAGCGCGTTGCTAAGAGTATAGACGTGCAAATGGACATCATTTAATCGATATAAAGAGGAATAAAAGTGGACATTGATGTCGTAGTAAAAGGTAAATGAGACTATTTGTATGATTAATCCTTATTAAAGGCATATTCTAAAATTCACGGTGGCGCCACCTGGTTATTTTTTAATAATGTCAATTATCAGTCAAAAACTGGTATCTTGGGATTCATTCTAATTCTAAAAATGAGTAAATTTAGTGTTTTGTCCAGTTTATCCAGTCTTAATAGGTTGAAATGGGCCAATTTATATGTATTTGATTTACATAGGTAATCTTTTGAAAAATATGGTTTTCCTCAATTCGTTCAAAAACAAGTATGGTGACCTATGAATTTTAAACCTTAAATGCGTTGTTCTATACATCTACTATACTCTGTGAATGTTTGAGGAAAGTGAAATGGGCTTTTTACTATGTTAAAAATAACTCTTTAGAATTTCTATATATTCTATTTTAGTATTATCATAATATCTATTTCCAAATCGAAAACTAGCAGGGTGATCCCTGATTTTTAAGTTAGATATGTGTACTAGACCAGTAGACGATCATCATATTCAATTTAAATAGTCATTGAGGCAAAGCCGCGTGACAAATACGTCCCATCCAAACAAGTGCAGTATTGTGTATTTTGCAATTCAAGTCCAGTTCTGGATTTATCTCACCCCTTTCACTGACATCAAATAGCCACACAAAATCAGAATAATTCAAATCACTTCACAAATCCAGTTGGTCAATAGCATATGACATCATCTCATATTCACTCCGCCATGACCGTGTCATATTACTATACACCTATGGGCGAACATGTATGAAATACTGCCCGCTGCTGAGGGTGTAGTATAAATAATGTTCGCGCCCGCTGTGGCAGCGGGCCGTAGTGAATAGCAGTGGTCTTTTGAGGTGCAGAAAAGTTAATAAAAACATATTTTTCAACGAGTAGGAGGTGTATAGTAATAAGAAAACGTAGTGACTGAGCCCGTATGGTGTCCTTTCTCGGTCATTTGATGAAAAAATACGGCCCTCTAGCCTGCGGCATCGGGCCGTATTTTTTCATCAAATGACCTCGAACAGCCACCTGTACGGGCTCAGTAACCACGTTTTCTCATAGTATTGTCACTTTACAGGGGTCATTGTTGAGTATTTTTTTCTAACGTTATTCCTATGGCTAAACTTGTACCAGGGGTAAGATAAAAAGAAAGAGCCATAGTTGAATGTGCGGACACTTGGCGCGGCAAAGTGGGCAGCGTGATGAGCTGCTCAGTTGGGCGTGAGCTGCTCGGTGAGCTGCTCGGGGACTGGTCAGAGTCAGTGTTTGTACGCGGACAGCGTGGTGCACTCAGACGGGCCACAGACACGTGCCGCTAATCCCCAGACCCGGCCTGGTCTGAGTGGATCCAGTGCTTTAACACAGCTCTCACATACCATGTACATGGTCTCATACCAACCACAGGGTATCGCCCCTCCCTCGGACATACATCTGTGCACGGTCTGATACCTACTACGGGGTATTCATCATATCCCTAAGTGGATCTGGCGCTCTAACACCCCTTACACACACATACAGTGTACCAACCACAAGGTATCATTCACATCTCTGAGTGCACTGTCGCTCTAACACCCCTCCCTCACACATAAATCCTTAACACGGTCTGATACCTACCACAGAGTATTCAATATATTCCTATGTGGATCCAGTGCTCTAACACCCCTTACACACATATATCATGTACATGGTTTTATTCCTACCACAAGGTATCATTCACATCTCTAAGTGCACTGGCGCTCTAACACCCCTCCCTCACACATACATCCTTAACACGATCTGATACCTACCACAGAGTATTCAATATATTCCTATGTGGATCCAGTGCTCTAACACCCCTTACACACATATATCATGTACATGGTTTTATTCCTACCACAAGGTATCATTCACATCTCTAAGTGCACTGGCGCTCTAACACCCCTCCCTCACACATACATCCTTAACACGGTCTTATACCTACCACAGAGTATTCAATATATTCCTATGTGGATCCGGCGCTCTAACACCCCTTACACACACATAGATCATGTACATGGTCTCATACCAGCCACACAGTATTATTCACATCTCTGAGTGCAACGTCGCTCTAACACCCCTCCCTCACACATAAATCCTTAACACGGTCTGATACCTACCACAGAGTATTCAATATATTCCTATGTGGATCCAGTGCTCTAACACCTCTTACACACATATATCATGTACATGGTCTTATTCCTATCACAATGTATCATTCACATCTCTAAGTGCACTGGCGCTCTTACACCCCTCCCTCACACATACGTCTGTACATGGTCTGATACCTACCACAGAGTATTCATCCTACCCCTGAGAGGGTCAGCACTCTAATACTCCTCCCTCATACATATACAGGCGTACCTGATCTCATACCCACCACATGGTATCAGTCACATCCCTGAGTAGACCTGGTGTTCCAGCACACCTCTAACACACACACCTCCAACACACCGCTCTACCACACATACACACATACATGATCTCACACCCACCATAGGGTATCATTCATATCCCTTGGTGGACCCAGTGCTCTAATACCCCTCTCCCACACACATACCATGTACATGGTCTAATACCAACCACAGGGTATCATTCACATCTCTGAGTGCACCGTCGCTCTAACACTGCTCCCTCACACATACATCCTTAACACGGTCTGATACCTACCACAGAGTATTCAATATATTCCTATGTGGATCCGGCGCTCTAACACCCCTTACACACACATATATCATGTACATGGTCTCATACCAGCCACAGGTGGGCATTCACACCGCTGAGAGGGTCCAGCGCTCTAACACCCCTCCATCGGACATACATCCGCACACAGTCTAATACCTACCACAGGGTATTCATCGTGTCCCTAAGTGGATCTGGCGCTCTAACCCCCCTTACTCACATACCACGTAGATGATCTTATACCAACCACAGGGTATCATTAAAATCCCTTCATGGACCTGGTGCTCTAACACCCCTCCCTCGGACATACATCCTTAACATGGTCTGATACCTACCACAGGGTATTCATTATATCCCTAAGTGGATCAAGCGCTCTAACACCCCTCATACACATCTACCATATACATGGTCTCATACCAACCACAGGGTATGATTCACATCTCTGAGTGGACCAGCGCTCTAACACCCCTCCCTCACACATATATCCGTACATGGTCTGATACCTAACACAGGGTATTCAATATATCCCTAAGTGGATCGAGCGCTCTAACACCCCTCATACACACCTACCATGTACATCGTCTCATTCCAACCACAGGGTATGATTCACATCTCTGAGTGGACCAGCACTCTAACACCCCTCCCTCACACATATATCCGTACATGGTCTGATACCTACCACAGGGTATTCATCATATTCTTAAGTGGATCGAGCGCTCTAACACCCCTCATACACATCTACCATATACATGGTCTCATACCAACCACAGGGTATCATTCATATCACTGAGTGGACCGGCGCTCTAACACCCCTCTCACACACACCTCTACACATTATTTTGAATCGAGTCTGTCTTGTTTGTTTATATCTATTTTCTTAGGTTGAACATGAAATAGTTGTTGATTAAAATATCCTCAAGGATTTTCTTCAAAGGAAAGGCAGTTAATTGGAGTTGGCTCCAATTAATCACCATTGACCAACGAGAGATTTTCCCGCCGGATGACGTCCTAACCGACGCATGCGCAGATCAGCGGACAATCAGACGACATTCTGTCTGCGTCCTTTTTATCACAACTCTTGCCTTCGTTGTTAATGAGGGGGAAATCTCTATTCAACTCTCTGGATACTTTCTCATGATATCGCTTGAATGCGGGTTCAGATAATCAACACTTTGTATGTATTTATGTAAAACGTCCTGACCATGCTATACAAGGTACAATACAACATAAAAATTGACGATAAATACGGAAAAAGACGTTTATGTCGAGTTCCGTATTTATCATCAATTTCCATCATACAAACATGGTAGGGCGTTATATAATTATTATATACCCAAAAATGATGGAATTTAACCGAGGCTTTTTGGTGAATCGGGGCTCACAAAAAACTCCACCACAACACTAGGAAAAAAAAATCGAGGAAAATCGGTGAAATCGGCGGAAATCGGGGGCCCGATTTTCCGGTTAGATAAGTTTTTTCTAACAAAAAAAATACTGGGATGGATTTTTCAATTCTATAGAGGAAACCTACGTTAGGGTCAGAGCTTGTGTCCCATCAAGTTTGAATCACATGGTAATTTACAAGGCGAAGCTGCATGAATTACATAGTAATTCAAATGAGATGAGCTTTGACAGCTCTGAGATGGGAGCTCTGACCCAAAACCTGACTAGGTCTCTCAATTCACTTCACCCTTCACATAGTCTAATGGGCTAACATTTCTGATATTATCCCATAAAACTCTCAACATCATTAAGAATGTCTGTGAAACATAAACATGCCAATACTGCATGAACACTAAAACCAGCTCTGAAGCTGAAGTTCATGTAGTTTAAATATCGAGAAAGAAAAAAAAGTATTTCTTCTAAATACTCAATGGGCGTTGGATTTGATTTCCCAATGTTAAATCTATAGGGTATACAAATACCAGGGGTGAGATATACAAGAAGACTTTATATTCACCCTTTTACTGGGCGTTTTTATCTCTTGTCGTAAATATATAATATTTCACCAAGACACTGAATCCGATACGTTCCATCTAGGGCAAAAATAAATGTCAGTTGAATATAAAAAAGAAGATAAATGGTCAGAGGAAGCTATTAGTTATCATATCCAGACTGAGTATTATAGCTGGTCTGCTAAAACCATCCTTATCCGGCTGACACTCGTGTGACTCCTGTATTCTAGAGATTGTGTAACGATCTCCACATCCATTTTCCGACGTCTGTGATTCATCCCAGAGTGACTGGCAGTGGACTTTCCAACGGAAAAAAGTCCTTACCCTGCGTTTACACTAGATGACTAAAACGTGACGACTGTAGATCGTCTAGACAATAGTCGTCAGGTGGTGCTCTAACCTGGTGTTTACACTAGATGACTGAAAACATGATGACTGTAGATCATCTAGTCAATAGTCGTCAGGTGGTGCCCTAACCCGGCGTTTACACTAGATGACTAAAAACGTGACGAATGTAGATCGTCTAGCCAATAGTTATCATTTGGTGCCCTAACCCAGCGTTTACACTAGATGACTAAAAACGTGACGAATGTAGATCGTCAAGCCAGTAGTCGTCAGGTGGTGCCCTAACCCGGCGTTTACACTAGACAACTGAAAACGTGACAACTGTAGATCGTCAAGCCAATAGTTATCATTTGGTGCCCTAACCCGGCGTTTACACTAGATGACTGAAAACATGATGACTGTAGATCGTCAAGCCAGTAGGTAGATCGTCGAGCCAATAGTCGTCAGGTGGTGCCCTAACCGGCCGTTTACACTAGATGACTAAAAACGTGACGACTGTAGATCGTCTAGCCAATAGTCGTCAGGTGGTGCCCTAAAACTGCCGTTTATACTAGACGGCTAAAACCGTGACGACTGTAGATCATCTAGCTAATAATCGTCAGGTGGTGCCCTGAATCATCCGTTTACACTAGATGACTAGAAATATGATGACTGTAGATCGTCTAGCCAATAGTCGTCAGGTGGTGCCCTAACCCGGCGTTTACACTAGACGACTAGAAATGTGACGACTGTAGATCGTCTAGCCAATAGTCGTCAGGTGGTGCCCTAACCCGGCGTTCACACTAGACAACTGAAAATGTGACGACTGTAGATCGTCTAGCCAACAGTCGTCAGGTGGTGCTCGATTAAGTAATATCGTCAGCAATATATAGTCGTCGAACAAATGAGCACATCAAGCGTTATACACTAGGCGATATTTTGCAAAGGGGGTGGTGCAATATTGCAAGGGGTCCAAGGCACACTTGGCGATATTGTACCGGAAAAGTATCGCAAGGGGACTTTTACGGCGACTTTTTGCATGCGATTTGCAAAAGTTAAAAGTGTTGGTTGGCTTTGAGATATATATGCGTATAGGGACCAAAGACGAAACCAACAAGTTTTGGTTAAAGTCGTTGTTCTCTACGAGTTTGATGCGGAGTGATATGAATGAGGCGAAAGCTGAGTGAATATCACATAGCATTCAAATGAGTTGGAGAACAATGACTTTGACTATCTGTTTCTATCTCACTCCCGTACACAATAAAGGAATTTGCAACACACAGGATATAGATCATGGAGAATGGACTGCAATACTCACAGGGGCATTGCGAACGAGTTCCCAATCTTAAAGGTGAAAAATTAATCATGTGTACGCTGTGACATCCCAGTGCTATTGTCCAACGGTCGTGGGTTTCGTAATTTAATTCTCCAAGCACACCACCTGATGCATCAGAGGCTGCGCTTGGAGAGTAGCAGTCATTGAGATCTCAGAAGAAAATTAAACGAGAATGGAACAAGAATGGTGAAACAGGATCCGCTTTTTATCTGATCCAATAATGAGTTTGAAATCACAAAACGTAATCAGGTTTACCGCTGTTCCTGCCTCTGATAACAGAAATGACAAGACAAGCCCCACTTCCTATCAAATAATTATAGCCTTGTCTTCTTCTTCTCTGCCGCAGGAAGCAAAAGAAAATCTCCACTTAGACGCTCCAGATAGTCCCGAGTGCTTCCCTAATTACTAACAGTAAACTAAACACCTACATCGTCCGTGTATGAGAAAGAAAACCCGGTGTACCCTATGAGACAATTAAAGGCATATCCTACAATTCACAGTGGTGCCACCTGGTGATTTTTAAATAATTCAGAATTGAAAATCACAAAAAAACAGACGCAGTAATTTTTTTATAATGGTGGTATTATTAAACCAAGTAGTACAGGTGGTGTTGTATATTGGAGTACCAAGTTTAGATCCACGACGTTTCGCTAGTATTTATCTCGCTTCATCAGGTGATATTTTTAAATAATGTCAATAATTAGTCAAAACTGCTTTCTTGGGATTCATTTTTGTTAAACATGAGTAGATTGAATATTTTGTCACGTTTATCTAATTTTAGTAGGTAAAACAGACCAATTCACATTTGTTTGATTTACATAGGAAATGTACTGAAAATATGGTTTACTTCAATTCTTTTCAAAACAAGTACGGTGACCTATGGTTTTCAAAACCTAAATGTGAAGTACTACATATGAACTATATTCTGTGAAAGTTTGAGGAAAATCACATGGGTTTTACTATGTAAAAAAATACTTTTTAGAATTTCTATACATTCTTATATAAAATGATCATAATATTGATCTATAAATCAAAAACTAGCATGGTGACCCCTGATTTTTAAGTTAGATATGTGTTCTACAACACTTGGAGGTCATCATATCAAAATTTTAGGAAATTGACATGGGTATTAATTTTCAAGCCAAATTGTCCGATATGCCTTTAAGAGAGCAGTGCACTAAAGAACGGTCCCTCTCCATCTGTTACCTGATACATATTTGATGTCTTAGGATTTCCCTGACGAGAACAAAATTTCATTAATGATAATGAGTTTTGTGCCTGCAATTAGAGGGACCATGACATGGTAGGCTTCAGGAAGTTTGCGTGGTTAGCTGAGAGTGGTACAGTAAGTATATGCTTTTTAGAGTGTGTTTGCACGCCTTATGTATTATCATATACCTGTGTCCGAATGTCTATTAAATACTGCCCGCTGCTAGGGGTGCAGTAACAATAATGTTCGTGCCCGCTGTGACAGCAACTTTCTAAGTAATCAAAATAGAGTTTTAATTAACCCTTTCCTTACCGGACCTGGTTTCAGGTGCATGTCTTTAAAAGCCACATGCCTGAAACTGGACTACCTCTGTAGGGGAAGCCTATGTTACAATTGGTGAGAAAATGTATTCTTTTCCATCATATTTAAAGTAGTCAGTCAATGTTTCTATGGTGATCACTATAAAACTATTTATTAACTACCACTATGAAGGCATTTTACATAATCTCTGAACAAATTATAAAGATCCATCTTGAATTAGCTGAGATAAATGATATTTTAACAAAAATGGAAAATGATGCCTTGAGGCATCATTTTTGCTGGCTACGGGAGTGCCCTGAGGCATCATTTGCTCTAGCCACGGGAGTGCCTTGAGGCATCAATGGTAAGTAAAGGGTTAAGGTTAAAGTATATAATAATAAGCAAACGTCCTCACTGTGAACGAAACGTTTATCGTTCTTGGTCAGTCGCCGATTTCATACGGCCTTCCGCCTATGGCGTCAGGCCGTATGAAATCGGCGACTGACCTCGAACGATAAACGTTTCGGCCACAGTAAGGACGTTTCCTAATATTACTATACACCTATGGCCGAACATGTATGTGATACTGCCCGCTGCTAGGGGTGCAGAATAAATAATGTTCACGCCCGCTGTGACAATGGGCCGTAGTGAATTGCGGTAGTCTTTGTGCTCTTTGTAAAGTTAATACAAGGGCGTTCTAAACGATTGGGAGGTGCATAGTAATAAGAAAACATAGTGACTGACCCTGTACGGTGTCCGTTCTTGGTCATTTGATGAAAAAATATGGCCCTCCCACCTGCGGTGTTGGGCTGTATTTTTATCATCAAATGACCAAACGGCTATCTGTACGGGCTCAGTAACCACGTTTTCTCATATTATCCATCGTATACAAAGCCCCCATTAAAAAAGTATGGGGACTCAGTAAAGCACGACCCATTGTATAAAACCTGTCAGATACCATAACTGTGGTATACGGATTCAAAGCTGTGGTATATGGCATCAAAACCATGGTATACGAGAAAAATCTCTTTTACTATAGAACAAAGAAATAGTTCCAATTGTTATACCTGTTAATATTGCAATTACTGGGTTTAATTCATTCGAAAAGTTGGATAAAAGATGCAACAAACGATGATTTTGTGTACAGGCGGCTCTGTAAACCACTCGAGGTTGACGGCGCAATTCACTCGCTAGCGCTCGTGTATTACTACGCGTCAACCTGTCGTAGCTTGCGGCCGCCCGTCCACAAACCATCTATTATTGTCTATATATACGGTGCCTAGGTGTGCTTCCACGAGGTAACCCTGTGCTAACCTTTACATTGCTTTGTAATGGGTGGTGTTGAGGGCCAGCGTTGCTGTTTTAGATGAAATTACCGCTGACAATATTACTTATATAGACAACAGAGTCAAAGAGTTGGTCAGTAAAGGCCCGTTTCCATTGGCCAGCGAAAATGGCGTAGATTTCTTGAGTTACACAGAAAGTCTGTCAGTGGTGCCACTGACTGTGGGTCGGTAAAGAAAAATCGGTGAGGGAAATAGATTTCACTCAGTGACCAAGCTTTCACTCAGTGTTAGGTGGTGCCACACTACATAACCTAAGCAGAAAAGAGTCGTGGGTCATTTCACGAGCTTGGTGGTTTCCATTGACCGATTTGTCCGTCGGTGGTTCCTGACTAGATGGGTGACAGAAAATCGGCCTTATGTGTCAAGCGGCATGCTCTTTCCATTGGAAATGGCCATTGCACTTGCTCCTAGTCTAAAGTTTTCACCGATTAACTCCCTTTATTGTAAATTTGTCATAACATATCTCAGGGGAATTTTTGCAGGGCGTCGACCATCACAGCGTCATACCGTAAAGGCGGTGGTAGAAGTTAATCCTAATGGATTCTGTCCAGTTAGGTACATCTCCACGGGGGGCATATTCTAATCTTCGGATAATTTCTCGAGGGGGGTGCCACAGTGACCGACTCCATTTCGAGGCCTCGCCTGAGCCTACATGTGTTCTTCTATTGCCAATGACGGAACAACCATGTTCCAAAATCGTAAAGTGTGTCATGGCCTATATATGGTCAGTAAGATATAGAAATACATATGGTATAAAATCCCCAAAATTCTCTACATGTCTCCAATAAGACAGGCCGAGGTGGGCAGGGCAGGGTGGGGAAGGGGTTGGCAGGGGTTGGCAAGGGCTGGGCTGGGCAGAGCAGGGCAGGGCTGGGCAGGGCTGGGCAGGGCAGGGCAGGGCAGGGCAGGGCAGGGCAGGGCAGGGCAGGGCAGGGTAGGGCTGGGCAGGGCAGGGCAGGGCAGGGCAGGGCAGGGCAGGGCAGGGCAGGGCAGGGCAGGGCAGGGCAGGGCAGGGCAGGGCAGGGCAGGGCAGGGCAGGGCAGGGCAGGGCAGGGTAGGGCAGGTAGGGCAGGGCTGGGCAGGGCTGGGCAAGGCTGGGCAGGGTAGGGCAGGGCAGGGCTGGGCAGGGCAGGGCAGGGTGGGGCAGGCCAGGGTGGGGCAGGGCAGGGCAGGGCAGGGCTGGGCAGGGCAGGGCTGGGCTGGGCTGGGCAGGGCAGGGCTGGGCAGAGCAGGGCGGGGCGGGGCGGGGCTGGGCAGAGCAGGGCGGGGCGGGGCTGGGCTGGGCAGGACAGGGCAGGGCAGGGCAGGGCAGGGCAGGGCGGGGCAGGGCAGGGCAGGGCAGGGCAGGGCAGGGCAGGGCTGGGCTGGGCTGGGCTGGGCTGGGCTGGGCTGGGCTGGGCTGGGCTGGGCTGGGCTGGGCTGGGCTGGGCTGGGCTGGGCTGGGCTGAGCTGGGCTGGGCTGGGCTGGGCTGGGCTGGGCTGGGCTGGGCTGGGCTGGGCTGGGCTGGGCTGGGCTGGGCTGGGCAGGGCAGGGCAGGGCAGGGCAGGGCAGGGCGGGGCAGGGCGGGGCTGGGCTGGGCTGGGGGGGGGGCGGGGCAGGGCAGGGCGGGGCAGGGCTGGGCTGGGCTGGGCTGGGCTGGGCGGGACAGGGCAGGGCGGGGCAGGGTAGGGCAGGGCAGGGCAGGGCAGGGCAGGGCAGGGCGGGGCTGGGCTGGGCTGGGGGGGGGGGGGGGCAGGGTTTGTCGGAGGCTGGTCGGAGGCTGTGTGTAGACAGGGCACGGTTTATGTTCTCAATGTCTGTGTGAGTCCTCACAGTGACCAGGTTTATGCTCATAAAGCCCACATAAAATGTCTATTCAATCTCTTCTTATCGTCCGTATAATCAAAGACTATGTGGTCAGTGCTGTGATCTCATATGATCAAAGATCCTTCGTTGATCTCTTTTTATAAATTCTTGTTATATATCTCCGAGACAAAAGCGAGGAAGATGAGGGAAAGTGTCTAGATTCAATACAATTTCCAAAGTTAAAACTATGACCTCGGGATAGAAACTAGTTGATGAAGCGAAATTAAAAGTCCAACTCGGTATGTAAGACTTGGCGAATACTGAGTCTTTGATTGGTCAGAAGAGCCCTTTTTATAGTGAAATTATCTAGTAACTTGATAACAGGAAAAGACTTATGGAGAAGTGTGTGTCACTTCAGAATAATCTATGCCATCAGGTAGTTTGTATGAAATATAGTCTCTAACCGAGGTTCTTTGTCATATATGATGTCCGACACATGATAGTCATATTATATCGCTTCTTGTTTTTTGTCTTGAAGTCGCATCTATACTTCAATTAATGGTAAGTAGCAGTCGCCGGATTTGGCCTGAGTACTTTACCCAACTTTCTTTTTTTTACTGTTTTAGTAATATTCTTGGATACCTTGTAACTGGGGGTATTTTGTAAATCTAGGGTCAGATTATTCCATTGCACAGATCCTCGATATAGTACTGATCTTGTGATGGTTGACTGGACGTTAAATCAAACCAAACAAAAAAACTACGATCCTAGATTAGTTCTTTGTAGTATGCCTGATGTTCTAAGAGCCACACTACAGAAAACTAACCCTGAAGACTCTAGAGACACCTCGCTCTCCAACCACTTTCCCCGTAACCGGTGACACTGGGGATCTCTCCTCCCCGAGTCTTAAGGAGTCAGCATTGTCTTTCAAAGCTTCAAGTAGAATAGGGAAGAAGTATCATCAAAGCTACACATCCATTTTTACAGAACGGCTGGAGGAGACTTCCCACAGCCTGTGCTTTGAGCTGCCTGAGAAGTCTCCATCAGAGACTTAGAGCTCTTTGTGTAAAAATCCGCCAGGGGACGCCACTCTGTGCAGAGCCCCCTGGTGGTGTAACTCTGTGTGGGGGGCGGTCACGTGACCTGAGAGGTGCAGGGGAATGTCGAGGAGATGAGATGGTGATTTTGTCGCGAATGAGTACGAAAGGTCCGATGGTTGTTTTTTAAGTAGAAAACCATGCTGATTTCAAAAATCCATTTCTTTAAGCCGGGTCCCCACCGACCACGATTCTGGGGCCTGTTGAATAATATAGGATCGTGCATATAAACCTTTTTCTGTATGTCATAGAGACCCAGGGATGATATGGGTCAACTTTATTCAACACTTATGGACGACCTAATGGACGGGTAATACTGTCTTAGCGAACAGACTTAAATACTATCAAACGATACCCCTTGTACGAGGTACCGAAAAGGGTCTACATGGACGATCCTAGTTTATTCAACAGCCCCCAGGTCCCGATAGGCCCTACGACTGCCTTCCCGACACCATACCGATTCTATCGTGAGGTCAGTAAAAATCTTGGTAGGTGGAACAGGTTTCTGCGATTGGCTGCGATAGGCTGCGATTGAAAACACCAATCGTAGAGGTCCCGATAAAATCCAACATGTTTGATTTTTCGTAGCCTGTCATATGGTATCGTAGCCTATCCGGAAGATATTGTGGTCGTCGACTATAATTCACAGATTGGATCACGACATAGGTCTACGATTCTGGGACCTTCCGATAGGCTACGATTTGGGCATTTCAAATCGCAGCCATCGGGAAGCATGTCGCAGACCATCGTGGTAGGTGGGGTCCGGCTTTACTCGCCGCAGCCCGTGGGTTCAGCCTGTAAATTGACATTATTTATAAAAAGTTGGAAAATAATAAAAGAAATCAATAAAAATACCTAAAATTATCTTATATTTTCCGTGCCTTAAATAATTACAAGTGGGTTTGTGCCTATTTGTCATCTCTTTGTCATGTGTTTAATGAGGTCTTCATTGTGTGAGTTCAAAAAGGTCATGGCAGTCACGGCATGTTGTGGTGTCAACAGAGAAATGACAAAACACAAATCACCAGGTCTATAAGTTCACTTTAGGCATTTCTCGCTTTTTTCTCTCTTGTGTCAAGCGATGCTGTAAAGTCCCAGTTTAAAAAAAAACCCTAATTCATCTCACAAGACGTGACTGTTGAAAACTGAAAACATTGGCCATTATTCAATTAATGTACGGCGAAGGCCTCAAACAAAAGGCAGCATTTCGGTGATGCTTTAACCTAAATCATTCTGGCGTGGCGTGTCGGGAGGTTGTCGCAGAGGTCTACGATAGAATATTTAGGTGGAGCGTGCACTTCCCGACAGGCTGCGACAAGGGGTCACGACAGCCCCCCTTCTCACGACAAGGCTGCGACAAGGCTGCGATTTGAACTTTCTTGTCGGCGCGTGTCGCAGCCCTGTCGTGGTTGGTGGACGCACCCCCTAAATGTCCTACCTCATTCCTTCAAATAGGATCTTTGTTACGATTCCCTGAACATTGACTTAATGATGGCTCATCGGTATTTTCACTCAAATTTTCCATCACTCAAAGTTTTCATCACTCAAATTAGCCATTGGGTGACAAAAAACTTTTCTTCAAAGAAACTCTGGACAGATCCTGGTCAATATTTCCTTAAAGGCATATCGGACAATTTGGCGTGAAAATTAAAACCCATGTCATTTTTCTGAAAATTTAATACAATGATCTTTAAGTGTTATAGAGCACATATCTGACTTCAAAATTAGGGGTCACCGTGCTAGATTTTGATTTAGAGATCAATATTATGATAATTTTATATAAGAATATATAGAGAATCTAAAAAGTTGTTTTTCACATAGTAAAACCCATGTCATCTTCCTCAAACTTTCACAGAATATAGTTAATGTATAGTTCTTCCTATTTAGGTTTTAAAAACCACAGGCCACCGTCCTTGTTTTTGAAAGAATTGAAGAAAAACATGTTTTTCAGTACATTTCCTATATAAATCAATACCGACATATATATGCACACTAATAAAATCGCTGTATGGTCCAGTAATCGCTGGGGGAGTACAAAAACCACAACTTGTCGGCGACAAAATGACTTCTGAAGGAGGTGGTTCACTAATCGCTGGGTAGCCTTGCCTAGCTGTCCTACATCTACCGACTACGTTAGGATATCTCGCCTGAGACAAATTAACCTCCGTCTGTCCCTGACAAACGTACATAAATGTTCCGAAATCGGTGGATGGGCATTGGGCTTTACGCAGGTATCATACGCGCATAGTGCAGTATTGTTCTACATATTACCCGGCGTCTACACTGGACGATTATGGGCAGCGATTCTTGAATTCAGCACCACCTGGCGACTTTCAGCAGGAAAAGGATAGAAATCATCATGTGTAAAAACTGTGAATGAATAACATTCAGTCTATGGATAGTTTTCTCTAACCCACTTGCACCCAGTTAACTTGTCATTTCTGCGACGAACTGACTCTAGAATAAAAACGTATCTAGCACTAGTGGGTCAATGAGATATTTCGGTCTTGAGTGATTGGTCATGGTCAGCTAGGCATACCTCTAAGTCACTGAGACACTGGCACCCTGCTCCTTCCCCAATATAACAATGAATAGCATGCAGATAGTGAAGGGATAATCTCTTTGCAGGACGATTGAAATCTGCATGTGACCACGAGGCGATGTATATAGCGCGTGCGAGCACGCTCTCAAAAGAGGTCAGCCATTGAGAAAGTTTACTCGTCGGCCTCTAAGTGTCAGTTTGTCATCTTTTATAGGACTCCCAGGGGGGCAGACACCACCAACTCCTGATTTGCCGCCAGCAATGCCTGTCCACAGGTATAAATCCACTCATTTCCTGTAAAGAATCCAACCACTTCCTCCACGATAGACCACCGCCGCCCTGGAGTACAGCCGGAGTAAGACCCCTGCGTTGTGACCGCTCTGCCCATGCGCAGGGCTGTCAAACCGGAAGTGGATTTTACAGAGGGTTTGACGCAGTCTCCGGAAGTGATCGGAGCTGTGAGGCGCAGGCTCAGCGGGTGCAAATAGAAACTGACACGGCTGTAGGGTTCTACTTGAGAAACGAAATAAAAATAAAAACATCGTTCACTATCAACTTTCTTATGAATGTCTCTACAACGTAAAACCTACTGGAGGATATTTTCCATTGGCCGACGGAATTGGCACCAATTCGAATTAATCTTCATAAGGCCCGGCGTCCACCTATTACGATATGGCTCCGATATGGTCTACGATGCACCTCCCGACAAAAGATCACGGAAGGTCACCAAATATCTGGGCAATTGACCATGTTTCTGCGATTAGGCACCGAAAATAAAACCCTTACGATGTGTGGTGGATTGGCATGTCTAGACGTGTCTACGATATTTCACCTTCCTGATATGTCTCCGATATTTGCTTTTTGTATCGGTGCCATATCAGCAGGTCTAAATTTCTATCGTAGTAGGTGAACACCAGGCCTAAAATCCACCCTTGGTCTACGATGTACCTCCTGATAAAAAAATCTAAATCGCGTCAGGAGGTTATATAATATCAGGGCAGTTGACCACGTTTCTGCGATTAGACACCGATAAAAAAACCCATACAATGCATGGTGGATTGTCATGTCTAGACATATGTCTACGATTTTGCCCCTTCCCAATATGGCACCGATTTTGACATTATGTATCGGTGCCATATCGGGAGGTCTACGATTCTATCGTAGCAGGTGGACGCCGGGCCTAAGTAGGTGGACGCCAGCCTGAGAGCGTGCGTCCACCAACCACGACAAGGCTACGACAAGTGCCGACATGAAAGTTCCAACCGCAGCCTTGTTGCAGCTTTGTCTTGAGAAGAACATTGTTGGGACAGCGGTCTCGGGGCGTGTTGTAGACGTTGCCGGTTTCCGTAAAAAAGCCGCCCATGGTTCCGACACACTACGGCAGTGATATCGAGGAAACCACAACACTCCACGACAAAGGTCCAGTCGTAGCAAAAATCGAACATGTTCGATATTGTCGTGGCCTTGTCGGAGGGCCTCCGACAGGCCCCCGACAAGCTTCGTGTCGCAGCCTGTCGGGGCCTTGTCGTAGCCTCTTGCCGGGAACTATGTTCCACCAACCACGACAAGGCAACGACAGGCCTTCCAATCGTAGAGCTGTCGCGGACCTTGTCGGAAAGCCGTTGTCGCAGCCTTATCGTGGTTGGTGGACGCACCCTCTTAAAGTCTATCCTTGCATAGGGAAGGCTCTAGACTGTCGTAGTGTACTGGTAGCTTAGTGGGTTCAGGCCTTAAGTAAGAATTCTATTCACATCTTAATGTTGTCAGTAAAAATAACAATAAAACAACCACGAGAAAGTACATTAAGCGCTCTGAAATGCTTCATCTTTCTCAGATAGGATTCGGAGACTCGATCCATGTACAAGGCTGTCTAATGGGTTTGTTTCTATGCTATGAGCGCTCCCAAGGGCCTTTCAGAAACTAACCTCATTACTGTTACCGACAGCGGCAACGCTTGTCTGTGGTTTTAGGATGTCAGCATGAATCTACTCTTAGCCAATTCTTATACTTCTATCTGGATATCGTGGTCATTTTTGTCAGAAATGTGCGACTTAAATGTGCTCCCTTTATAAGATGGGAGAGTATCAAGTATGAATAAAGAGATTAAAGCCCTGCCCCCACATACACCGATGGTCTATGACAAAGTTCCCGATGGCTTATATTTGAAATGGCCAAATCATAGCCTATCGGGAGGTCAAGGAATCATAGACCTCTGTCGTGATCCAATCCTCAATGACCATGATATCTTCCCGATAGGCTACAATACCCTATGACAGGCTATGAGATATCCAACATATTAGATTTCATCAGGACCTCTACAATTGGTGTTTTCAATCGCAGCCTATCGTGATGTGTTTTAGACGGAATCACAGAAACCTGTTCCACTCCCATGATTTTTGCTGACTTTACGACAGAATCGGGTGTCAGGAAGTCGATCGTAAGGTCTATCGGGACCAGAATCGACATTGGTTTGGGCAGGGCTTAAACATTTGACGCTTTTAACATTTTAACATACAGAAGCTACATCCAGTCAATGATAACTATAATTCTGTTATAAGCTATTAGAACAATGTATCCTCCGACGAGTAATATCAAGTTAAATCTGTAAATTTAAAAGATCTTGTCAATGGATCTATAATTCTTAATCCCCTTGGAAGTTGTACATTACTGAAATACTTTACATCTTGAGAATAATTGTCTCCAATATTGACTATTATCTTATTTTACAAGCTACTGGCAGTTTATACTTTGAGAAGAATTTTCTTGTGGTATTACTTGTCTATGCTTAGCAATGATTCAGGTTTTTCTCTCGCTTTTTTTCTAATCCCTTTCAGTATTATTCATCCTCTTCTATTAAAACCTCATAAAATCACCCTCAATATCATTAACACCGCGAGTCCTTAGCTACAAGAAAACTCCACATCTCCACATAAAACATGTGCTTGGAGAGCGCCCCCGGAAGTGATAGTAACGCTGTGACTGCGGTTCCGGAAGCCTTTCTAAACTGCACAGACCAGGCACCAGCCAGGTATCAGCGGCGAAAGGTCGGAGCTGGTTATTGGCCGGCGTTTGTATTAGATTATTACCACCACCTGTCACAAGTGATGGCAGAGTTGGCATATCTCAAACAAATCACGAACTTCTCCACATTCATCACCCAGCTTCTCCCGAGCAGCGAGGCTTTAAAGGTCACTTCTGTCACCACGATGAGTGTCTGTGAAATACGAGGAATCTTCGCCAGTATGCTTTTATTTGCTTTTTTGTCTTAGGAACTAGCGACTTCGTCATGTCTTATTTGATAGGGTGAGGGCTTAGTGGCTCCCCCTACTATTAAAACCAGAAACTATCAATTAGTTTCCCAACCATCATTTCATGTGACACAGATCAGAGGAGGTGTGAAGCGCAGCGCCCCCTATAGGGGACAGAGCCATTGTTAGTTCATGAAGCAGTCACTAGGTAGTCGGGGGACAAAACCTGTATTCTGGCTCTTTGTTCTTACGAAATTCAGCTGCCTTTCAATGTTTTACCAAGGTTCCTTTGACTCTCTACACCGATCCAAGAGCAGGATGACATAATGATTAAACCCATGACATGATGTTTTTCACATGGAACACTTTATTTACATATATGAGCAAGGCAAAAAAAGTGACATTTCCCAATTATCACTCACTTCTTTTGCACCTCCATAAGTGAAGAACAGCTACTTTTTCACCTCCATTAGTGAAGAACACCTACTCAGGGGGCGTCATGGCGGCCCCCATGGATCATAGGTTATGTGCCGTATACTGACCCAACTCATATATGCGATCGCGGCAGGCTTTGAGCGCCACTTTCAAACATGACAGCATTGGGGAAGGAGCTCTAGACAATGGACTGTGTCTGGCTAGCAAGCCCTAGCCTAGTGAGAAATAAGGCTGTATTCCACAACACCAAACAGCCATAAAACGTGGAGCTCTATTGAGCACTATTGTGGTTTGGAATACATTAAATGTCACTCTATCAATATTTGAAAAGATATTTGATAGAGCTCTAACAGTTTGTATGTAGTAGCTGTTCTTATTTAGCCTATTTTTGCAATATTTTCATATAGGAATCTGCATCAGCTGTCATTTGAGAGCAGGTCGATTTGCATAATTTTTAAGCAATGTCATGCCTAAAAAGAGTAAGGGAGCAACAAAACTAAGTATTATGGACCTTTTGGTAGCTTATCTCCATCAAGAAATGCTCTAAAACGCCTGTAGAAGAGATCCTGTGTCAGTTATGTAGCAGCCACTCGCGGTGTTTTGTTTTGGTTCTCTATTATCGTTCAAAACTGTAGGGGGCGCTGCGCTTCACACCTCCTCTGGACACAGATTCTACAGACTAGACTCTAGTACAGTCTGTTGTCACCAGGGCCAGGGCGCACAGGCTCAAATTCAGACTGTTATGCACTGCCATTTCAAGGCAGGAATTCCTGCCTTCGCTGGTACTAACCTGTCCTGATTGATTTGCCAGTTTTTTTTGGGTTTTTTTACAATTTTTTATTAGGGAACTGTATTTTTACATTCACTGAAATTCGGCAGGGCTGCCGTTCTTCCATTCAGGCCCTTACATATTTGGGACTTTCTTGTTGGTGTATCCTCCGTTACTTTCCAACAAATTAATACATCTAATGGAGATAATCTCTACGATAAGTGTGATGTTAATGAGATGGTGATGGTGGTGAAAAGTATTAACTCTCATAGTACAATAGTATTTTATGGATCACATTCTTTTAGACCTAATACCATTATATACAGGGTCCAATCCTTTTCTATCATACTTGGCAGGTATATGTACCTAGTCGTAATCACAATCTAGGATCTGAACCTGATCTAGGCTGTTACTTATACACTAGTAACCTCGTACTAACCTTGTACACAAATTTTTACCCTATGCAAATATACTTATAATGATAATTATAATAATGATACCCTAGTGTAGTCACAAATGATGAGCCGATTTTTGTTATACAATCAGTCTACAAGTATGTTACTCTTCAAGCAGAGGTCCTAGAGTAGCTTTTACTGGGAACGGGACATACTACAGTCTAGGGTTCCTGCTTGTCAAACTGATGCTAGATATAGAACAGCCAACCACAAAATTCCTCTCACTAAAGGTGGCTGGCCAGTCAGAGCCATGCTCTGTTAGACCTTCACGTACCGTAACCCGAAGGCAGCGCGGTGCGTGAACGGACTATTGACAGACTACCAGCGAAATGTGATCTCATTGGTTTCTCATGAGAAAAGTAGATCAGAAAACTACAATAATAAACTTTGATTTCGGCATGGCTTGAAATGAATCATTAGAGAAGAAGTTTGTCTGAGTATAGTCCTACAAAAAAGAAGAAAAGGTCCGAGTTTTTCACTGCACGAGAATCTCAATCTCGTGAGCCTTCATTCTCCACGCCTTGGTCTGGTTCACTCGGTCTCTATGTGCGGGAGACACTCCAAGCGGATATTACCGGAATTCACACGTTTTATATTTGGTAGGTAACTAGCGACTTCGTCGTGTCGTATTTGGCTCCCCACACCCTTAGTGGCTTAGTGGTGCCCCCTACTATCAATACCTGGAACTATCATTTAGTTCCCAAGCAAAATGTTGTGATCTCAAATTACAGGACTAAACTAAACTTTGGTTTGACATGGCTCGAAACAAATCATAACAGGAAAAATATATTTAACGATCATTATGTATAACGATCTACAAAAAGGAAGAACAAATACATTTTTCTTCTCCACGAAATTCTCACTCTCGTGGCTTTTCAGTCTCCAAGCCTAAGAGGGGACCCCCACTTACCACGATAGGCCACGACATGCTTCCCGATCGCTACGATTTGAAATGGCGAAATCGTGACCTATCGGAAGGTCCCCGAATTGTAGACCTCTGTCGTGATCCAATCGGTGAATCATACGCGCTGACCACAATATCTTCCCGATAGGCTACGATACCCTACGACAGGCTACGAAATTTCCAACATGTTGGAAATTATCGGGACCTCTACGATTGGCGTTTTCATCGCAGCCTATCGTGAGCTGTCGTAAACGGAATCGCAGAAACCTGTTCCACCTACCACGATTTTGCCAGACCTCACGCTAGAATCGGAATGGTGTCGGGAAGGCCATCGGAAGGCCAATCGGGACCAGAATCGTGGTAGGTGGGGGCAGGCTTTTAGTCTGGTTCATTATGTCTCTATGTGTGGGAGAAACTCCAAGCATATCCTACCTGAATCATTGTGGGGCACTAACGAAATGTTGTAATCTCATTGCATTCTCTCAAGGAGAGGAGATCGAAAAAATACTAGAAGCTAGAATCAAATCATCAGAATGGAAGAACATGTGTGTAGAGAAAAACAAAAAAAGTCAGCAGGATTCAGTTGAGTACTGTACGAGAATCTCACTCTCGGGGCTCTTCAGTCTCCATGCCTAGGTCTGGTTCACTCTGTCTCTATGTGCGGGAGACTCTCCAAGCGTAGGTAACGATCTTCCACTGCTGGTACAAAAATCACAGCAGGAAGAGCACATCTAGATTATCGTAAAACTGGATGAGTTTTAATCTTGGCTGCCGTATGCCACGACTGGAGTTTGGCACAGTGACTTCATGAGGCTTCGCCTCATGAAGTCTGAAGCGAAAACTCCAGGAGTGGCAGGTGGTGGCGAAGATTAAAACGATTCAGGTTTTGATTTTATCCTACCCAGTCTCCTCGATTTTTAGATATTACGTGATAACGATTCTGTATGACACTAGTGGCATATAAAACTCTGTATGCCAGTCAGCGTGTGCATATGGAAACTCAATGTTAAGCCTATGGGATTTTATATAAGGGGTAGGATAAAATTTGAGATGCCATGCATTAGTCAAGAAAAGTGCTACTTTATCTCACCCCTGTTACAAGTTTAGCCATAGGAATAACATTTAGAACTAATACTCAACGATCACCCCCGGTAGAGTGAAAATACTACGCCGTAGTCATGACGTAGTGAATATAAGATGACGTCATAGGCGATTGACCAATCAGAGACCAGGGTTTCAGAGAGAAGACAAGACAAGAGATCATCCCTAACAGTAAAAGGGGTGAGATTAATCCAGAACCGCACTCGAATCATGAAATAAATAATACTCTACTTATTTAGATGGATGGTAATCGTCACTTGCGTTCGCCTCGATGACGACTGCGGCACATCGTGGAGTATTGATTTTTTATAAGATTCTTGATGCAGTTCTATATAACTACTACATAATAATGGTCATTGTCGGTTATAGGCAATGTGATGATGATTATGATTCATGATTGCAGTGAAGTCAAGTGTTTCAGTCATTTTCCCTGAATCTTATACATCCAGTTGATTTCCTTTTTGAAGGACGGCCAGGTTTCACTTTGTTTTATCACTGAGTCTAAACAATCCTGTTCCAACATGCTCTGACACACTACAACACAACCCTTCTGACATGACTACGATTTGAAAATGGACACCATAGCAAAATCATATCTGTGTCAGAGTGTTTCAGAAGCAGTGGGTGCCCAGACTTGTAGAAGAGAACATTTCATTGGTTGCTGCTAAACTCCTAGCCAATCACAGCATCACTTATATGTCAAAACGTGACGTCATCTCGTGAAACTGACTGTAAATTACTGCAGCCGTGCAGTAATCTCTAGGAAGGACTGTGTAGTAATTACCTCACTTATAGCAGTAGGTATATAGCGTTACATTCCAATATCTCTATCACTTTCCCTTGGCCTAACTAATTATGCTGGCTATATGTAGCATACCGCTGGAGGCACCCTCGGTTACGGTCAACACAGTTGCCCCCACGCGGTTAACACGGAGCCAGCATATAACCTTGGACTAGATGTACTGCTAGTCAGTCCGCAGCTAGCGGTCATTGCAGTTACACCAGCAATATAGCTTGTAACAGGACAAAGTCTTGGAGTCATTCATTCAGATTACTATCTGCACTCACAATAGTAACAATAGTAAGAATCTAGTATAGACTAGATCGTGTTTGGCCTCATGTAAGGTACAGCAGCTCCGTAAAGGGTGGCAAGAGTAAATTGATTCTCTATTAACCGAAAACCACTTGGAATTTCAGAAGTGGAAAAACCTCCATTTAGACAGAAAAAAGACAGAATCTGAGCAAGGAAATATGAGGAAACCATAGGATATAGTTCAAGTAACTCTATATCTATGGCAAACATAAAAGATGTATACACTTTGAAATTAGTTATCATAAAAAAGAAAACAAAGCAAGTTTTTTTTTCTGAATCTTGCCTCAATATTAAAAAAACCCTCTTTGCTAGTATGAAGACGTTCTCCAAGGGATACCTCGATTTAACACTTGAAATCAATAAATAGCCTCATCAAATGAAATTTAATAAATGCGTTATGTTTTATAGAATGCCCCAAGGCACTACAGAAATCATGCTCTGGCTACAACTCTGCTCAGATCTGGAAAGGACAATCACTCCGACTCTGAGCAAAAAAATATACTTAGCGACTGTTTTGAGAGCAATTAGAGTTTTTCTCTTGATTGTACAGGGAGTTTGTAAATCCATTTAGCTTTCCGTTTTACCGACACACTTTGTGGCTGCCGCGCCTGAAGGTGAGTTTAACGAGACAGGGGGAGAGGGGGAGAGGAGGCGGAAGCCAGAGGCAGAGGTAAGGCAGAGGGGAGGCGGAGGGGAGGCGGAGGGGAGGCGGAGGGGAGGCGGAGGGGAGGCGGAGGGGAGGCGGAGGGGAGGCGGAGGGGAGGCGGAGGGGAGGCGGAGGGGAGGCGGGGTGAGGCGGAGGGAAGGGAGAAGGGAGGCGGAGGGGAGGCGGAGGGGAGGCGGAGGGGAGGCAGAGGTAAGGCAGAGGGGAGGCGGAGGGGAGGCGGAGGGGAGGCGGAGGGGAGGCGGGGTGAGGCGGAGGGAAGGGAGAAGGGAGGCGGAGGGGAGGCGGAGGGGAAGCGGAGGGGAGGCAGAGGTAAGGCAGAGGGGAGGCGGAGGGGAGGCGGAGGGGAGGCGGAGGGGAGGCGGAGGGGAGGCGGAAGGGAGGCGGAGGGGAGGCGGAGGGGAGGCGGAGGGGAGGCGGAGGGGAGGCGGAGGGGAGGCGGAGGGGAGGCGGAGGGGAGGCGGAGGGGAGGCGGAGGGGAGGCGGAGGGGAGGCGGAGGGGAGGCGGAGGGGAGGCGGAGGGGAGGCGGAGGGGAGGCGGAGGGGAGGCAGAGGTAAGGCGGAGGGGAGGCGGAGGGGAGGCGGAGGGGAGGCGGAGGGGAGGCGGAGGGGAGGCGGAGGGGAGGCGGAGGGGAGGCGGAGGGGAGGCGGAGGGGAGGCGGAGGGGAGGCGGAGGGGAGGCGGAGGGGAGGCGGAGGGGAGGCAGAGGTAAGGCAGAGGGGAGGCGGAGGGGAGGCGGAGGGGAGGCGGAGGGGAGGCGGACGGGAGGCGGAGAGGAGGCGGAGGGGAGGCAGGGTGAGGCGGAGTGGAGGCAGAGGGGAGGCAAAGGGGAGGTGGAGGGGAGAAGGAGGGGAGAAGGAGGGGAGAAGGAGGGGTGAGGCGGAGGGGAGGTGGAGGGGAGAAAGAGGGGAGGAGGAGGGGAGGCGGGGTGAGGCGGAGGGGAGGCGGAGGGGAGGCGGAGGGGAGGCAGGGTGAGGCAGGGTGAGGCGGAGGAGAGGCAGAGGGGAGGCGGAGGGGAGGCGGAGGGGAGGCGGAGGGGAGGCGGAGGGGAGGGGAGGCGGAGGGGAGGCGGAGGGGAGGTGGGGTGAGGCAGGGTGAGGCGGGGGGAGGCGGAGGGGAGGTGGAGGGAAGGCGGAGGGAAGGCGGAGGGGAAGCAGAGAGGCGGCCAAGGTAAACGAGGGGGCAGGTTGGAGGGCGCGAGGGGGCGACACATTGTGAGGGCCTCACAGGGTACGCAATTAGTATACAGTATTGATGTGCCAAGGTCAGAACCAAGGTCACGGGGAGATATCTGTTTGATGCCTTGCTATTTAGATGCAACAGCCTCTGCTGGAATAAGCTTGGGATGGTGGGATACTATCAGAAGTGAAAGAATATAAGGGGATATTTGATTTGTTGTTCACTTTAAATACTGAATTACAGATCTTAAGAATATAAACACAAGGTAAGCAATACAGAGGAATGGCCAAAGAAGGTCATATTTGCTTGAGGGTCATCCCAGCACCTCACTCTAGCATTGGTTACCCTGAAGTGGGGTTCACTAGTAATAATGGTTGATGCTAATGTACCTGAGAAACGTGTACTTAACACCTTTCCCTTAGTCTTGGACAGTTCCCCTCCGGTACAATAGTCTCACGGGAAAGGGACGAATGGCAAATTTGATTCACATGGTAAATGGTCTCAGACATAGTCCAAGTGAACTCGCACCCTTGGACACAAGGACATTTGAGGTGAAGGGTATGTCCAATAAAAAAGGATATATCCAATAAAAAAAAACACTGTTGAGTACATTTGTCTCATCAAAATACCCCTTTATATCTTAAGCGTTTAAAATCAAAATATCTAGGGATCCATTGTTTGGGGAAATTGTCGCCTACAATCATAGGGGTAAATACTTGTCCTAGGGAAATGAAACTCCAAACTTCAAATGAGGAGATTGTGTTCGAGTAGACAAACACCCTGTGAGTTACATCTATCACAGCAGGATTTGTCTCAAACAAATGCCCTGTGAGGTACATGAATCTCAGCAGGATTTGCCTCAGACAAACACCCTGTGAGGTACATGAATCTCAGCAGGATTTGTCTCAGACAAACACCCTGTGAGGCACATGAATCTCAGCAGGATTTGTCTCAGACAAACACCCTGTGAGGTACCTGAATCTCAGCAGGATTTGCCTTAGATAAATGCCATGTGAGGAATATGAATCTAAGCAGGATTTGTCTGTGACATATAATTTTTTTTTTGTTTAGACGTTTATGATTCTGTAGTTATACAGTTCTTCCATGAATACATGAGTTTTGCAACCAGTGCTAGTGACCGTGATAAATAATCTAACATACAAAATAAAAGAATGAACAAGTATAAACAAGAGTTATTTTGTACAGAGAACATGTGCAGACATTTGAGTGCTGTATGAGTGTGTCTGTCACATGATGCCATCAGCAGCAGCAACATTGGGAAGACAAATGTGTTGATATATTGCATATTATCGTAAAACTGGATGAGTTTTAATCTGGGCCACCGTATGCCACGACTGGAGTTTGGCATAGTGATTTCACGAGGCAGAGCCCAGTGAAGCCCGCAGCCAAAACTCCAAGAGTGGAATGCGGTGGCCACGATTAAAACGAATCAGGTTTTGATTTTATCCTACCTCGTCTCCTCAATTTGGAATATTACGTGATAAAAATCCTGTAAGCCACTAGTGGCATATAAAACTCCATATGCTAGTCAGCGTGGCATACGGAAACTCAATGTTAAGCCTATGGGATTTTATATTAGGGGTAGGATAAATGTACATATATACCAACACATGTACACAAATATGTAAGAACTTAGCATCATCATCATGAAGAAGATGGGAGTTAGGTTGGGTATGGTACATGAATCACACCGTGTGAATCCCGCTTTAGGTCTACATTTCTACCTCGTAGATGTACGCCCGGGCTTACAGTCAGTGACCACGAGGGTCACTGGTTTAACTGGGAAGCTGTGTTTGTTCGACCGCCTGGCAGTCAACAGTGAGCTGCATACTTCGCCCATATTCCTCGCGAGCACACCCGCTTTATGCTGAATAAACACATTTATTTCAATGCTCGGGCTCCGCTGTGGGGAGTTTGCGAAGCTAAAAGGTACCTGTATTCAAAGTGTGGCATCCCTCCATACGCTCCCACCCTGGTTCAAATTACACAGACATTGCAGAACGCCGCCGCCTGTTTGCGTTAGAAAATATATATTCTCGTTGTTTGTTTGAAGATTGTAAGATTAGGCCTTAAGACTATATAAAGAAGTTTTATTTATTACCAATTAATTATAAATGACTGGCATAAAAACCAACATAATTATTTGGGTCTAGATGTTTCTATAGACAATAATCGATGCTTTTGTGGACAGGCGACCATAAACTACGATAGGCTGACGCGTTGTAATACACGAGCCTAACACTGCGCGAAAACCACCATTTTATTCATATATACACCATCGTGGAAGTGCATGTATTGGCTGACTATTGATTTGTTTTCATATATATACGCCCAGGGTTTATATACGGACGCGTCTTGGCTGTATTTCACACCCGGCGTATATGAGAGGAAATATCCTCTCCCCCCGCTGCCTCCCGCCCGTTTGTGTTGGTAGAAGTAAAGGTGTCCTCAATAAGAAGCCCTCCCCCCGCCCCCCTCCCCCACCTCCCCCCGCACGCTCTCAGTGAAGCCCTCTTCACTGGACCCCTATAGATGAGGCGTATACACGGGGAATAGGACGACCTTATATACGCAAAAGTCATACTTATATACGCCGGGCGCATTCATATGTAAAACGGTGGTTTTCGTGCAGTGTAATGAGTGAATCATGAAATCAACCTTCAGTCGTATACAGTGCCGCCTGGCCACAAAACTATCCATCATCCAGGAATTGTTTTGAATTTTATTTATTCAATACTATGGGTGCCCAAAAAGGTCTAAATACTACAAGTGGGATTGATCATCTTCTATTATAAGTGATCAACATCTTAAGAAACCGTCTAAGTTTGCTGTTTTGCATACAGGACCATTCTGAGATTTCTATGAAGTCCAGGTGTACGTATTGTAATTAAACGGCTGCTGTGTAGTGTACATCTTCGTACGAGAGACCGCTATGACTCCCATGACGGCTATAGGATGTCACAGGGAGCGGCCATACTGTCGGGATATACCGGTTTACTGCTGAGCAAGCTCCGAGGTAGGCTCTACAAGGTGTACCGGAGTTTATCACTCCCCCGGTACTAGGTAAGACATAGGAATAACATGAGAAATATCTATATGCAAGGATTACCCCATGTATAGGGAGAATACTGTGCAATGGTCATGACAAAATGTTGTGAGACGATGTCATAATCGGCTGAAAAATCGGCAGTCAGGATGTAATAATCGGCTGAAAAAATCGGGAGCCAGGATTTGAGAAAATAGGCAATATATCAATATGGAGATTTATGGCATGTATAATTATTATCATTATTATACGGATATATATTGCTAGAGACACAGGAATCAACAGGTCATAAATATTTATGAGATCACATGATCATTTCATGTTTCATTTCGCGGGCCTCACATGTTTTCTGGGCCGCCATTGTGACTGGTCTCTAGCACAATCTTTCCCTTCTTTTTTTTTTTTTTTTGAGGAAAACTGAAAACCCAACATCATGGGGACTCATACAATCAAACCCACATCTGGAACTGGATAATTAAGGTGGTGGGCAGCAAAAAGTTTTGATCTTTGGATTTGTGAATTGTTTTGAATTATTCTGATATTATGATGCTAGTCTGGTGTCTGTCAAAGAGGTGGGATAAATCAAGAACTGTACTCGAATCATAAAGTAAAAAATACTCCACTCGTTTGGATGGGCTGTAATTGTCACTTGGCCTCGGAGATGGTTGCGGCGCATCCAAACTAATAGAGTATTGTTTATTTATACTTGGTTTAAAAAGTTATAATTTTCAATGCTGAAAAGTAAGTACAATATTAACTGGTTTCAGATAAAAGCGGTATTAATCTCCTCGGACTAGACCCGCCGTAATATCCTCAAATTTGTTCGGATATTACTAGACGTCTAGTTTGAGGAGAATACGGCCGCCTGTATCTGGTATCAGTTTATCTTGTGTATGTAAATAAAAACCTGAAATATTGATAAGAATATGGATGAAACATTGTGAAAATGAAGCTGCTTTATAAATAATTATAGTTGTGTAAACTGCGCAACTCGTCTGTTTATGTGGTGTCCATACTTTGTCAACGATTAGAGGCATTTCCTACAATTTACAGTGGCGTCATGTGGTGATTATCAGTTATCTGATGAAGTCAGTTATCGGTCAAAACTTCATTTCTTCGGATTCCTTCTAATTCTGAGTAAGTAAATTGAAGATTTTCTCCAGTTTATTTAATCTAAAATTCACATTGGCCTAGTTTGCATAGGGAATGACCTGAGAAATATGGGTTTCTTTAATCTTTTTATAAACAAGTATGGTGACCTATAAAACTCAAAAACATAAATTTGCAGTAATATTCATTTCCTATAATCTGTGAAAGTAGGAGCTAAATATCATGGGTTTTACTATGTGAAATTTTTTTTTTAGAATTTCTGTATTTTCAATTATAATGTTATGATGATATTGATCTCTAAATCAAAAACTAGCACGGTGACCTCCGATTTTTAAGTCAGATATATGCTGTATAAGGCCCGGTGTCCACCTACTACGATATGGCACCGATATGGTCTACGATGCACCTACCGATAAAAAAATCAAAATCGCGTCGGAAGGGTACCTGATATTGGGGCAGTCGACCATGTTTTATGCGATTAGACACCAATAAAAACCCCATACAACGCATGGTGGATTGGCATGTCTAGACATATGTCTACAATTTTGCACCTTCCCGATATGGCACCGATTTTGACATTTTGTATCGGTGCCATATCGGGAGGTCTACGATTCTATCGTAGTAGGTGGACGCCGGGCCTTAAACTTTAAGCTCATCATATTCAATTATCGGGAGAATGACATGAGTTTAAATTTTCAGGCCAAATTGTCTGATATGCCTTTAAAACATCCCTGAATCCTGTACCCGGCCCCTTCCCTGGTCAACTGCCCGCTCCCCCTGTGTGCACAACAGAAACATCATCCAGCAAAATCAACAAATAAAGCGCAATTCCAGACCGGTAACCCAACAATAACATGCCGATGAACCAGCAATAAGTGGCACTAAATAAACAATAAAGGGGAAGGGAAAAAGCGGGACCCACCCGATACTGAGGTTGGCTTGTTCCTGACCAGTGATGAGGGTTTTTCCCTTGGATTAAAAGCCACCAAGTATGAGCAGTGGTGTTGGCATCTCGTTGTGCGGCCAGAGGCTGGGTCTTTTCTCCCTTCACCAGGGACCTGTTTCAGTAGTTTTGTGACATTAGGCCTAGACAGACATTAACAGGGGCACCAACAGTGCAAGCAACAGTGGACAAAATTTGTCAGGTTTTGTAGGGGTGAGACTATGTACCTGGTAAGTCTTCCCATGTGAATTGAATCCGCCATGTTACCCTGAGACTGTAGAACACCCTAATTTGTGAAACTTTGTACCCAGCTGGAAAAAGTAACCGACTGGTGCAAAGGTGTGAAGTACACCAGTCTCAGGTCCATTTGTCCCATCGTGTGAATCCCACTTAAGTGGATTTCAAACGGTGGGATTCATGTACCTCCCAGGGTTCAAAATTTCATGAGATTCTGTTCCCTGGTAAGTGTAATTCACACAGTGGGATTCATGTACCTCACAGAGTTCAGAATCTCATGAGATTCTGTTCCTTGTTAAGTGGATTTCAAACGGTGGGATTCATGTACCTCCCAGGGTTCAAAATTTCATGAGATTCTGTTCCTTGGTAAGTGGAATTCACACGGTGGGATTCATGTACCTCACAGCGTTCAAAATTTCATGAGATTCTGTTCCTTGTTAAGTGGAATTCACATGGTGGGATTCATGTACTTATCAGGGTTCAGAATCTCATGAGATTCTGTTCCTTGTTAAGTTGAAATCACACGGTGGGATTCATGTACCTCGCAAGGTTCAGAATCTCATGAGATTCTGTTCCTTGTTAAGTGGATTTCAAACGGTGGGTTTCATGTACCTCGCAGGGTTCAAAATCTCATTGGATTCTGTTCCTTGGTAAGTGGAATTCACACGGTGGGATTCATGTACCTATCAGGGTTCAGAATCTCATGAGATTCTGTTCCTTGTTAAGTTGAATTTACACGGTGGGATTCATGTACCCAGCAAGGTTTAGAATCTCATGAGATTCTGTTCCTTGTTAAGTGGAATTCACACGGTGGGTTTCATGTGTGTTGGCATCTCCTCGTGCGGGTAGATTATGTTTCATTGCTCCCTTTACCAGGCGTAACCATACATGGCGTCTACCCCACACGACTCAAACCCTGGGGTTGTTTTTCAGTCATTAGCGACCGTTTTCAGGCGTCAGTGTCCCAAAGGGCACATCACTACTGTAAGAGCCCCCTGACGCCATCCAAAACGCCAGATTCTTAATTAAACAGAATAAACTCTATCCGTGACCTTTACCGGTGTTAATAAGGATTATCGTTGAGGAAACTCAAACTATTATTGAGTGACATTTATCTCACGTCGGAGGTGACCCCCCAATAAAATATCAGCATCCATGATGAAATATTGACATGGAAATTCTACGCCCTTTTCATCGGCCAATATATATATGGTATAGCGTTATAGAATCTCTTCATAAAGAATGTATTATCCTATCAGGGTGGAGCTATATATATTATATTACTTAATATTATGTAATGTAATAGCTTCACAACATTCTGTCAATATCTTAAGATAAGATATTTGTGGCTACAAATTTATTGTCCAGGAAATGCTTTAGCTGGAAGGACACATGTTATGGAGGAAAGAAGAAAGATCACATGTGATGAAATATGGTAATAAAAGTTTTAAAACAAGAAAAATAAGATCAAAGGAATCAACTTACCACTGGGAGAAGTAAATCCCGACTTCTACGATCTTAGTGTGCTTATCCACAGGAGACCAGCTGAAAAAGACAAGCAATAAAAGAAATTACTAACACAGAAGTAGTGATAGCTATTTCAGGTATTGTATTTCTTTTGGGCAGTTGTAGCCATGTCCCAACCTCTCACACCCATGTCAAACTCGCGAATTTTATCTTACTTCATGCAAAGGCTTTCATTCTCAGACAGAGGTTATTCCATGCCAATGATTTAGACATCACTTTGTTCCTCAAGGAACTTAAGAAACAGGATTCTAGTAGAAAACACTGTATGTGGAATGTTAAGGGAGGAAAGGAAATACAGGTTCCCTGATAGACTGTATAAGGAAATGTGAGAAGACAGGAATTATTGTGACGTCCAACCCCTTCGTGTTACATTTTAAACCTCTTTTATCATTCAATCCACAGTCCGGTATTGTCGTATTTGGTTTCATCTATTGTTCTCTTCATGCCATTATTCATCTTCACCATGTCTTGTCTTTTGCCAATTGTCTTTAGATGTACACTGCACCTCTAAGATATGTTGACGAAACTGTTGATCATATAAGTCTCAATGCTGTTAATGTGATACAAACTCAATTAGTACTAACCCT
Source organism: Alentia gelatinosa (assembly GCA_950022655.1). NCBI lineage: Eukaryota > Metazoa > Annelida > Polychaeta > Phyllodocida > Polynoidae > Alentia > Alentia gelatinosa. The sequence continues at coordinate 45,144,205 of OX465590.1, read as the reverse complement.
ATTACTGTAAATTACCTAAGTTAGTGGTAAAAGTCTATAAGATTTATTTGAATAATTGTTTATCAATAAATTTGAACGAATTCTGCACTAAGGTGGCACATTTCCTTAAAGTAAGTAAGTTCAGGTAGTCAGTTCTTTGCTAGAGAATTTGGTAATGTTACATTTAAAAATCAACAAAAAACAGAGAGCTGGTCACTGACCACAAGGTTGAAATAAGCCCTCTAGGGCAGGGCAGAAAAATGTACCTTGTGACCTTTTTTTATGTGATGCTGTCAATGCAAGAACTGTACCGAAATGAATAAACACTGTTCTAATAAAATAAAGTAATGATAGCCACTCGAGTCCCAGTATAGACATATCTCTATAAGGCCAGTTTCCATTGGCTGATTTCTCGTCAACGATCTAAAGTCAGGAACCACCGACGGATCTTTAGCACTGCCAGACGCAAAATCGGTCAATGACAATCTTTTCTGCTTAGATTATGCAATGTATGTCTGAAAGTCAATAAAATGTGAACACTGAGTGAAAACATCGTCACTGGGTGAAAAGGTCGTAAGGTGGTTCTTAATTCGAGAATAGTTGCCCATAATCGTCCAGTATAAATGGCAGGTAAGTCATCAGGTGGTGTTAGATTCAAGAAACGCTGCCTATAATCGTCTAGTGGAAATGCCAGGTAATTCATTAGGGTGTGCGTAATTCAAGAATCGCTGCCCAAAATCACAGGTAATTCTTCAAGTGGTGCTAAATTGAAAGATTTAGGTAAGGTGCCCATAATCATCTAGTGTAAATGCCAGGTAAGTTGTCAGGTGGTGCTAAATTCAAGAATCCCTGCTCATAATTGTCTAAGGCATGATGTGGTGCTAAATGAATGTATCGCCACCTATAATCGTCTAGTTAAAACACTGGGTAAGTCGTCAGGTGGTGCTAAATTCAAGAATCGCTGCCTATAATCGTCTAGTGTAAACGCTGGGTAAGTCGTCAGGTGGTGTTAAACTCAAGAATCGTCGCCTACAATTATCTTGTGTAAATGCCGGGTAAGTCATCAGGTGGTGCTAAATTTTTTTTTTAGATCTTTTTTTTTTAGATCTTTTATTTAGACTGGAGGGTCTACTAGGGTAGAACCCTGTTTTCAGTAGGCTCCAGTGGCCAGTAACAAATTCAACTTTATCATAGTCATCTTCAGTTATACCAACATATTTACAGGTATGTCATATGTTATAAGTACAATAACAATAGGAGAACATGAAATTCAAAAGTTGCTGCCTATAATCATCTCATATAAACCCCAGGTAAGTCGTCAAGTGGTGCTAAATTCAAGAATCGCCAACTTATATCGTCTAGTGTAAATGCTGGGTTACCCAGCGTTTACACTAGACGATTCTGGCAACATATTCTGGGATTTTGCACCTCCTCACAACCTTCAGCAGTAAAATGACTGAAATCGTCTAATGTAAACGACAGGCCGTGGCGACCGCAGATCATCTGATTACGTCAGATTACTCAATTCGGCACCACTTGATGACTATTGGACATGTTTTAAAGCAAACAACTATTTCAAGCCGGTTTGAATTAGTCGTCTACATGGGCTGCGATTCTGTGAAAACTTACAGTCGTTATTGTAAACGCTCGGGTATATTCTATGGTCGACGACTTTTACAGTGGATATTGCTACAACCTGATGACTACTGGCTTGACGATCTACAATCGTCACAATGGCCAGGTAAGTCATCAGGTGGTGTTAAATTCAAGAATCACCGCCTATAATCATCTAGTGTAAACACCGGGTAAGTCATCAGGTGGTGTTAAATTCAAGAATCACTGCCTATAATCATCTAGTGTAAATACCGGGTAAGTCATGCTAAATTCAAGAATCGCTGCCTATAATCGTCGATTGTAAATGCCAGGTTAGTCACCAGGTGGTGCTATATTCAAGAATCGCCGCCTATAATCGTCTATAGCGTAAACGCCGGGTAAATCATCAGGTGGTGCTAAATTCAAGAATTGCCAACTATAGTCGGCTAGTGTAAACGGCGGGTAAGTCGTCAAGTGGTGCTAAATTCAATAATGGTCACCTACAATCGTCTAGTGTACACGCCGGGTCTCAGTAGCGGGAGTGTAGCGCTAACCCCGCGTTCCCTGACGCTAATGGCGGACACAGCTTCGCCGTCAGAGGGGGCTCTTGTCAAAAGCTACGCGCGCATCTCCGGCATCCATCTGCCACCAGGGGGGCGGCGAGTCACGTGACGTGTTCAGGCGGGGGCAGTGTGTATCCTGTGGGGATTTGTAAACCGCCTCCAGCTGACAAACAAACAAGTGTGACTGCCGCCTTATCTGCCGCCAGTCCCTGCTTCGCGTTTTAAACAAAGAGAGCTGGACTTTTTACTATTGTCCACCTAATACGGAGACTCCATACTGAGCCTTCTACGGATCGCTACTGAATAGAAAATGGCTTTTTACTATTGTCCTCCTAATACGGAGACTCCATACTGAGCCTTCTAGTTCTACGGATCGCTACTGAATATAATATGGCTTTTTACTACCCACCTAATACGGAGACTCCATACTAAACCTCCTACAGATCGCTACTGAATAGAATATAGCTTTTTACTACCCACCTAATACGGAGACTCCATACTGAACCTTCTACGGATCGCTACTGAGTAGAATATGGCTTTTTATTCTTGTCCACCTAATACGGAGACTCCATACTGAACCTCCTAAAGATCGCTACTGAGTAGAATATGGCTTTTTATTAGCCACCTAATATGGAACCTACGCGGCCTACAGATCGCTATAGAGTAGAATACGGCTTTTTACTATTGTCCACCTAATACGGGGACTCCATACTGAACCTTCTACGGATTGCTACCGAATAGAATATTACTACCCACCTAATTTGGAGACTCCATACTAAACCTCCTAAAGGTTGCTTCTCAGTACAGCTTTTTATTTTCCACCTAATATGGAACCTATGCGGCCTACAGATTACTACTGAGTAGAATACGGCTTTTTACTATTGTCAACCTAATACGGAGACTACATACTAGACCTCCTATAGGTAACTACTTAGTAGAATACAACTTTTTACTATTGTCCACCTAATACGGAATCTCCATACTAAACCTCCTAAAGGTAACTACTGAGTAGAATACGGCTTTTTATTATTGTCCACCTAATACGGAGACTCCATACTAAACCTCCTAAGATTGCTACTGAGTAGAATATGGCCTTTTATTATTGTCCACCTAATACGGAGACTTTATACTAAAACTCCTACAGATCGCTACTGATTAGAATATGGCTTTTTATCATGGTCCACCTAATACACAGTCTCCATACTAAGCCAAATCGTTACTGAGTAGAATACAACTTTTTACTATTGTCCACCTAATACGGAGACTCCATACTAAACCTCCTACTATCTTAAAACCGGATGAGTTTGACTTGTTTGATATAAGTTTAACTTATTAAATATAAGTCTGACTTTTTTAATATAAGTCTGACTTGTTTGATATAAGTCTGACTTGTTTCATGTTTGTGGCGTGCAGTGAAAGCAACAGGTGAACAGCGCATGCGCATGTACAGGAAGTAAACAAGCCGACTTCCGGTATACGTGATATGGCTGTGGGTGACTTCCGGTATGCGTGATATGGCTGTGGGTAGCTGTGACTGGCGGCGACAAGTATTTACCTCTCGTATTTATCTGCACATCGGCCCCGAGCAACGATTCCATGATGCGCCGGCGACATATGACGAGACGGGAGCAGTTTGATGAAGACGACGTTCCCCCGGCGGGGGCGTCGTGCGGGGGAGATCCGCCGCGTGTCGGCGGTACGAGGGCAGGAGAGATACACAATAATGACTGGTTTTGTGTACCGTAATCTCTGAGTAGTTGACGCGTAGTAATATCCGAGCGATAAGGATATTACGTTGTCAATTACGAGGAGATTACGGTCACTCGTATGCAAAACCAGTCGTTATTGTATTTGTTACCCACCTACAAGATTAATAACAAATCTATTTCAATAAAGAAGTTTCTGTTATACTTTTAGTTCCAGACACCACAGTACTGTTAAGCGTTGCAGTAATTCCGTGTAGACTTACACCAATAATAAAATTTGCCATTAGCATGCAAAGTGTATTATTACAATGATTTCTGATGGTAAATGAGATAATTATGATTGCTTCTGAATAATCAACATTGAATGAATATTCAAGAAACTTATTTCGAATGATGATTTGACCTCATTATTGACAGGACTATTTTTCCGGAATCTCCGGGTAGTTGTTTCTAGGTGCCCTATACATTTCCTATGGATACTCCGTAATCAGTGGGTAATAAAAGATGCATACACAATATTGACTGGTTTCAGATACAAGCGACCGTATGCATCGAGGAGTTGACGCGTAGTAATATCCGAGCGATTAGCGAGGATATTATGTTGTCAACTACAAGGAGATTACGGTCACTCGTATGCAAAACCAGTCGTTATTGTATTTATTACCCACCTACAAGATTAATAACAAATCTATTGCAATAAAGATGTTTCTGTTATTCATTTAGTTCCAGACACCACAGCACTGTTAAGCTGGCAGTAATTCGGTGTAGCCTTACACCAATAATAAAGTTCGCCATTAACCTGTACTTTTAGCATGCAAAGTGTATTATTACAACGATTTCTGACGGTAAATGAGATTATTATGATTGCTTCTAAATAATTAACATTGAATGAATATTCAAGAAACTTATTTGGAAGTACATGATGATTTGACCTCATTATGGACAGGACTTTTTTTCCGGAATCTCCTGCAGGAGATTCTGACCTGTCAGAATCTCCGGGTAGTTGTTTCCCAGGTGCCCTATACATTTCCTATGGAGACTCCGTAATCGGTGGGAAATAAAAGATGCATACACAATATTGACTGGTTTCAGATACAAGCGGCTGTATGCTCAGAGGAGTTGACGCGTAGTAATATCCGAGCGTATGGGAGGATATTGCGCACAGTCAACTCCGAGGAGCATACAACCGCTTTTATCTGAAACTAGTCTATATTATATTTATTATTCACCTTTTCTGCACAAGTGACATTTCGATATCAGTTCATTTTAGTTATGCACTATTTTTCCATACGCACTATTTTTCCGTATGCGCCATCCGGAGCATACAACATATTTGTATGCGCCAGGTATGTCCATAAACACTGCCTATGTGTTTTCTATGGGCAGTTTGTATTCGGTGGATAATAATATAGAAGAAACTAACAAGTTTTAGCCATATGCACACTCGTTTCAGTGATATGAACGAGGCGACAGCCAAGTGAATATCATGTAGAGTTCGGAAACCGGCCAACCAATCAACCCTCCTTTCCCAACGTTCTGTTGTCACCGACAACATTTATCAACATGTTGACAAACTGATACCCACCGATTTTGAAACTTTGAAACCACAACTTGTCGGCGACAAAAGGACGTCTGAAGGAGGTGGTTCACTAATCGATGGGTAGCCTTGCCTAGCTGTCCTACATCTACCGACTCCGTTAGGATGGCTTGCCTGAGACAAATTACTGCCCGTTTGTTGCCGACAAACGTACATAAATGTTCCGAAATCGGTAGATGGCATTGGGCTTAAGGAAAACACAGAAAATCTACACTGTTCTCGCTGGCCAATAGAAACAGGCCTTATAGACGGCGATCCTTGAATTTAACACCACCTGACGACTTACCCGGTGATCTCTGTAGTGACTATCAAGAGGTGGTGTCTGTAGTGAATATCAAGAGGTTATCTCTGAAGAGTAGTCTTCGATAAGTTTATAATTCAGCAAAATGAACTAGGATTTTCTAAAGAGCATTATGTGATGAAAATAAGACTTTGATTGTAAATTTTAGGTATTGCTCATGCACACCGGATATTGTAAACCATTCTCGGAAGTACAGAGTAACATTTATTTGAAATGTATTGAATTTTGCATGTATACAACCTTAAGAGTCTTAGAGGCACCCATTCTCAGTCATCGTATGGGTGCATGGTGTTTAAGCCCAATGCCCATCTCCCGATTTCGGAACATTTATGTACGTTTGTCGGCGACAAACGGAGGGTTATTTGTCTCAGCCGAGCCATCCTAACGGAGTCGGTAGATGTAGGACAGCTAGGCAAGGATACCTAGCGATTAGGGAACACTCGGTTTCTTTGGTTTTTGCCCTCCCCCAGCGATTAGTGGACCATACACCGATTTTATCAGTGTGCAGGTCGAGCGAGGGGTTACGTAATTTGCCTGTCACAAGGTGACCGACCCCTATACTATTTGGGAACTAATCGTTCAACCCTAAATCGGTAGATGGGCATCCAGCTTTAGAGTAGGATATTTCATATGTAATAATAATCATGTGACGTGAAGGCTTCTACATGAGAACTGGGACCTGTTTCACTAGTTTCGTGACATGTCTAGATGGTGTCTAGATGGTGTGTCCGGTTTCATGAGAACTAGACATTAGACTTACTTTTGTCCATTCTTGCTTGCACTGTTGATGCCGCTTTTCATGTCTTTTTTCACAAAACTAGTGAAACCGGTCCATGATGTGTAGATTTGTCTAATTCTTATGTTTGGGGTCTGTCTATACCTAAGGGCAGCTACGAAACTAGACAACCCTTACGTCTGTATAATGTCACAGACATGTCGGGAAACTAGTGAAACAGGTCCCTGGACAATAGAAAGAAAATAATCATGTGATATCCGAATCATTTCTGTTTTACGGATATCCCGAAATATAGTTAGTATAATATACCATTTGTTAAGCGGACAAATTAAATTAAATGGTTGAAATATGTGAGATGGGAAGTCTACACAGTGAAAGCACCAAGACAAAGTGCTAAAGTACTCATATTGACCGTGGTGTGTATTTCCTGCACGGATCAGAGAATTAGGTCATGGATTATTTGCCTTCCAGTAGATCACGTATAAGCCATTTTCCACTGGCTGACTATTCACCACCGATCTGCAGTCGGGAACCACCGACGCTAGATCGGTGAAAGGAAACAGGCATGCAAGAAGTGGTCACCGATTGATTGTGCATACAATATGCAATGGGCACCATCAAATGACTTCTGCACCTTCTGAAAGAATCAAAGGGGTTTAAAATTGTCGGTGATGGCTATTGGGTTTGGAAGACGATTCTGTCAGTATGGATGAATGCGGCAGAAACAAAGCATACTCAGCACCCTCACTGATTTTTAGACACTGATGTGCAGTCGCTGGCCACCATCTAACAATAATTAGGAGAACTCAATTAATCGGTGCCATTTTTATAAGCCAGTGGAAAATGGCTTCATTGGCCTGTTTCCATTGGCCGATGAAAATGGCAGAGATGTTTTTAGTTACACAGAAAGTCTCTCTGTGGTGCCACTGACTGTGCGTCCGTATAGAAAAATTTGTGAGGGTAGTAGTTTTTACTCACTGTGCAAGCTTTCACTCAGTAGTGGATGGTGCCATATTGCATTATCTAAGCAGAAAAGGTTGTGGGTCATTTCACGAGCTGCATCGTTTCCATTGACCGATTTGGGGTCAGCAGTGACAAAAGTCCGTCGGTGGTTCCCGACTGTAGATCGGTGATGGGAAATCGGCCATTGGAAACAGGCCTTATTTCGCAGCCAGCAGTGGACATTGTGTTCCAACATGGCTTCCAAACACTCCTACACATTCTGATATAGTTCTAACATGACGCACACTTATTGTATTTATTGTAGAGGCCAGACCTTACCAGGTCGTGCTTGTTCGAATGAAGCAGCTGGGGCCTGTTTCATATTCTAGGATCGTATATGAAGACCCTTTCCTGCACCCTATACAAGGGTTATCATTGAAAAATAACTAAGTCTGTTCGCTAAGACAGTATTAGTCATCCATAAGGTCGTCCATGAGTGTTGATTAAAATTGACCCACATCGTCCCTGGGTTTCTATGGCATACAGAAAAGGGTCTTCATGTACGATCTTAGATTAAGAAACGGGCCCCAGTGTTGGCCCGCTGGTTTTGACATGATGTTTGACAGTACCATGATGACTTTTTTTAATTTCCGCCAAACCTGGTACAACATACTCCCACGTACTGTGACACATCCCTTATGACAGGCCTATGGCTATGACACTCTGAAACGGCTACGATATGGCATATGACATTACTGTCGTAGCCCTTTCCCAGTGTGTCAGAAGCTGTGATAAACAAAGTCGCCTGGGCGGGCGGAAGTCACTTTCTGCTATGAATGTGTACCGCAATATTCATAGCCGCAATTTCGTCAATTAAATTCAAACTCTTAGAAAATTCTTTTTTTTGCAAATATTAGTCTCATAATATTATTTATCAATTTTCTGTCTACTTTTTGTGTTCGGATATTGATTATTTTATGACTTATTTACATATTTTACGGGATTGAGTTTTCAAAGTATGGTGGTATGGCGCCATACCGGCACAGTATGGTGGTACGGCTCAACTACCACTTGGACAGCAGAGGTTGGTATTTGGAGTATTTTAAGGCACAGGTGTATAGTACATGAGATTACTGTCGTAGCCGTTTCACATTGTGTCAGAAACAGTGGGATCCCGACACTAATATCCATGGTTTACAAAGAGCCTTTTGAAAATGTATGGGGACTTGACCCATTGTATCAGAAATGTCAGATACCATAACTGTGGTATTCGGATTCAAATCTGTTGTATACGGCCTCAAAGCCATGGTATACAGGAAGACAGTCCCTCTGTGTTATATTCTCTAAATATGGCAATTTTCTAAAGAACGTATTTGTAAACAACACCTTGTAAGAGGTTTAGATTACTCTTATTGTCAAAATATCTTCTGTTTACATCACATTATTTTATATAACACTATGACCCCAAAAACAATTCTGGGAGACTTTTTTTCTAGTTTATAGTTTAATCAACAGCCCCATGATCTCCTTCTTGATACATATTTGGTAACCCATTCACTACTTTGAAACCTGAGGAATCTTTAGTAGTGCATTTTAAGGGGATATCTCCAGCTTCTTAACTTCACTGTCTTGTCGTGTGTACATGTGACGTCAGAGCGTGACGTCACGCAGGTTCTGACGTCATTAGGCTGATGGGTACCAGACATGGTAAACATTTAGACCTATCTCACCGGAAGTGGAGGCTGATGATTAATTGCAACAGTCTCAATCTCCCCCCACATACCTCCTCCATCTCCCCCCACAATCCCTCATTCCCCAACCAGCAAAGCCTCTGGTGGAGACTGTGTATTGGAACAATCAGAGGCTCTGTAGACAGCGGTATTCCTCCAGGCTATACATGCATACGGTAACAAGACGTGGTCTGTAGATGACAAAATTGCCTATTTCCAAACTTATCATTGCAATTCCAAAATGATTGGCATTTGCTATTGGCGGTTCTTGATCGAGGCTTGATATTTTGGAAGTACCGAACTGACTTTTCTAATGCTGGGTTTAAGTTTTGATGTGGCAGGAATAGAAAGTAATTATACAACATATTGAGATAAAAAAAATATTTATATAGAACTGCATCGAGAATCGTATAAATAGACAATACTCCACGAGTTTGGATGTGCCTGCATCATCATCGAGGCGAAGCCGAGTGACGATTATGGCACATCCAAACGAGTGGAATATTGACTATTTTACAATTCGAGTGCGGTTCTGGATTTATCTCACCCATTTCTATGATGTTAGATAGTATCAGAATATCAGAACAGCTCGAATATACCTAGCGAATCTATACGACGTCATCTCAAATTCACTACACCACAGCCGTGGCGTAGTATCGTCACTTTACGGGGGTGATCGTTGAGTATTTTTTCCTAATGTTATTTCTATGGTGAAGCTTGTACCAGGGGTGAGATAAGATAGACCGATCCAACTCTGTAGTTTAGAATGAGATAATTCTGTTGGATATTGTTCAAATAGTTGCTGAAGGACACTAGAGAAATGCTTATGCCCATTCAGAATTCAAAATCTTTCTTTACCGGGCGTCTGGAGTGAGTTCGGACTTGTGACCATAGGTTATCGCTAGATCAATATGTAATCATAGAAACTGAAATGAACCGAATTGCTTCTAACTGCATAAAAAGTCGAATGAGATAAATAATACTAAAATGGCCAGACCGAAGTTAAGAGGAAATAAAGGTCGTAGCTTCAAGGCATGTCGGACAATTTGGCTTGAAAATGAAAACCCATGTTACTTTCCTGAAAGTTGAATATAATGTTGTCAAGCATATATCTAATTTAAATACTGGGGTCACCATGTTGGTTTTCGATTTAAAGATCAAAATGATTATTATAAAAAGATAAAGAGAAATTCTAAATGTTGTTTTTCACATGGTAAAACGCACGTCATTCTCTTCAAACTTTAACAGAACCTAGCAAATGTTGAATACTGTGCATCAAAGGATAAAAAATCATAGGTCACATTTTAAGATAGTGCCACTGTAGTCGGGGGACAACTAATGTTACCAGTTATTAAAATTAGGTTAACATCAATCTATGGCAAGCTCAAAAGTATATTTTTTACAAAATCCATTGACACTTGGTACCGCCATTTCTTTTGGATGGCGTCGGGTGGGGGTGGGGGGTGGCGGCAAGATCGCCGCATCCATAGCACAATAGCTATGCCTTTTAGTTCCACTGCAGACGCAAAGGTCCAATCCGTACGGTGGTATGACATTGAACAATTAGCCGTGGTGTAATCCTCTCAAAATTATTTCTGAATCAATCCAAAAACCCTTCGTATCAGGGTCTGATCTGTATTTGAGCACGGTATATTGCACACTATGATTTTTCAATGCTTTTCCCCGTCCTCAAAGGGTTGAAGCACCTGCTTTAGGAGTGGTGAATCTGTAGGCACTTGTTGTGTGTTGTGATGCTGGGGCCCGTTTAATAATCTAGTATCATATATAGAAATCCTTTTCTGTAACTCGTACAGGGGTTATCGTTTGATAATATTTAGGTCTGTTTACTAAGACAGTGTTAGCCGTCCCAAAGGCCGTCCGTAAAATGTTGAATACAGTTGACCTACATCGTCCCTGGGTCTCCTTAGCATGCAGAAAAGGGTCTGCATGTAAGATCCTAGATTATTAAACAGGGCCCTGTTTCGGAGGGTGGCTGCATGGAAAGGGTTAAGGATCTATTTCTGGTCGTGGATGCCATTGCTTTTCAATGTCGACTCTATCCACATGAGGCTTAACTCATGTTTGACATACTAAAGATGTTCTCATCCTATTTGGTTTGGTTTTTGTTTAATTTCAAATTGGTTTCCAACAATTTTACTATTTTGACGAACTCCACTTTTTGCTTACTCTGCCCATCATGTTCAACATACAAATAGAGATTGTTGAGCAATAATTTCAGAGTATTTTCCATAAATATGTTAAATTCATATGTGGATATCTGGTTCTCATCATTTCCTAAATCAAACACTTTTTGTAGTTGAATTAAGTCAATTATCCGTAAAAGAAGGCATAAATACTGCATACTGGTTATATGATAAACTTGCATTTTTCATGGTATTATTATGTATCTCATCATTTATAAACCATTCCTATCACTGTTGTTATTATACCTAGTACATAAGATGCTGAATTTGATTGTAACATTTTTTAATGACATGACCAGACACGATCTGGCCTAGATTGAAAACCAAATGTAATGTTTGAATCTATGACCAATAAAAAAAAAAAAAAAAAAAAATAAATGCAGCCTTTGAGATATATGAGTCACAGAATTCATAAATCCCGACTGTTTTTAATTCATATATCGCAACAACACAGTTCTAAGCACTAGAATACAGCCACTCTCCCAGTCCTCAGATCTTTCCTGGTGCTAGCGCTTACTGATCTCTGCCTCAACCCAGGGACGTCAGAGCGGAACAGGAAGCGGGACTATATTCCGAGTCTGTTTGTAAACAAACTGCTAAGAGCATGATGGTAGATAATGCTCTTTCCATAATCTCTAGGAAGTTTCCTCCGGCATCCTTGCCCTCACATATTAGCCTCAAACTCAGAAGAGGTGTAAAGCGCAGCGCCCCCTATAGGGACCCAACTCATATATGCGATCGCGGCAGTGTTCAAGGCGCCACTTTCAAACCTGCCAGCATTAGGGAAGGAGCTCTTGATAATGGACTGTGTGAGGCTTGTAAGCCATAGGCTATGTGAAATAAGGCTGTATTCAAGAATACCAAACAGCCATAAAACGTGGAACTCTATTGAGCTCTATTGTGGTTTGGAGTACATTTGATATCACTCTATCAATATCTGAAAAGATTTTTGATAGAGCTCTAACAGTTTGTATGTAGTAGCGGTTACTAGTTAGCCTATTATTGTATAGGAATCTCCATTCAGCTGTCATTACCCTATCCCCGGATTAAAGGAGAGAAGCAGTGGCTGGGAGTACAGAATTTTATTGAATTCTATGAAATAAGATTATGTCGACCTTACTGGACGATCATATTAATATGTAATATGGATATGAATGGTAAGTAATATTACATAATGGTAATTGACATGTATAATAAGGTCAATTAATATAAGTATAAAATATGATATACAATACAGTAGTATGAAAAATACGTAGGTAATTGTATATGAAAATAAAATAGCCCTACGTGAGTAGGAAGATAAAGAGAAGGTTGAGGGTGGGTGGGACGAAATTAGTGCTTGTAGTACGTGCGTACTGCAGAGCGGGTGGAGAAGAAGTGAGGCCGGGGCCTGGACCGGGCTGTACCACGTGACCTCGTGGTGTGGGTGAGTGCCGCGAGGGGGCAGGAGGGGCGCCCATGAGGCGCGGTAGAGGGGGACACCGGGGAGGCAATGATTACCCCTGAGCCATGCCCATGGGTTTACCATTACCCTATCCCCGGATTAAAGGAGAGAAGCAGTGGCTGGGAGTACAGAATTTTATTGAATTCTATGAAATAAGATTATGTCGACCTTACTGGACGATCATATTAATATGTAATATGGATATGAATGGTAAGTAATATTACATAATGGTAATTGACATGTATAATAAGGTCAATTAATATAAGTATAAAATATGATATACAATACAGTAGTATGAAAAATACGTAGGTAATTGTATATGAAAATAAAATAGCCAAGAGCCAATATAAGGAGGGGGGGGGGTGGGATAAAAGAAAAATATTAAGAATTGTTTAGGGACCTGATCAAGGCATGGTTCACTGCGGAGGCATCAGTGTCTTTGATGTAGGTCCGATGGGCGTTAGACCTCCAGCCCCCATACCGCTGTATGGCGAGTTCCGGCATACCGGCCTGGAATGCCTGCGTCGCGGCAGCCTTCCGGAGGCTGTGCAGTGTGTATGTGGGGGGCTGGCCTGCCCTCTGGAGGAGTGATTTCCATTCCCTCGACAGTGTCCTGGTCGTGAGAATCTCTCCGTTCGCTAGGCTGAGGAACGGAGCCGTAGGGTCGGCCGTAGGTGCGGCCGCGAGCATGGTCCGTATCGCCCGGACGGGGCAGGAGGACGGTTCGGGGGAGGCTCGTATGACCACTGTCTTTTCCTCCCCCGCTCTCTGCATGTTTTTTGCCGCCTTCACCCTGATCGATGCTTGTCCGGGCGTGACGACCACGTCTCGGCGTGACAGGTGTCGCGCCGAGTCGTACTTCGCCGTGGACGGTGGCGCCACCTCGCTTTGCCGCAGCGCGGCAAAGTAGATGATTAGAACCGCGGCCCTCAGACCGACGTTCATCGGGGAGTCGGTGAGGGCCGTGAGGGCCGCCCTGAAGACGTCCATCGGGACCGGAGGCTTGACGTTGGGGAGGTACTCCTTGTTTCGTTTCATGGCATCCAGTGCCCGCTTCACCCGGAAATCCTCGGTTGCCGCGACATCGCCGCCCGTCAGCCGGAGGTGCGACCGTACGTGGGACAGCTGGTTCGCGACCGTCGCCGGCGAGGGGGCGTGGCCCGCGACGTACTCTAGGTACGCCGTGGTGAAGGACACTGTGGGTTTCTGGGGGTCGGCTCCCATTCTCCGGCAGAAGGCTAGGTAGGTCGCGACGGCACTCCGCTGGTTCGCGACCGTTCCGGGGGCACGCGCCTCGCACTGCCGCGCAGATGCCCTCGTCTGGAGTGAGCGTAGCGCCGGATCTGCAGGCGAGACGGAGAACGGGGTAGAAAGAGGTGTGTGTACATGGGATCACTTCAACCAGAGAATGATAATTTATGTAATTAACGGCCGTGACAAAGTCCCTCGAGGTCAGGTGGGCACGGCTGAGGGCGTCTGCCACGGTGTTAAGCACCCCCGGCACGTGAGTGTACACGAACTCCACCTGGAGTCTGGCTTGTACTGTCCATGCCTGGCGGGCACACTCGGCGAGGACCGGATTCCTGGCACGCCCCGACCTCAGTGCCTGGACTGTACCCATGTTATCGCAGTACACTTCCACACGAGTCCCTCGGTCGCGATCCGTGAGGAAGGTACACATTGCGTAGACGGTATTGAGGGCCTCGAGCTCGGCGATACAGTCCACGGGGTCCTCGACAGGGCAGACCCTACCGCAATAGTAGTATCTCCCATCCGTGCCCCCTACTCCACTCAGGCACGCGTCCACTATGATGCACTTGGTGGGAGGCCCTCGAGGTATCAGGGCATGGCCGTTCCATCCCTCGGCGAACCGCAGGAACCACTGGAGGTCCTGCCGCATCTCCGAGTTGACGTTGATATAGTATCCGGCCATGCCCCGGAGGGCCTCGAGCAGCTTGCTGACGAACGGTCGGGCCGGGCGTATACACTTCGCCACGTGGAGGACCCGACCGAGGACCGACTGTAGTTGGCGTTTCGTCAGCGAGCGTTTGGTTGAGACGGCCCTGACGTGTTCTCGCACGTCCCGTAGTTTGTCCCGTGGGATACTGAGGGACATATCCACTGAGTTTATGAGTATCCCTAGCCACGTCACAGCCCGGCTCGGGGGCTGTGCCTTTTCCCTGGCCTCGGGGAGGCCCAGTTCTCTGAAGAGCTCCCGCGCTGTCTCGAAGT
Organism: Alentia gelatinosa; assembly: GCA_950022655.1. Classification (NCBI taxonomy): domain Eukaryota; kingdom Metazoa; phylum Annelida; class Polychaeta; order Phyllodocida; family Polynoidae; genus Alentia; species Alentia gelatinosa. Next base: position 45,129,178 of record OX465590.1, on the reverse strand, counting down.
CGGCGGCCGCCTTCTCGACCGTCGGGGAGAGGATTATAAGATCGTCCAGGTACATCGCGGCATCGACCCCCTTGCGGTCAAGTATCTTGACGATGGCATCTGCTACGCACTGCATGTGGTAGGAGGAGGCCCGGGCACCAAACGGCATGGCCGTATCACAGTAGTACCCCTCCCCCCACGCGAAGCAGAGCAGAGGCCAGTCGAGGGGGACGCACCGGAAGTTCTTATATGCCCGTGCGATGTCGATGGTGGACATATAACTCCCCGGCCCCGAGGCCACCAGGCGGCCGACGAAACCATCCACGGTCGGGAGTCCGTGTTCTCTCTCCTCACCGTAGACAGAGTTTTTGACGATATAGCCGTTAACGCTGGATTCCTTGGGGTACGTCATGTCCGTGATCACGCGCCTATCAGACGTACCCCTCTTTTCCCGTGTCATTAACGGCGACACGTGACACCAAGGCTGAAAGGGCGGGTCCTCGAACGGACCCATAAGGTTTGAATACCCCTTCTCCTTGTCGATGAACCTGGCTATCTGGTCCGGGTACCCTGAAGCACTGGGGTGGTTGGGCACCCCCCGCGTGTCGGTAACCGGCCCGGCGTACCCGAGGGGAAACCCGAATCTAATGAAATCCGCGAGTTCCTCCTTCCCGGGTATAGTCGCGAGGTAGCGGGTCCAGGCTGGTATGTTGAGATCAGTGGGGATCTCGATCCGGGCCCCGAGGGCGTTGGGCATTCCCGTGCGCCGCACCCGGTCGTAGATGTCGGCGTGCGCCGGCGGCCCGGGGGCGGAGAAGTGGGGCCAGAGGGCCCGCCTATGTCCGGCGAACGTGCCGGGGTCGGTCCGTACCCCGGGAGCGGGTATTCCGGTCTCGCAGAATTCCCTAACGGCAGCGAAGTCGATTCGTGGGTTATCGTCGCCGTCCTCCCGGGGCAATTGCCGAGCCAATTGCTCCATATCCCCGCCGTCGCCCCTATACACGGGAGTGTATTCCTGAGGGGGCGGGGTTGTTTGCTTGTGTGCGTCCCCCATGTGCTCGGCACGCGGTGTTGTGGTCACGTGGGGTGTTACGTCACGGGTGGTGCAATCCTTGACCGGGTCGACCTCGCTGAGTGCACTCGTACCGGGAGCGAGGGGTGTTACACGCGCCACACTCACTCGCGGGGCGCGTCCGGTCCGTTTTTTTAAGCCGTTGGGTGTTGTTTTTGCACTCCTGAGAGGTCGGTGGTGCGCATGGTGTGTCCGGCCTGGGGCATCCGGCGTGGGGCAGGTGCAGGTGTTGGTGCAGCACTCTCATACCCGCCACCGTACAACAGCTTCCTGTTGCACGCGTGTATGGAGTGCGTGCACATCCTGCCAACGGAATCACAAAATGAGCACACGTGTACCCATTTAATTCCGCCATCTTGGTGGCCGTTCCTCTGGCGGCAGCCCCTCTCCGAATTAAATGCCCGGCACGGCAGCTCCCGTCCTCCGGTCTTTCCCGCGTCTTGGCCGTCGTGCGCCGGTGTGGTTGCCGTCATCGCGAGACGGACACGCTCGTCCTGTATTCGCACGTGGTCGGACCAGTAGATCCTACCGGCCTCGACCTGGTCGAACACGTACTGAGACCAACGCCTCACTGCGGCCCACGGCCGGGTCTGGGCATCTATCGATACCTGGGACAGGTGGCGATACATGTCCCTCCTGTCCTCCTCCGGGACGGCCCGGTGGTCCTCCATCATCACCAGAAACGCACTTACATACTCCATCGGACCGAGCGTGCCTCTGACCTCGAGCCTCTGATTCACGGTGAAGAGGCCCTCGCGTTCCACATACATATATGGTTTCGACAGCAATTTAACGGTGTGAAGATCTGAAGTAAACCTACCGGCCGTGCGGTCGTGTCGTAGTCCCTCACGGTCGAGTTCTTTCTGTAGCAGCTCGTCTGGGAGGTATCGGTCGCGAAGCTGACGGGGGGCCGGGAGACGTGATGTTTGGTCGTTTGCCCATTCCCTGGTCCGGTCCTCCGCGACGGTGGCCTCCCTAACGGTCGCCGGCTGCGATGCCCTAGACGGAGATTTTGCCCGTTGTAGACCTTTTATCGCCTCGAGTATCAAGGCGACGTTCCCCTCCAGGGCCGTTATTCTCGACGTCTTGACCGTCGATCCATTTTCCGACACTGAGTCCACGTGGTCGTTCGACGCCTGTGTCGTACCTCTGGCCGTGGCCTCGGAGCCTGCGGCCGCCTGAGGTTCCTGAGACGTGCTCGCCACGGGCGTATTCCTCGTGTTCGGCATGGTACACTCTCCTCTATCGTTCTATCGCACTTTATCGTAGTATGGTGTGCTGGCCTATACTCGTGGAGTAATAGGCTGCGAGCACGTGGCCAAGAAGACGAAATTAGTGCTTGTAGTATGTGCGTACTGCAGAGCGGGTGGAGAAGAAGTGAGGCCGGGGCCTGGACCGGGCTGTACCACGTGACCTCGTGGTGTGGGTGAGTGCCGCGAGGGGGCAGGAGGGGCGCCCGTGAGGCGCGGTAGAGGGGGACACCGGGGAGGCAATGATTACCCCTGAGCCATGCCCATGGGTTTACCATTTGAGACCATGCCAAAACGATAGGGGGCGCTGCGCTTTACACCTCCTCTGCCTCAAACTGCCAAGCTGTTTGTTCTTCAGTCGTACACCAGGATGCTGGGCAGCCAAGGTTGAAGCCAATAAATCCTCAAAAGAGCAGATGTTGACTTTGTTTACAAACACTGTCAAAACCCTGTCACCTATGGTGTCTACTACCCAGAAATAGTCCTAGATATCAAGCAGGATTTCAAGACACAAACAAAATTTCCTTTGTTAAATCCATGTTTGTACTTTTGTCACAGTACAATAAACATGAAAGATTACCCAATAGTCCTATATATTAAGCGGGATTTTAAGACAAACTAAAATATTGTTCTTAAATCCATGTATGTACTTTTGTCACAGTAAAATAAATACAAATGATTTATTAAATTGTTCAGAAATAATAATATCTTAAGACTGGCGAATGGGCCAGATTTAGGCCCACAAAGGCAGGTTGGTGCAGAGATATAAGCGGCCCCAGGAAGTTGAATGCAGGATCTCTGCTAGAAGAGTGGAATACAGTGAACATACAGTGAAATCATCATCAACTCGTCTTAATGTTAAATTCATATGTGGATATTTGGTTCACATTATGTACCTACATTAAACACTTTTCGTAGCTGAATTTAGCTATTTTTCTTTATAACAAGGCATAAATATACACAAGGCAGCCTTTGTGATATATATGTTGTAAAATATGAGTCGCAAAATTTACCTCGTCCCTGGTATTTTTGACCCATAGGCTTAACATTGGGAAGTCGTTATCCATGCCCCTACGAGTATTGCAGTCTGTTCTCCATGATCTATGTCCTATGTATCGTACATTCATGTACATTCTTTTAGTCTATACAGGGGTGAGATAAATACAGGAAGCAACTCTTGGTCAAAGAAGTCATTCTCCAACTCGTTTGAATGCTACATGATATTCACTCAGCTGTCACCTTGTTCATATCACTCCGCATCAAACTCGTGGAGAACGACGACTTTGACCAAAACTTGTTAGTTTCTTCCTTAGTATTCAATAAAATAGACCAATGAGAGAAGATGAAAAAAAATGCAGCCTTTGTGATACAGTAGAACCCCACCTAACCGACACCCCGTGTAAGCAGACACCCCACATTAGAGGACACCTTTGGTCCGAACGGTTCCCTATATTAATGTTTATTTTGACCCCGTGTAAGCGAACAGTTCCCTATATTAGATGTTTATTTTAACCCCGTGTAAGCGGTCACCCCGCATAAGCGGACACCCCGCATAAGCGGACGCTTTGGCCCGGAACGGAGGGTGTCCGCTTATGCGGGGTTCTACTGTATATGAATTCAGAAATCCCGACTATTTTTAATTCAGTTAATTCACCAACACAGTAGGCAGCACTAGAATACAGTGAACAACAAAGATCCATCTATTATCACTCACGTATGTGGGCTGGGCGCCATTAAAAGGCTGAGACCGGGACATAAAGCGTGCTTATTGTCTGCAGGTGGTCTGACTTAATGCCACAGGTGCATCTGGTATCCCTGCTCCTTGATTAGAAAACTAATTTTCTCCATGGTGTATAGTCAACAGCTGTAGTTCAGAGAGGAACATCAAGTAGGTCTATATCAAACAGAGACTAGCGGAGAATAGTTGTATGTTAACATGGGCAGCTACAGAAAGCGTAGAGGGGGGCGTCCACCATCCACGACAAGGCTACGACAATGGGCTACCGACAAGGTCCACAACAGGTCTACAATTGGAAGGCATGTCGACAGGCCCCCGACAAGCTTCATGTCGCAGCCTCTCGTGGCCTTGTCGTAGCCTCTTGTTGGGAACTAGGGTCCACCAGTCGTAACCACATCAAGGTTACGACAAAATCGAACATGTTCGATTTTGGAGCCTTGTCGTGGCGTGTCGTGGCGTGTCGGAAGGTTGTCGCAGAGGTCTACGATAGAATATTTAGGTGGAGCGTGCACTTCCCGACAGGCTGTGACAAGTGCTCATGACAGCTCCCCTCCTCACGACAAGGCTGCGACAAGGCACCGATTGGAACTTTCTTGTTGGCGCGTGTCGCAGCCTTGTAGTGGTTGGAGGACGCCCCCTTAAAGCCCTGCACCCACCAACGCCGATTCTGGTCCCGATAGGCCTTAAGATTGACTCTCCAACACCATACCAATTCTATCATAATGTCAGCAAAAATCATGGCAGTGGAACAGGTTTCTGCGATTCCGTCTACAACACCTCACGATAGGCTGCATTTGAAAACGCCAATCGTAGAGGTCCTGATAAAATCCAACATGTTGGATTTCTCGTAGCCTGTCATAGGGTATTGTAGCCTATTGGGAATATATTGTGGTCATCGAGTATGATTCACAGATTGGATGACAACAGAGGTCTACGACTCTGGGACCTCCCAATAGGCATTTCAAATCATAGCCATCGGGAAGTATGTCCAAGACCATCGGCGTAGGTGGGGGTTTGCCCGACCCAGCTTTTACCTGACGCGGCTTTTACATTAGATGACTAAAAATGTGACGACTGTAGATCGTCTAGCCGATAGTCGTCAGATGGTGCCCTTACCCGGCGTTTACACTAGACGACTAAAAACGTAACGATTACAAGTAGATCGTCTAGCCGATAGTCATCAGGTGGTGCCCTAACCCAGCTTTTACACTGGACGACTAAATATGTGATGACTGTAGATCGTCTAGCCAATAGTCGTCAGGTGGTGCTCTAACCCGGCGTTTACACGGGACGAATAAAAATGCGACGACTGTAGATTATCTAGACAATAGTCGTCAGGTGGTGCCCTAACCCGGCGTTTACACGGGACGAATAAAAATGCGACGACTGTGGATCGTCTAATCAATAGCCTGCAGGTGGTTGCAATATCCACCATAAAATTTGTCAACCTTAGAATATAGTCGAGCGTTTATGCTGACGACTAACCTTTCACAGAATCGCCGCCCTTGTAGACGACTAATTCAAGCCCACTTGAAATAGTCGCCAGTAGGTGATAAATACAGTTGCATATGAATATTGTGTGAGATCCAGAAAGACGTACAGAGGTTTTGATCAAATGTTTTTATGCCTATAAGAGAACAATCAAAATGAACTATAAACTTATGTATTCTCAGCTTAATGATTTACTTGAATTGTATATGAAGATATTTTGAAAGCCTTTGGTCTCTCCTGCATTTTATCACAGGAGAGATTCCTGCCGATATGAAGCAATTCCATCTATTATTCATATAAGTCTGTTTATGTGGATCTCTTCTCACCTTCATACTTATATTGATAACTAAATATCGTCCTCTAAAACTTCGCAGTGAAGTCTTGGAGTGTCAGGTGAGGACCGTATCGGGAGGCGGCGGGGGAGGGGAGACTGTAAACATCAGTCGGCAACATGTGATACGTCTTACCTGTGATATATGAGCAGGCAGCAAGACGTATCCTTAAACCCCGGCCCTGTAAATCGTCTATAAGTCCACACTCAGTCATCACCCATCAACACAGCTATAGTTACACACAGACTAAAACCTCACCACACCTACACCTCTATAGTTACACCGAGACTAAAACCTCACCACACCTACACATCTATAGATACAAACAGACTAAAACCTCACCACACCTACACGTCTATATATAGTTACATACACACTAAAACCTCACCACACCTACACATCTACATATAGTTACACACAGACTAAAACCTCAACACAGCTACACGTCTATAGTTACACACAGACTAAAACCTCACCACACCTACACATCTATAGATACACACAGACTAAAACCTCACCACACCTTCACCTCTATAGTTACACACAGACTAAAACCTCACCACACCTACACATCTATAGTTACACACAGACTAAAACCTCACCACACCTTCACATCTATAGTTACACACAGACTAAAACCTCACCACACCTACACATCTATATATAGTTACACACAGACTAAAACCTCACCACACCTACACATCTATATATAGTTACACACAGACTAAAACCTCACCACACCTACACATCTATATATAGTTACACACAGACTAAAACCTCACCACACCTACACATCTATATATAGTTACACACAGACTAAAACCTCAACACACCTACACATCTATAGCTACACACAGACTAAAACCTCACCACACCTTCACCTCTATAGTTACACACAGACTAAAACCTCACCACACTTACACATCTATAGTTACACACAGACTAAAACCTCACCACACCTACACCTCTATAGATACACACAGACTAAAACCTCACCACACTTACACATCTATAGTTACACACACACTAAAACTTCACCACACCTACACATCTATATATAGTTACACACACACTAAGACCTCACCACACCTACACATCTATAATAACACACAGACTAAAACCTCACCACACCTACACATCTATAGTTACACACAGACTAAAACCTCACCACACTTACACATCTATAGTTACACACACACTAAAACCTCACCACACCTACACATCTATATATATAGTTACACACAGACTAAAACCTCACCACACCTACACGTCTATACACTGTATGAGAATTTAATATGTTTCATCTATACACTACAGCGTAAATACACATATACAATTTATATTGGGATGTTTATATCTATATACGCCTATATTGCGTGCCAGCGTATATATATGGCATAAGAATGTGTTTTCCCTTGTATAAGTTAGCGTAATGGCTGTATTTGCCACAAAGCAAATATGAAGAGAAATATTTTCTGTGTGACATGTATATGCGGGTGGTATCCATTCTATATACGTTTGGTGTATATGTGTACGGATAAAACAAATGGTTTACCCACCCCCCTTACCGGTCTCTCCAGCCCCTGCCTTCAATCTTTTGACCACTCGTCTGGTCTAAATTGTCGGTAAAGGTTGTGGTGGTAGAGGTTGTAGTGATATTAGTCTATAAGCACAGTCTTCTAAATCCTCATAAAGAGACATATCCTGAACCACAGTGAACAACAGTGTTTTAAAAGTATAATATATTAAAAAGTGGTAAAAATAACTAAAGAATTCTGGGTTTATTATATGTAATTAATTCAAAGATGATCAATAGGGTTTCAAAGAGATTTTACAATGAAAATAGATAATATAGCATTGGATTTTTCACATAGCACATACTTTGATGACTTATAAAAATTGAACAAAAAATACAACAGTGGTGTCCTCTAGTTGCAGAGATGGGAATGATTGAACAGTGGAGAAAATATGCATAAACATAGCTCAAACCGGCCTAGCATGGGATACGTACAAATCAGGCGTATATATGATGGCAAATAGGACCAAATTATCTACACCTTAGGAGACTTGTATACGCGAAATGTAAACATGTGTAAACTGAAATATTCATGCTGTGATAAGTACACATTCTCAGTCAATATTCACCAGGCTGTGGCCTCATTCATATCGCTCCAAATCTATCGAGGACGATAGCTGTGACCAAAGCTTTTTTTTTCTTTACTTCGTTAACAAAATAACGTAAAGCTTTTGGTTATTTCGTGTGTTTTCTTTCTTTTCCTAGACACAACCGCGCCGATGGTCATGTCGCTGCACTCTAAGATTACAAATTGATCCCCACTCAAAAATCCACAACTTTCCCGGCCTCGCTCCAGGCGTAACTTCACTTCTCCAGACATGGCCAGACACAGCGGAGTTTGTGTTTGGAGAGTGGAGCGTCTTCCCGGCGTTCCTTGCGCCCAATCAGATGGCTTCGCTTGTCCCCCGCGGTCCGTCGCAGTCGGCTGGGTACCTGCCTGCGGGGCTAACGAGCGCAACGCACGGCCATCAGCTGAACTACCACCTGCCCTCCTCGTAAACCTGCCCTCTAGCGGCGAATGGGGCAAGACATGTCCTGCCCGCTCCGGGTACGAAACTAAACACCCACCACAAATACGAAACTAACTCCGAGAGGCGACTCCATGTTACCGACACCGCCCGAGAGGTGGCGCACCAGTCGCATCCCATTCCGAGAGCTGGTTAGCGGCGTGTACTGTGTGTCGTAATGTATTATTACGGCGGGCCTATTGGGACCAGCGTGCTGTGGGTCAGGCTTAGCGAGTGGCAGGGTGGGGTGTAGCTTATGGGAGGTAAGGTGCAGGGCGGGGATGTAGCTTATTGGAGGTAAGGTGCAAGGCGGGGATGTCGCTTATGGGAGGTAAGGCACAGGGTGGGGGTATAGCTTATGGGAGGTAAGACTCAGGATGTACCGCAGGGAGGTAACAGATATGGTTATGTCAGTAAGGCACAGGGTGTGGATATAGCTTATTGGAGGTAAGATGCCGGGCGGAGATGTAGCCTATTGGAGGTAAGGCCAAGGGGGGGTGTAGCTTATTGGAGGTATGGTGCAGGGCGGAGAAGTAGCTTATAAGAGGTAAGGTGCAGGGCAGGGACATAGCTTATACGAGGTAAGGTGCAGGGCGGGGGTGTAGCTTATTGGAGGTAGGGTGCAGGTTGGGAGTGTAGTTTGTTGGAGGTAAGGTGCAGGGTGGGAGTGTAGCTTATTGGAGGTAAGGTGCAGGGCGGGATGTAGGTTATTTGAGGTAAGGCGCAGGGCGGGATGTAGCTTGTTGGAGGTAAGGTGCAGGGCGGGGATGTAGCTTATTGGAGGTAAGGCGCAGGGCGGGGGTGTAGCTTATGGGAGGTAAGGCGCAGGGCGGGGGTGTAACTTATTTGAGGTAAGGCGCAGGGCGGAGATGTAGCTTATTGGAGCTAAGGCGCAGGGCGGGGATGTAGCTTATGGGAGGTAAGGTGCAGGGCAGGGATGTAGCTTATTGGAGGTAAGGCGCAGGGCGGGGGTGTAGCTTATGGGAGGTAAGGCGCAGGGCGGGGATGTAGCTTATGGGAGGTAAGGTGCAGGGCGGGATGTAGCTTATGGGAGGTAAGATTCAGGGATGGGGTGTAGCTTATGGGAGGTAATGCCCTGTCTCTACTGTGCGATCCAAGGTACATAGGTGCGCCCAGTCTGAGACAGGGCGTACCTTCAGGAACGCAACGCGGCAAAACGCACAGTGGAGACAGCAAGTTTCCCCCCAGTCTGAGACTGGGCGTACCAGTACCCCCAGTCTCAGACTGGGCGTACCGCATGTACCCCGGATCGCAAGCGTTTTTAAATATCAAACATGTAGGGTGTAGGGGGGTAGTCCACACACAGAATCGATGATGTCTTGCGATCCGAGGTACATGCGGTACGCCAAGCCGGTATCTCCAGTCTGAGACTGGAGGTACCGGATCGCAAGCCCCCCGCGTTGCACAGTGGAGACTTGGCCTTAAGGCGCAGGACATAACGCTGGGACGTAACGGATGTGGTTATGTCAGTAAGGAGCGGGATTCTGGGCTTGGGATAAGATTTCTAAATAAACACCAGGCTACTCGCCCGCTAATCGCCCGCTACTGGCCCATTACTGCCCCGCTACTAGCCCGCCCGCTACTGGAGAACTCGACCCGTAACGAACTCGACCAGTAATGAACTCGACCCATAACAAACTTGATCCGTAACAAACTTGACCCGTACCAAACTCGACAATTAACAAACTCGACAATTAACAAATTCAACTGGTTTTAAGAACTCAACTGGTTTTAAGAACTCGACCTGTTTTAAATCCTCCAAAATCAAGCAAATTATCACAACTGTGGATAAATTCTAAGTTTAGCAGTAAGTATGTTATCACAACTTTAAATTTGGTCTTTTCTGGGGAAGAAAACAAACAGAAAACACTTCCCCTAAGCCTACCAATAAACTTACCCCTAAGCCTTAACTATAATTCTAACCCTAGCCCTATCTTTTATCTTAACCCTAACCTTATCCATAACCCTACCCCTAAGCCTATCCATAACCCTTTCCATATGCCTAACGCTAACCTAATCCATTACCCTAAGTCTAAACCTAACTCTAACTCCATCCCTAACTTTAACCCTACACTTATACATACCTAGACTTATTTTCTATATCGTTTCAGGTCCAGTGCGTTTCAGGTCCAGTTCTTCCGTAACCACTTGCCCGCCAATCGCCCGTTGCTGGCCCGCTGCATGAGTTTACAATCGCTCGTTATTTTCCCTCAGCGGTTCCTTAAGGGAGCTTTAGTTAAATGGAATTCTGATCGTCATTTCCTACGATAATTGTCTTATGGACAATCATTTCAACGAAATTTCCATTTCATAGTAAAAGATGTTTCCCCTACCTCCACTTAACTACGAGTGGTACAGCCAACACGGTCCTGTGTCAATGTATCACACAGGATAAAATGAAAGTAAATAAAAAAAGGTGATTCCAGAGATATTATCATTGGAACAATGGCTTTTATTACCCTCCTAATACGGAGTCCTCATACTAAGCCTATAGCACCTACAGATCGCTACTGAGTAGATTCCGGAAAGCCGTATTCTCCTACGAGAATACGGCTTTTCAGCCACCTGACGGGCATTACAGGAACTATTTTATATAAACAATGCACGGCGCTTGCGTCGAATTTCTAATTATTTACAATATTGTTTTCCCTAATAATTATTCGAAGGGTTAGAGATCGCTACTGAGTAGAATACAGACCTCCGGAATCCCCCAGGAGAATACTGCTTTTTCGGCCACCTGACGGGCATTATAGGAACTAATTCATATAAACACCGCACGGCGCTTGCATCAAATTTACAAGATATTTTTCCTAATAATTACTCGAAAGGTGAGTAATAAATACAACATTACCATGTTTTTGATCTGTGTGGCCGTATTCTCCTTGTAGTTGACACTTCGCACTGTATGTTGTGATTCATATTGAGTTTACTGAAGCACCGCTCCCGCTCTACAGACGAGCCTTGTCGTTTTAATGAGGGTCAGGGGCTGAAGCAGACATGAGCTGACCTTCTTCTAGCATACACTTCACTCCTAAAAGGCCTGACCTTTTTAGCTCTTGCAGAACGCCCAAACACTATGGCCGTACGCTGTACCTCCTTTTAGCAGTCCTGTCGTTTGATTGTTGGACCCCGGAAGCGTGGATTCTCTTTGTTAACTTTGTCTGCGGTTTTGCCACATTTAGCATATTCGTAAAATGTCACATAAAACACTATCAATGCATTAATCTCGAATTCATTTATTTCCAGGATGGTTTTGAATTAGATGTAAAACTATATCAAAAGATGCAAACTTTTTCCATGGTCTAAACGGGAATGCAAACTAGATTACACCAATATATCGAGCATCAATGTGCTAAATCCTTTTAGATACAATAAATTCATGTTCCTTTAACCCTTTAAGGATGGCTGCCTGGGGCCTAGCTACTTTCATAAGGATGTGTGCTGGTGACAGTTTGTCTGGCTAGAGGACGGCCATATTATGGTTAAAACTGATATCCAAGTTTCTAATCATGCAGTATGACACATAATCATAAATATTTTATTTCTTTTTAATAGAAATACTAAATATGATGTTATATCTACATATTCTGAAAATATCATGAATATTGTTCAATCATTTCTTTGTTAAAACATTTTTATGTTAATATTGGGACAATGATGCCTCAAGGCACCATGCGTCTTTAGTGCGGTGATGCCTCCAGGCATCGTGCGTCCTTAAAGGGTTAAATTATGTGACATAACCAACAAAAACGGCTAGATAATGGGATTCAACTTAAAGGATCAGTATTGAGTGTAGTATCTTCTGATACTGTATATATTTGTAAAGAGATACAAACCTATCTCTATATAAATACTCCCAGCGAGATAGGCGGAATGTCACGGAACTAATTGTACGTTAGTGGCGCCACCACCGGACAGGTAACGGATCTAATAGCTCACCTGGAACCTGTTTCAGTAGTTTCGTGACATGTCTGTGACACCATACAGACATTGGGGTTGTCTAGTTTCGTGATAACACAAGTAGCTGCCCTTAGGAAAAGACAGACCAAAAACATAAGAATTAGACAAATCTACACATCATGGACCTATTTCACTAGTTTTGTGACAAAAGTGTTAGACAAACATGAAAAGCGGCACCAACAGTGGAAGCAAGAACGGACAAAAGTAAGTCTAATGTCTAGTTCTTTTGAAACCGGACACACCATCTAGACGCCATCTAGACATGTCACGAAACTAGTGAAACAGGTCCCAGGTCCCATTCGTCACTGGAATATATATGTTTATATATGATGGACCTTATGGACGTCTAATATGGTCTCAGCCAACAACCTTGAATATGAATAAATGATAGCCTTGTACGAGTTACAGAAAAGGATTTTCTAGTAGGATCCTAGATCATATAACGGGTCCCTTAACTTGAGTTGTAAATGAAGAAATGAATAAACCTCCATACAAAAAAACACAAAAACTCCTGCTTTTATGATGTCTGGTTTACAAATAAGAGGGGATTTATCGTCCAGGGAACGATGCCTTGAATGTCTATCATCAGGAAGTACTTGGAGTTAGTAGGCGTTTACTACACCCCATCAGCATGAGGGAAGCCTGGCTGGTAGTCCTGAAGAGTCATGAGAATACCTTAAGAGGGGACCCCCACCTACCACGATAGGCCATGACATGCTTCCCGATCGCTACGATTTGAAATGCGGAAATCGTGACCTATCGGGAGGTCCCCGATAGGTCCAATAGTTTGAAATCGTAGAGCGTGGCAACGCCTTGGGAGGACCAATAACATAAACTATGGTCACGATAGCTCCACGACGAAACCAGCAGCTGCTACGATACCCTATGAGAGGCTACGAAATTTCCAACATGTTGGAAATTATCGGGACCTCTACGATTGGCGATTTTATTGCAGCCTATCGTAAGCTGTCGTAGACGGAATCGCAGAAACCTGTCCCACCTACCACGATTTTGCCAGACCTCACGCTACAATCGGAATGGTGTCGGGAAGGCTGTCGTAAGGCCAATCAGGACCAGAATCGTGGTAGGTGGGGGCAGGCTTTAAGGCTAGCAGTATGTCGGTGGGCAGAGCAAATGCCTTTAAGATTTCTTTTCAAAGTCTATATTCCTATATACCTATGAGCGAACAACCTATGATTACTTAACGCTGCTGGGGGTGGAATAACTTTTGTTTACTGCCCAGGTTGAAGTTACTGCCCAGGTTGACGTTTACTGCCAAGGTTGATGTTCAGAGACATTCGATTTTTATCGATATTTGCCGACAATTGAAGGTATATAGGAATAGGGAAACCACGTACCGGTGGAAATAAGACAAAGTTACTCTTTGGACAGTAATTTTTCCAAGCCTTACCTCGTAACTTTGACTTATTCCCACCGGAACATAGTTTCCCTCTATTCTTCCAAAATATAGATTCAAGTCTCTTCTCTGGCTTCGCCGTTCGAAAAAAAATTCTGTGTCATTACAAAAGATACCCCATGAAATGATTGAATATTTCGGATTAGATATCAATAGGAATGTGTGTGAATCAATATATTTTGGGATATTTGAGGCTATTTCTTATGATTGTGAGATTTCAGCGAATGTCTTCGGTATGGTCTTTACTTGAGTGTGCTTGCAAGTGCTATATACATCGCCTAGAGGTTAGAGTGGTCACACATCGCCTAGAGGTTAGAGTGGTCACATTGAACTTCCAGTGTGCTTCCAGAAATCTATCCCTTCACTATCTGCATGTTATTCACTGTGACAGTGAGGACAGAGCAGGGAGCAAGTGTCTCAGGGTCTTAGAGGCATGCCCAGCTGACCATGACCATGACCAATCACTCAAGACCGAAATACCTCAAGACCCACTGGTGCTTGATGTGTTCGGATCCAAGATAAGCAGTTGCAGAAAGGGCAAGTTTCCTGGGTTCAAATGGGTTACAGAAACCTATCCGAATGTAAACGAAACCTTTTAATTGTTATTCATTTAAGTAATCTTTGCATATTATTTTGTATTGTATTGTCCAAACTAGTATCTACCAGTCATTGTAATCAAGCTTAACCTGTCCTGTGATGTCTTTCCTGTGCAACATATATTCAGCATCAGGTTTAGCACCGAGCTAGCTCTCTCAGAACAAATCAGAGTTTATTTGTTTTTTTACTCCTTTAGACTTGGATATTTGAAATATAAGTAAAGGCAAACTGCTTCTTGATGTTAAAAGACATATGCTACATTCGTAACCCTATCTTTATTCATTTATAATTGCAGGCTCATACATCAATGATGAATACACCACTTGCTCCTAGTGCAAGAAATACACTACATTCATAACCCTAACTGTAGACCAGACCACACCTAGACTTGTTCAAGTCTTTGATTATGAACATTCATTAAATGATTAAACACAATCAGAATAAAGTTTATTAAAGTATGTATCCTTCTCTGACTGGCCCATGAATCAAAGACTTGTCCACTATGAACAGAATCTCCTGTTTATGGCCCCAAGCCGCTCCCTGTAACCCTATGCCTCCTCCTACACTTCCTCCCTCCCCTCCTCCAGTTCTCTGGCCACCTGTGTTATCATAGCAATAAATTTTGCTTACTCCTCACTGTGGCCCGATTAAGATCAAAATGAGAGGGTATCAATCTCCCATCAGATATCCTGATCAGTGGCCAGGATATCTGTATGGAGAGTGTTGGCAATACTGGCGCTATACAGCACCAGAATTCCAACACCATTACGGATTGTACCAGTCCCTGTATCCTAGCGAGGAGGGTAGCCATAGGATGCAGGGACTGGAGCCTGTATCCCAGCGAGGAGGGTGGACATAGGATGCAGGGACTGGAGCCTGTATCCCAGCGAGGAGGGTAGCCATAGGATGCAGGGACTGGAGCCTGTATCCCAGCGAGGAGGGTGGACATAGGATGCAGGGACTGGAGCCTGTATCCCAGCGAGGCAGGTAGCCACAGGATGCAGGGACTGGAGCCTGTATCCCAGCAAGGAGGGTAGCCATAGGATGCAGGGACTGGAGCCTGTATCCCAGCAAGGAGGGTAGCCATAGGATGCAGGGACTGGAGCCTGTATCCCAGCGAGGAGGGTAGACATAGGATACATAGACAATAATCAATGGTTTTGTGGATAGGCGGCCGTAAACCATGAGAGGTTGACGCATAGTAAGTCAACCTCGAGTGGTTTACAGAGCCGCCTATCCACATATCCATCGTTTGTTGTATTTATTATCCATCTTTTCGAATAATTTAAACCCAGTAATTGCCACATTACAGGGTATATCAATAGGGATAATTTCTTTGCTCTATAGCAAAGAGGGACTATTTCTCCCGTATACCATGGTTTTGAGGCCGTATACCACAGCTGTAAATACGTATACCAAAGTTATGGTATCTGACAGGTTTTATATAATGGGTCGTGGTTTACTGAGTCCCCATACATTTTCAGTGGGGGCTTTGTATACGATGGGTAATAAAGGGACTGGAGCCAGTCTAGACCGCACCCTGCGAACTGTGGGTATGTATGTATATAGAGATTATTCTATGCTGTGTGAAAAAGTCACTTCATGCAGTAACACAGGTAAATCTCTGTTTGCATAGAGCTGCTCACCCTTGACCTATCCCTCTGCCCCGCTGGAGCAGTTGTAAGGGATTAACATATGTGGCTGGAGGCCGAGTCGTAATGGGCCCGGATTAGTAATGGGGAGTGACCGCACACTGGACGCGCGCTAAGCATGAATAACGCCGTGATCCCGGAGAGAAACATGCTAATCCCTCACCACCACGCAGGCCGGTAACTGTGGTCTGACATGGGATTCACATGGTAGGGTTCATGTATGTTACATGGTGTTTGTCTGGGATAAATCCTGCTGAGATTCATGTACCGCACAGGGTGTTTGTCTGAGATAAATCCTGCTGAGATTCATGTACCTCACAGGGTGTTTGTCTGGGATAAATCCTGCTGAGATTCATGTACCTCACAGGGTGTTTGTCTGGGATAAATCCTGCTGAGATTCATTTACCTCACATGGTGTTTGTCTGAGGAAAATACTGCTGAGATTCATGTACCTCACAGGGTGTTTGTCTGGGATAAATACTGCTGAGATTCATGTACCTCACATGGTGTTTGTCTGGGATAAATCCTGCTGAGATTCATGTACCTCACATGGTGTTTGTCTGGGATAAATCCTGTTGAGATTCATGTACCTCACATGGTGTTTGTCTAAGATAAATCCTGCTGAGATTCATGTACCTCACAGGGTGTTTGTCTGGGATAAATCCTGCTGAGATTCATGTACCTCACATGGTGTTTGTCTGGGATAAATCCTGTTGAGATTCATGTACCTCACATGGTGTTTGTCTGGGACAAATCCTGTTGAGATTCATGTACCTCACATGGTGTTTGTCTGGGATAAATCCTGTTGAGATTCATGTACCTCACATGGTGTTTGTCTGGGATAAATCCTGTTGAGATTCATGTACCTCACATGGTGTTTGTCTGGGATAAATCCTGTTGAGATTCATGTACCTCACATGGTGTTTGTCTGGGATAAATCCTGCTGAGATTCATGTACCTCACATGGTGTTTGTCTGGGATAAATCCTGCTGAGATTCATGTACCTCACATGGTGTTTGTCTGAGATAAATCCTGCTGAGATTCATGTACCTCACATGGTGTTTGTCTGAGACAGATCCTGCTGAGATTCATGTACCTCACAGGGTGTTTGACTGAAACAAATCCTGTTGAGATTCATGTACCTCACAGGGTGTTTGTCTGAGACAGATCCTGCTGAGATTCATGTACCTCTCAGGGTGTTTGTCTGAGACAAATCATGCTGAGATTCATGTACAACACAGGGTGTTTGTCTGAGATAAATCATGCTGAGATTCATGTGCCTAACCAGGTATTTGTCTAAGACATATCCTGCTGAGATTCATGTAGTTCTATGGGAGAATAGAGGGAAACTATGTTCCGGTGAAAGGAAGTCAAAGTTACGAGGTAAGGCTTGGAAAAATTACTGCCCAAGGCCCTGGCCGCGGGCAGTAATTTTTCCAAGCCTTACCGAGTAATTTTGACTTCCTTTCACTGGTACGTGGTTTCCCTATTCCTATATACCTTCAAATGTGGTTTAATAAGAGACAATCTGATTGGTCTAAATGTCAACCTTGGGTAGTATACGGCAACCTTGGGTAGTATACCAACCTTGGGTAGTATCAGATAGTTACTCCACCCCCCAGAGCGAGGTGTAAGCATAGAGTGTACAGCCATAGGTATATAGGAATAATTCTTAATGAACTAGGCTTAGAGCACTGAGAATCCACTGGCACACAGTATACCCGCCACATGGCATTATTGAGATTATAGGAGTATTTGGGTTGCATTGATGTGCATCTTTAGTACGGGAGATCGGCCAGTGGGTTCTCAAGACTCTAAGCCTAGTTTGTTAAGAATTCTTCTCCATAGAGCGTTGTGAGAGTACAGATATACCACTTAGACAGTGTGAGATCTTATGAGAGGGTGCATCCAATAGATCATTTTACCAACCAGCTTGCCTATCAAGACTGTTATACATTGTAGGCAATAAGTGATTCACCAGAAAGCTGAATCTTATACAAGACAAAGGAAATTTACATTTCATGAAGATCTATAGACTGCACTTTTACGAATCCCATACGGATTAAGACAAGCAGTTGCTCTGGCAGATTTAAAACAGCGGAGACACATCTTAATTACTGTAAAGTGGTTGATGATGATAAGAACATTGCAAAAAGGTGCAGGTTCATTAGTCGATGCATTAAGAAGTTGTAAACTTGTGGCTTGCTGCAGGAACAAAACTGATATCTATTAAAATGTAATCATTTTCAGTTAAATTTCATCGAGTATACCCGCTGTAATAATGGCGACGGCCTTAAAGCAGACACCGGCGGTGACCAGTTGACAGGCTCTGCGCATGCGGCCTATGGCATCTTGTGACGTCATCATCAGTGTATGATCCAGCGTGTTCTGGTGAAAACCTGACCCCCACAATCCCCAGGAAAGGTGAACAGAGAAGTTTAACGATAGTAGGATAATAGGCCACCACATTGAAATATAATAAGTTCAAACATACTTAATAGTTGAACATGATTGAGGTTTTTCCTATTGGTGGCGCCCCCCCCCCCCCCCCCCCTTGGAAAAAAAAAAAAAAAAGTGTGAAGAAGATACAAATCTCAGTGGCTCTGGTAAAAGGTTCAACTCAATGATTTCTAGTTAGGATTTAGGAGCCATCACTCAGTTCTCCCTATCAAAATAACTCGAGTTTATTTTGTCAGTATTTTTTTTTTTTTGTCGTTCGGGGCTTTCAAATTTCACATTTATCGCTACTGAAATCAGAGGCCATGTCTATACCTGCCCAGCCTTCATTGGCCGATGTCTTCCCCCAAATCAAGGAATTCGATTAAAAGTAAAAAAGGTGAATTTTATCTGTGGTTACCCACAAAGTTACAGGCAGCAGAATTTGCCCAATGCATACCAGACTATAAACATAACAACACATGTGTTGGATACTTAGAAAAATAATTTTTGATTAAAATTATCATCACTTGAACTTGTCATAAAGACTGCTTGGGGGACTCCTTAAGAAAGGTGGTGCACCCCTCTCATAAGATCTCACACTCGTAAGTCGTATTCTGTACTCTCACTATGCTCTATGGAGAAGAATTCTTAACGGACAAGACTTAGAGCCTTGAGAATCTACTGGCCTGCCAGTACATCAATGCAACCAAAGATTCCTATAATCTCAATGATGCCACCTCGCGGGAATACAGTATGCCAGCGGATTCTCAAGGCTCTATGTCCAGTTCGTTAAGAATTCTTCTCCCATAGAGTGCAGTGAGAACCTTGTACAGAATACGACTTAAAGAGTGTGAGATCTTATGAGAGGGGGCCTGCACCAGTAGTACAAAAGCCTAGCTTTATCTATCACATTGTGAAAGGTTTACGTTACTTTATTGTGTACTGTCATTCATTCTAAACCCATGTAAATATGTTATTTGTGGGATCTAGTGAACCACATGCTTTATTTGCAAAGTTCAAGGTCGCTCAGAATACCCCTCTACCTGTCCTATCATTTATTTGGACAGGGAACCAGTCTAGTAAGCCTCTTACATGCCTCCCACTGCTCTCCAAGCATATCCTGCCACGACTCTCTGACGGTTTAAGCCGATCACTGACCTAGTAGATGCTTGGAGTTTAACCCTGAGGCAGACCTGCCGCCTCCGCAGGGGATTATGGGTGACTTGCTGTAGACATCCGGCGGAAGGAGGTAGACGCCATTTTGGTTTCCTTCTTCCTAACATGGCCTGTTGTTGTTATTGTGTTGGAAGGCTAACCGGATAAACTGTCTCGTTTTTCTGTTTATTGTACGGTATCGTGGGGTTCGTACCCACAGGACTGACAAAATATTTTAATGTACCTCCAAACACACTTTGATAAATGTTGGGGATGATGAACCATATTATATGGGCTTTAAAAAATGTTTCATACTCATGCTATTCTGCCTGAGGGATTTAGCTTTTCCTTATTTTCTTGTGTGGGAAGGCAACTGGATAAACCATCACTTTTTCTGTTTATTGTACGGTATCGTGGGTTATGTACCCGCAGGAGTGAGAAAATATGTAAATATACTACCAAACACACTTTGATGAATGTTGCACATGATGGACCATATTGTTTATGCTCTATTATCCTACCGCTAATATAAAAGCCCATAGGGTTAACATTGTGAATCCGTATTCAACTATGAACTGGATACAGGGTTTAGTAACCCACTAGTGTATTACAGTATTTTAATCACGTGGGTAAAATATGGACCAATTATAGAGCAGCACCCCAGCATCTACGAAAGTAGTTCCAGCAGTTTTGTGGGGCCCTCGCGTGTGTTTGTTATTGTTTGGACAGTGACAGTGACGCGATATCGACATCTACACAAACTCATGCGTACTTGTTAGAGTTTAATTTAATACTTTTTACATTCAGTGGGGGGTAGGATAAATTCAAAACCTTATTCGTTTTGATATTGGCTCCCGTATTCGACTCCTGGAGTTTTGGCTCCGGATTTCACTTGGCTCCACCTCGTGAAATCACTACACCAAACTCCAGTCGTCGAATTTGGGAGCCAATATCAAAACTCATCCAGTTTTACGATAATAAATGTTTCTACCTCACGCTATTCTACCTGAGGGATCTAGCTTTTCCTTTTTTTTCTTGTGTGGTAAGGCTAACCGGGTAAACCTTCTAGTTTCTCTTTTTATTGTACGGTGTCGTACCATTTGTAGCCCAGGAGTGAGAAAATATTTAAATAGACTTCCAAATACACTTTTATGAATGTTGGACATGGTGGACCATATTGTATTCGCTCTAATAAATGTTTCTACCTTACGCTATTCTATCTGAGGGATTTAGCTTTTCCCTTTTTTCTTATGTGGGAAGGGTAACCGGGTAAACCTTCTATTTTCTCTTTTTATCGAACGGTGTAGTGTCATTTCTACCCCATGAGTGAGAAAATGTTTAAATGTACTTCCAAACACACTTTCATAAATGCTGGAGGTGATTGGCCGTATTATATTAGCTTTAATTAATGTTTCCCATTTAGCTTTTCCTTCTTTTCTTGTTTTTTTTATAAACCTCACATTTCTCAGAATCAAGTCACTATCCCATCGTACCTGCATTCCAAACTGACGAGCACTAATACGAGGATACGTTACGAAATATCTGTCATAAGTACCAGGGGCCTGTTCAGTTATTTAGGCTCGTACATGAAGACCCTTTGTCTACGCCAACGAGACCCAGGGACGATGTTGGCCAACTTTATTTAACACTTATGGACAACCTTCTATTGAGGATTGTCTTTAGTGAACAAGCTTGAATATTGTCAAAGAATAACTCTCGTATGAGGTTGGATGAAGTCTCCTTGTACGTTGTACTTTAGTCAGTATTGGTTTTTCGACGAACCTAAAGTACACCTTTCAAAAGAAATTGTTTAACAAAGGTTCTTTCTGGTATGTGAGACCACACCATTGGTATATAAAATGTGTGTAATATAGCAGCGTGTATTACATAATATGGTACATTACACAAAGTAGTCCATTGCAGAGACCTGATCAGTAGTAGTTAGTAAAGTAAATATCCTTCTCCTTTTGTAAATGAAAATGTTGGTTTTTTTTCCGAAATTGAGTTAAGAAAGTCATGGCTGCTTGTTTTTTAGGGCCAGTAGGTCCTTTTGGGGTTCAGATGGTATTTGATATCAACCCCCAAATATGATCACGTTACTGACAAAAATGTCAGTTCAAATCTTCCGTTGTATAAAAAGGGACTAAATATACGGATACATATGACCAGTTCTTGTTTTCTGGTCACTAGTAGGTTTTTCTTTGATATAATCTTAGACTATTTAGATGGTGCTAAAATAATTCTAAGTAATGAAGTTTGAGAACAGCTTTCAGGGGATATATAGTTTTGCATATGTTTCATAAATACATTTATAAGGTGATATTTTGGATGAAAATAACAGAATATCCTTGTTTCTTTTAATATTAAACCACATGAAAAGGAATTCTTTATATATATATATATATGTGTGTGTGTGTGTGTGTGTGTGTGTGTGTGTGTGTGTGTGTGTGTGTGTGTGTGTGTGTGTGTGTGTGTGTGTGTGTGTGTGTGTGTGTATAAAGATCTTATCAAACATAAATCTGAAGCAAATAGGTAATTATTTTGTAGCTTATTAATTACTGACAAAGCTTGAAAACATGTGGGGTAGTTTGAGCATAAACCGAAAGTATGGACAGAAAAAAAAACCAGGTCGATAAGTATGTTTCAATTTATAAACATAAAGATGAGTCTGACTATTCCCACGAAGCCAGTGGAGACACGGCACACGAGAGTGGGTTGTTCAACTTGTTAGTGTTACGTGATAAATGTCCCTCCCGGGAGTGGGAGCCAATACTGTGGCTGCCGTGATTGAAGACGAGATATGAGATGGACACAAAGAGGCAACAGGAGCCGGCGCGAGATAACGCTTTCCCCTAGATTAATAGGGCAGCCCTATAAGGTATAGGTGTTCCCGGGTACGGTTACATGCTCATTAGGTCAGATGGGGGATTTGATACTAACTCCTATCGTTAATCATGGAATACTACACCAGTGTGTCATACATCTAGTATTACTATATACTCATGCCGTATATACTGTAAATACGCACCGCTTCGCCACATAACGAAAAAATACTGTGGGGACCACTGGTCCGTACACTAAAATACGGACTACCATGCTAAACATGGTTATTAACATATCGGTTGTTAATTAAATTAATTTTTTTTTTCAAATTTCGGGTATAAAATAAATATATAACGTCGCACCATGCTTGTAGATGAAGTCACAGAACTCGATGATGATTTACGGTTTGTACGGAACTTGGCATAAATGCCTTGCTCCGTACAAAGCGTAAATTACCATCTCATTCTGTGTCTTGTACAGCATGGTCAGGACGTTCTATATAATTACTATATACCTATAGGCGAATGTCTCACTTTTACTGACCAGTGGTACAAATTCCGTTCGTCACTGAGTGACGAAAGAATATCCATACGTCCCTCTGTACCACATGACCACTCATTTTACTATTAAGTGAGATGTAGAATGGCATTTTTAATGATTTTTATGTATATAATAATAAGGAGACAAATTGAGTGTGACTGAATTCCATCTGTTCCTCGATATTTTGGTTAGAAATACTCACCTCGTTCGTCGAACTCGATGAGTATTTCTGAATAAAAATATCTCTGAACAGATTCCATTCAGTCTACCTAACTATGACTCTATATATTACTCACAGGGGACTACTGGAGATACAGAACCTGTGTGTACATGTTTAAGTCAAGCTAAAAATGTACAGACAAAATTCAGAGAAATATAGACATTCGCCATTATATATATAGATTCAGGGTTCTGGGTAGACTGGCTCCAGTCCCTGCATACTATGGCTAGACTCCTAGCTGGGATATTTGATACATGGGCAAGTGAGAGAGGGATACATACTATAATGACCTTTATTCTGATTGGGTTTAATCATTTAATGAATGCTCATAATCAAAGACCTGAGCAAGTCTAGGTTCTGGGATAAATTGAAAAATGAAACACAGAAATTGGAAGGGGAGAGTTACAAGATGAAAGGAGGAAATACATACACAATATTCACTGGTTTCAGATACAAGCGGCAGTATGTTCCGAGGAGTTGACGCGTAGTAATATCCCAGCGTATGCGAGGATATTGCGTAGAGTCAACTCCGAGGAGCATACAACCACTTTTATCTGAAACCAGTCTATATTGTATTTATTATCCACCTTTTCTGGGCAAGTAGCATGTCGAAATAAGTTCATCTTAATTATGCACTATGTTTCCGTACGCACTATTTTTCCGCATGCACCACCCGGAGCATACAACATATCCGTATGCTCCGGGTATGTCCATACAAACTTCCTATGTGTTTTCTATGGACACTTTGTATTAGGTGGATAATAAAGAATATTATGAGTACTTAAAATTTCAATAGAGAAATGTCATCACTTATGTTGATAAAAGGAGACTAATATATACATATTTTATATATTTCTAATTTCTTGGTACATTATTTTGAAGGCTATATGGTAAATATCTTTGAATAAAAAAAAAAAACAAACACACATCCAGGAATCAGTTTCTGGGTGGGCGGCCTTAGAGATAATCTGTATTGTCGGGTCGGGTGGTTAATGGGGTCTTACACCGCTCCGATTGCTAGGATCGTGTTATGATGAGAGGAGGAAAAGCAATGCATCAGGGAAACCTCGAGACCTACCATTCCAATATGCTATTCGAGATGATGGGAGTCGGATTCCACTGCAAATGATTAATCAGGGTAATAGATATGAATTCCTACTTTTAAGGCCTGGTGTCAACCTACGGAAATGGCTCCAATACAAAAAGTCAATATCGGAGACATATCGGGAAGGTGCAAAATCGTTAACATATGTCTTGACATGCCAATTCTCCACGCATTGTAAGGGTTTTTATTGGTGTCTAATCACAGAAACGTGGTCAACTGCCCCGATATTAGGTGACCTTCCAACGCGATTTTAATTTTGTATTGGGAGGTGCATCGTAGACCATATCGGAGCCATATCGTAGTAGGTGGACGCCGGGCCTTATCATTTATCGTATTCAAAGTACCCATCGTAAATGTACGGGGACTCGGGAAACCATTGCTCATTATTTAAAACCTGCCTGATACCATAACTGAGGTATACGGATTCACATCCATGGCATACTTAGTAGAAACTGAACAAGAGTTAGTAGTGTTAGTGTTAGTGTTAGTCTGCTTCTCACTACGCTCGGCTAACGCCTCGCGCAGAAATATGCGACTTGCCCATCGTGCAATAAACACTAATACTTCTGACTCGAGTTCAGTTTAGTACTTATCCTACTCCGCCTCCAATAATTAATTTGTTACATGCGTGCAATAAATAGCACTTAACTGCACGCTCGCCAGAATACAGTCAGCCAATGTTTAGCATATGGCGTAATTTTTATTAGGGGTAAGATAAAGTCTCAATGAACCTCTTTGTACTCAATCAGAAATAAACACTGCAATATATGAATGCTTTGGGTATTCCCTGCACTATAAATACCAACGTGAAATATAAACTGTGTTGTCAAATAATTCCTCTCCAAGAATTGTACCGCGAACTGAACACGAAACCTAAGATATGACATTTAAAAACAACTCTCCGTTTCGTTATAATTAAATGGCGTTTCAAGTTTTCAGGTTTTAATCTCAAAGGACGGATCTCGTTGAGAATGTGTAGCTGCCGTCCTTTTTTTCACCTGCCGAATTTTAATCCCACTTGGGTTATCAGATAACAAAGGTTTAGGGTTTGCTTTCCCTTCTCGTGGTTTTTCACCTCGCAGTTTTATTGTTGACATTTCCAACACCGTTTCCTGCATGCAGAATAAATATTGAAACTCTTCTAGAACCATCCGACCTAGATTTCATTCAACAGTAATGAGGAGTGTGTTTTTTACCGTCTACACTCCTCCATCCCAAATAGGATGATTATTTGCTTCCTTTAAGCATAGGCCAATTCTCACGAAGCAATTTCCTGGTGAGGGCTGTTGCTTACGCTGCAAGACCGGCACACTTAGAAGCAGCGATTATTAAGTTGTCGAGCTTACTTGTGAGGCCATATCCAATCGGCATGGATTCGTGCTTAAGGTCAGTTCACACTGTGCAACTGTGGGGGCTTACGAGCCAGGGGCCTGTTCCATAGATTTTGAACGATCATCTAAAAGATCGTATAATGATCGTAGGGATGATATCGTTGCATAAATGGGTTTGGTCGTACACGTACGACTTTTGTACGATACGATCAAATGAGAATGGCAAATATCGTTACATAAACATTGACCTACATCGTGCAAATCGCTTATATCGTCCAAAATCGTCCTAACGTACGACACCTCTAGATGGTGTCGTGGCTGTTGATTCATGTATTTATTTCATTTATTCAGATCTAAAATTAAAACAAGGCTTTAACAATGTTGAGATACACAGCTTTTATAAAACAAAAATCCTCGAAAAATCACTAGAATATACTGAAATAGCTAAGATTCAAATTTGTGCTGTTAGTTGAATTCCAGTAGGCTGATTGTTAAAACTAGAACCCAATAGGTCATAAGCAGTATGTATGGATAGGAGAGGGGGTGCATAGCTGCCACATAGTAGATCTATGATCCCATGTGATGTATGTCAAAAATACAAGACTGGCTGTACCTATGTACCTAAAACCGCACAGTGTGAACTGCCCATTCAGTATATAGGTACGCCCGGTCTGAGACTAGGTGTACCCAATACGCCCAGTCTCAGACTGGCTGTATCTATGTACCTAAAAACGCACAGTGTGAACTGGCCATTCGGTACTAGGTACGCCTAGTCTGAGACTAGGTGTACCCAGTACGCCCAATCTCAGACTGAGGGTACGCCCAGTCTCAGACTGAGGGTACCTATGTACCTAAGAACGCACAGTGTGAACTGGCCATTCGGTATGTAGGTACGTCCAGTCTCAGACTAGGTGTACCCAGTACGCCCAGTCTCAGACTGAGGGAACGCCCAGTCTCAGACTATGTACCTATAAACGCACAGTCTGAACTGACCATTCGGTATATAGGTACGCCCTGTCTGAGACTAGGTTACCCAGTACGCCCAGTATCAGACTGAGGGTACGCCCAGTCTCAGACTGAGGGTACCTATGTACCTAATAACGCACAGTGTGAACTGACCATTTGGTATATGGGTACGCCTTGTCTGAGACTAGGTGTACCCAATACGCCCAGTCTCAGACTGGCTGTACCTATGTACCTAATAACGCACAGTGTGAACTGACCATTTGGTATATAGGTACGCCCTGTCTGAGACTAGGTGTACCCAGTACGCCCAATCTCAGACTGAGGGTACCTATGTACCTAAGAATGCACAGTGTGAACTGGCCATTCGGTATGTAGGTACGTCCAGTCTCAGACTAGGTGTACCCAGTACGCCCAGTCTCAGACTGAGGGAACGCCCAGTCTCAGACTATGTACCTATAAACGCACAGTCTGAACTGACCATTCGGTATATAGGTACGTCCGGTCTGAGACTAGGTATACCCAGTACGCCCAGTCTCAGACTGGCTGTACCTATGTACCTAATAACGCACAGTGTGAACTGACCATTTGGTATATGGGTACGCCCTGTCTGAGACTAGTTGTACCCGGTACGCTTAGTCTCAGACTGGCTGTATCTATGTACCTAAAAACGCACAGTGTAAACTGGCCATTCGGTATATAGGTACGCCCTGTCTGAGACTAGGTGTACCCAGTATGCCGAGTCTGAGGCTGAGGGTACGCCCAGTCTCAGACTATGTACCTATAAACGGACAGTGTGAACTGGCCATTCGGTATATAGGTACGCCCGGTCTGAGACTAGGTATACCCGGTACGCCCAGTCTCAGACTGGGTGTACCTATGTACCTAAAGACGCACAGTGTGAACTGGCCATTCGGTACATAGGTACGCCCTGTCTGAGACTAGGTGTACCCAGTACGCCCAATCTCAGACTGAGGGTACGCCCAGTCTCAGACTGAGGGTACGCCCAGTCTCAGACTGAGGGTACCTACGTACCTAAGAATGCACAGTGTGAACTGGCCATTCGGTATGTAGGTACGTCCAGTCTCAGACTAGGTGTACCCAGTACGCCCAGTCTCAGACTGAGGGTACGCCCAGTCTCAGACTATGTACCTATATACGCACAGTCTGAACTGACCATTCGGTATATAGGTACGCCCTGTCTGAGACTAGGTTACCCAGTACGCCCAGTATCAGACTGAGGGTACGCCCAGTCTCAGACTGAGGGTACCTATGTACCTAATAACGCACAGTGTGAACTGACCATTTGGTATATGGGTACGCCTTGTCTGAGACTAGGTGTACCCAATACGCCCAGTCTCAGACTGGCTGTACCTATGTACCTAATAACGCACAGTGTGAACTGACCATTTGGTATATAGGTACGCCCTGTCTGAGACTAGGTGTACCCAGTACGCCCAATCTCAGACTGAGGGTACCTATGTACCTAAGAATGCACAGTGTGAACTGGCCATTCGGTATGTAGGTACGTCCAGTCTCAGACTAGGTGTACCCAGTACGCCCAGTCTCAGACTGAGGGAACGACCAGTCTCAGACTATGTACCTATAAACGCACAGTCTGAACTGACCATTCGGTATATAGGTACGTCCGGTCTGAGACTAGGTATACCCAGTACGCCCAGTCTCAGACTGGCTGTACCTATGTACCTAATAACGCACAGTGTGAACTGACCATTTGGTATATGGGTACGCCCTGTCTGAGACTAGTTGTACCCGGTACGCTTAGTCTCAGACTGGCTGTATCTATGTACCTAAAAACGCACAGTGTAAACTGGCCATTCGGTATATAGGTACGCCCTGTCTGAGACTAGGTGTACCCAGTATGCCGAGTCTGAGGCTGAGGGTACGCCCAGTCTCAGACTATGTACCTATAAACGGACAGTGTGAACTGGCCATTCGGTATATAGGTACGCCCTGTCTGAGACTAGGTATACCCGGTACGCCCAGTCTCAGACTGGGTGTACCTATGTACCTAAAGACGCACAGTGTGAACTGGCCATTCGGTACATAGGTACGCCCTGTCTGAGACTAGGTGTACCCAGTACGCCCAATCTCAGACTGAGGGTACGCCCAGTCTCAGACTGAGGGTACCTACGTACCTAAGAATGCACAGTGTGAACTGGCCATTCGGTATGTAGGTACGTCCAGTCTCAGACTAGGTGTACCCAGTACGCCCAGTCTCAGACTGAGGGAACGCCCAGTCTCAGACTATGTACCTATATACGCACAGTCTGAACTGACCATTCGCTATATAGGTACGCCCTGTCTGAGACTAGGTTACCCAGTACGCCCAGTATCAGACTGAGGGTACGCCCAGTCTCAGACTGAGGGTACCTATGTACCTAATAACGCACAGTGTGAACTGACCATTTGGTATATGGGTACGCCTTGTCTGAGACTAGGTGTACCCAGTACGCTAAGTCTCAGACTGGCTGTATCTATGTACCTAAAAACGCACAGTGTGAACTGGCCACTAGGAGCACCCTACTGTCGCGAGTCGTTTAAACTCTGGCTGTAAATCCAGTCCCAGACGAGCAATGGGGTCCAGCGTTACGATGAGAAGCGGGCACTATTTACATACTCACAGGTCCAGACAGCAAACATCAAGTGATATAAGGTCACCTGGTATCGACGACTTTTAGTTGTCGCCTGGGCACAGTTCAATGACGTCCAATGGGATGCGTGGTCAGGAAATAAGAAGTGACCTATCGAAAGAGGCTTTGGGGGGGGGGGGGGGGGTTAGAAAGTTTAGTCTAGTTTTATTTTTTATTTTAGTTTTATATTTATTTTCTAAAATTCACATATAATTCCCCTGATGAGTAGATGGTCTCCCATGAGGATTACGACGAATTTAAATAGTATTGACAATAGAGTTTTTTTTTTATTAAATCCTTTATTTAGGCTGGTCAAATTCAGTTAAAAAATTAACTGGTTTTCATATAATGGAAAATATACGGCGGTTGACGGCGTCAGGCCGTACATTTTCCGTTATTAACCCCGGACAATAAACGTTTCGACTACAGTAAGGACGTTTCCTGATATTACCACGTCAACCTCGAGTGGTTTACGGAGCCCCCTGCTCACAAAACCATTTTTTGCTGTATTTATTCTCCATTTTCTCCAGTGAATTAAACCTAGCAATTGGCAGATTGGGGAGTATATCTATAAGAACTATCTATTTGTTGTATAGCACAAAGGGACTGTTTTCCCGTATACTATGGCTTAGAGGCCGTATATATAATTTATTTGAAATCTGGATACAATGGTTAAATCATCTGACAGTTGATTGTGGTTACTGAGTCCCCATACATTCTCAATGTGTATTTTGTATACGATGATTAATAAATATCTGTCTAGCCCTCCTTAAGGGCATATCAGACAATTTGGCGTGAAAATTAAAACCCATTTTGTCTATGTCATTTTTTCTGAAAATTTGATACAATGATCTCTTAGTGTTGTAGACCACATATCTGACTTTAAAATCGGGGGCCACCATGCTAGATTTTCATTTAGAGATAAATATTATGATAATTTTATACGAGAATATATAGAGAATCTAAAAAGTAGTTTTTAACTTAGTAAAACCAATGTTATTTTCTTTCACAGAATATAGTCACTGTATATTACTACCTATTTAGGTTTTAAAAATCATAGGTCACCATCCTTGTTTTTTGAAAGAATTGAAGAAAACCATATTTTTTAGTACATTTCCTATATAAATCAAGCAAATGAAAACGGGCATATTTTACCTATTGGATTAGGTCAAACTAGACAAAACTTAAATTTTGCTTTTTGAAGTTTTGAATATGCCACAAATTACCAATTTCAATGGATGAATGGGAATATTCAAAAATCACCAGGTGGCGCCACCGTGGATAGTAGGATATGTCTTTAGTGATATTCTAGAATATTTTAGAATATTAATGTTGATCAGACAACCAGTGTGTATTTACGTTACAATCCCACTGTAATTGCTGCTGAATACGGTAAATGGGTTTGCATCTCAATTAAACTAAATATCCCATCACTCCAGAAATAGATCTCATTATTTCTATTCTTATCGACCGGGGGAACATCCAGTGCAGTAATTACCATCAGTCTGAGAGATTCTGAGAAATCCAGGTAAAATCCTCAAACTTTCTTCTCTCTAATTATCGCTGAGGGGTGTCGGTCGCTAAGCTCCTGTTCAGGGCGTGCAGTTGAGGGTTGAGTTGTCGTGTAAGCCCAAAACTCCACCAACGATCCCCCAGTGAATCCCGCACCCTGAAATATCACCCGTCTCATAAGATCTCACATTATTCTACCCCTAATAAAAAAAGTCCATAGGCATAACATAGGCAAATTTTATGCGGCATGCCATGACATAAAGTGCGATTTTTGCCTTTAGGGCCATAAAAAAAATCGACCAATCAGCGACCAGATTGTGAGCTGCTCCGAAAAAAGTTCTGGTTGGACTCAAAAGTTCCGGTTAGACTTCGGTTGGTCGTTCAATCGATATTTATATTTAAGTAATCCAAAAGGGTAGAGAAAAGGTAGGATAAATATGAAACCGAACTCAAGTTAGACTTGTCAGTGTCTATGCCACTCTGGTCAGGTCTGTTCCTCACTACGCTCAGCTAACGCTTCGCGTAGTAATACACAACCTTCCCGTTGTGGCATAAATACTGACAAGTAGTATTCTGTACAAGGTTCTCACTACACTCTTTGAGAGAAGAATTTTAACGAATTAGGCTTAGAGCCTTGAGAATCCACTTGCACACAGCATCATTGAGATTATAGGAATCTTTGGGTTGCATTGATGTACGTCTTTAGCATGAGAGGCAGGCCAGTGTATTCTCAAGGCTCGAAGCCTAGTTTGTTAAGAACTCTTCTCCTATAGAGCGTTGTGGAAAATACCACTGAGAGAGTGTGAGATCTTATGAGAGGGGTGACAAGATTCACCCAGATCTTTTCAGTGGAAGATCTATACGCAAGTAAAACTATATTTCTTAGATTAAATTTTTTTTTAAATTCACACAAACCAGCCCCTGTACACAGTCCCTGTACAGAGCCCCTCTATCCCATTTTTATCCCATAGGCTTAACATCGGAACCTCGTTCTCTATGCCCCTACGAGTATTGCAGTCCATTCTCCATAATCTTTATCCTGTGCGCTGTCGATTCTTTTAGTATGTACAAGGGTGAGATAAATACAGAAAGGAGCTCGTTTTGGTTAAAGAAGTCGTTCTTTAACTTATTTGAATGCCATGTGATATTCACTTGGCTGTTGCCTTGTTCATATCACTCCGCATCAAACTCGTGGAGAATAACTTCGGGACTTTGACCCGAACTTGTTGGTTTCTTCATTGTTATGCAGCACTTGCACACAGCCCCTTTATACAGTCCCTTTACGCAGCCCCTTTATGCAGCCCCTATGCGCAGACCGACCCCACAAACCACTAGAGGCTGTAGCATCATATGAGAACTAGCTTTTATCTCACCCCTGGTACAACTTATAGGAATAACGTTACTAAAACAACTCAACGATTATCCCGATAAAGTGACAATATTACCATACGGTCGTGGCGGAGTGAATATCAAATGTCCTCATAGCTATTAAACAACTGGATTAACCAACTGGATTTAATAGTTTTAATTATCCTGATATTCTGATACCATTTAATGTCAGTGAAAGGGGTGAAATGAATTTAGAACCGCACACGAATCGTAGAAGATAAAATAATCCACTTGTTTGAATAGGCCGTAATTGTCACTCGGCTTTACCTCAATGCCGATTGCGGCCCAGCCAAACTCGTGGAGTATTGTGTATTTGTACGGTTCTCGATGTAGTTCTATATAAGTAAATTACGATGTCAACATGGAGTGGTTCATAAAGCAGTCTGTTCTATTTTCAATGCCCTCCCGTATAACGATATCTGGTGCGAACCCCCGCCACATGCACCCCACGACCCATTCAGTACGAGAATCAAGACCCTGCCCCTATTATCGACTCCCCTCGCTACTTTACCATTCTGCACACCTCCCGAGGCCGCCTGGACTTTGGGGCTGGTTTGAGGAGATTAGGACGAGTGTTCAATATGTAGAGAAGAGGGCTAAAGTTGTTTCAGCCCCCCCCCCCCCCCTTCATCAGACCCTAAAAAGAGGTGATCCTGTGGTGGATTTTCTTCTGGTTCTTACGTTTGCTTTGCTCTGGCTGTTTCGTTGCAAATTAATGCTAGTAAAGCTTGCACTTAGGACACGTATTGGTACACCTTATGTACATGGAGTGTACTACGAAGCATTTACTGTTCTAGCTACCAGAGACTGGGACCTGGGCCCTGTTGAATAATTCAAGATCGTACATGAAGACCCATTTCAGTACGCCAACACGACAATGAGGGGCAACTTGATTCGAACCTAAAGACAATATTGGCCAACTTAATTCAACACTTATGGACGACCTTATAGACGGCTAATACTGTCTTAGTAAACAGACTTGAACGTTATCAAACGATAACACTTGTGCTAGGTACAGGAAAGGTCCTAGATTATTAAACAGGCCCCCAGGTCAGTATAACAGTTTATCCTACCCCTAGCAAAAAAAACATCAAAGACTTTGCATAGACAAATTTTATGTGGCATACCATGACATAATGTGTTTTTTTATATACCTAGAAAAAATTGACCAATCAGTGCTCAGGAATTATTCACCTGTTAAAATAGTTCCAGCTGCAGAGGAAAAATTCTGACAGGTGTCAAACATCTCAATTTACATATTCATAAATGGATTTCGGTGAGTGTTTGTATATTTCCTAATATTATAAAGTCTGGAGACGGGGTAGGATAAATTCTAAACTGAACTCCAGCCAGGTCTGCTACTCACTGCGCTCAGCTATCACCTTAATACGCAACCTGTCTGTCGTGGCATAAACCCTGAACAGGCTAAGAGCCGGCCCCCACCTACCACGATGGTCTACGACATACTTCCCGATAGCTACGATTTGAAATGCCAAAATCGCGACCTATCGGGAGGTCTCCGATAGTTTCAAATCGTGGACATGGTTTGAAATCGTAGAGCGTAGAAACGTCTTCGGAGGACCAAAAACATAAACCATGGTCACGATTGGCTCACGATTAAATCGGTGATTCACTGTAAATCTCATGCATGATTTTAATATTGATATATACTATAATTTTGGAAATATTGAATAAATCCGAATAATTTTCTAGTTACCTACGATATATCATGACACTAAAACAATCAAATTGAATAATATAACTGTGGTAGAATAATAATTCTGATATAAAACTATTATTTTCAGACACTTAGACTTCATCAAATAATATCATAATTACAGCGATTATACATCTACATGCGCCCTACCTATTTCCAGAATTACATAATTTTTCACCAATTATGCCATCCACAAGATATATTTTCCTGTTAAATTACTTCCAATAGGCTACGACAGCCTACGAAATTTCCAACATGTTGGAAGTTATCGTGACCTCTACGATTGGCGTTTTCTATCGCAGCCTATCGTGGGGTATCGTAGAGTGAATCGCAGAAACCTGTTTCACCTATCACGATTTAAGCTTAACTCGCGATAGAATCGGAATGGTGTCGGGAAGGCCGTCGTAAGGCCAATCGGGAGCAGAATCGTGGTAGGTGGGGGCCGGCTCTAAGTTTGGCACAGTGGGCCGTACATAACTTTTACAATACAGGTACCATAGGTCAGTATGCATCTAAGAACTATGATAACAGGTGTGTAATAAATTATATAAAAAGCAAATGACTTCAGTTCTTCATCTTAGCTTGACATCTTAATGACAACTCCATTTGAGATTAAAGACGAGGTTACTGCCCCATGACTCACAGATACACTTTGATCTCGGAGTGGCCATTCCGGTCTCTCTCGCTGCAGGTAATGCAGTTCCCTGGCCCCGGCCGCTCCAGGCCCCACACGTCCCTCTACAGGCGGGTTTTAACCATTCAGGGCGAAAACGCTTGCAGGAATTATGTACATTTTTTTTTTTTTTTAAGGTTTTTATTTATACTGGAGTAAGAACAGCTTGGCAATGCAATGCCTATCCTCCGCTGGCTCCAGTGCACTTATCCTAGTATCGCCCAATGTCCAGATTGTGGACTTACATGGCTTACAAACAGATCAGATTACTTTCTTATAACATTACTCAAATCTTGAGTAAAAATCGTACATGTGAATAAACATCAGACCATACAGTTCACCTAAAACTAGTTCTATAAAATCTTGTCAATCGCTTTACAACATTGATATGTTTCATTTTATTTTATAGTCCCAAAATTGTAAAAAAAATTACTATACCAACGACATGGGAAGACTTAGGTACCATGGGGGGGGGGGCGAAAATGTCTAGAGGTATTATGTACACAAGGCCCGAGAATGCCTTCATGTTATATTCAGGCATTTTCCAATAAATACAAGGAAAAATTGGGAAAATATGGAAAGATGTGTGAAAATCAATAAATTTTGTATACTGTTTACAAAAAATTAACTATAGAAATAAAGAGGTTCTCTAGGTCACATGACAAATGAATCTTTCCTGAATGCCTCCAGGTATTCTCGCCCCCAGAGACATACAGCCCAGGGGCATCCTAGCCCCTGCAGCTACTGGTACCCACCAACCTGCTCGCCTGGAAAGGGTTAATAGCCGACCCCCGTGTTTTAGTACTCACTTCTTACGACAAGGTTTTCTCAGTCGGCGACTATTTATGATAATCCTCCAGGAGGGAATGTTAAGGGTGGATGATGTATTTGGCAGCGCCAGTGCAGTGTTACGATCTTAGGGATCATAAAGGTATCAGGCACTCATGATGTATGCAGGGAGAATGAACAGATAAATGTGAAAGAGGGAGTGGTGAAAGATGTTTCTGTACTAGAGGGTACTGTGTGGTCATAACTTGTGAAATCTCGTAAGATATGATCATAATGCCTGTGCTGGGAACAGGTTTCAAACATCTTTCACTAATTAGAAAAAAAATCAAGAACTCTCTCCCTCTCCTTTTTATCGAGGCCCGATTCCCACTTAGAGATTCTTGCCCCAGAGACTGGTGCCATAAGTTTTAAATTGACTCGCAAGAGACTAAAGGAGAAACCAATAAGTTTTGGCCAAAGTCGTCATTCTCCAGGAGTTTGATGCGAAGAGATATGAACGAGGCGACCTCCGAGTGAATATCACATGGCATTCAAATGAGTTGGAGAATAACTTCTTTGATCAAAACGAGTTGCTTTCTGTATTAATCTCACCCCTGTACACACCTAAAGAATGGACGACACACAGGATATAAACCATGGAGAACGGACTGCAATACTTGTACGGGCATGGAGAACGAGTTCCCAATGTTAAGCCTATGGACATTTATTCCAGGGGTGAGATAAAAGTGCCACTTTGGGACTGACTCATTCGTGCAGCAATGGGGTCAGGGCGACAGTCGCCAACAATTTTGCATTTTTGTGTTCCCACTTGGCGTCATGGCAGATTTCTATAAATCTGTGCTTATAGTCAACGAGTGCAGCATCGCGCATGCTTAAAAATCACTTGGTGAGAATCAGGACTAAGGCCCATTCCCACAGCACCCCTCTCATAAGATCTCACGCTCTCTAAGTCGTATTCTGTACTCTCACTACGCTCTATAGGAGAAGGATTCTTAACGAAATAGGCTTAGAGCCTCAAGAATCCACTGGCCTGCCTCCCGTACTTAAGACGTACATCAATGCAACTCAAAGATTCCTATAATCTCAATGATGCCACCTACCGGGGGTACAGTGTGCCAGCGGATTCTCTAGGCTCCAAGCCTAGTTCGCTAAGAATTCTTCTCGACAGAGCGTAGTAAGAACCTTGTACAGAATATAACTTAGAGAGTGTGAGATCTTATGAGAGGGGTGCCCACATAGCGACTTTATTCCCTGCGACTGGCATCCCCTGTAGTCACAGGGAATTGGTAGTCACACATCAGGTTGGGGGATGGTTAGTCAGTGACTATATCATTATTCATATCAAAAATGTTTATATTTAATCTCACCCCTGTTTATTTTTCTATAGACCAAATATTGGGATCCCGTACTCAATGCCTATTGAGTCTTTTGAAAAAAATACACTCAATTAGGGATTATGTCAACAATATTAGCCAATTAGTCAATGTGAAGGTTGAGATAAATTCAAAAACCTATTGGTGAGATAAATTCAGAAACCTATGGGTGAGATAAATTCAGAAACCAATTTAGGTTTACGGTCAGAGCTCGATACCATCTTGTTAGAATAGCTACGTTATTTACATAGCTTATTCTTGTGAATTACTACGCAATTCAAACTAGATGGGACACAAGCTCTGACCCTAAACTTTCATAGATTTCCTTTATAGATATCGCAAGAAGCTGGGAGCTGTTGAATAATATTTTGTCGTACATAAAGCTGGATGTCAAGATAAATCAAAAGATAAAAGACGACCTGGACGACCTTTTTCATTCAGGGTGGCATAAAACTTGTCATGAGCTTTAACAGTATCGCCATACAAAGTGTTTTATACATGCGAATGTCTATAAAATACTGCCCGCTGCTAGGGGTGCAGTATTAATGTTTGTGCCGCTGTGAGCGTGACTTAATAAGTCATTAAAATGGTGTTTTTTCATCGACTTGAGGTAACAATGATAAGCAAACATCCTCACTGTGGATGAAACGGTTCTCGTTTATGGTCACTCATTGATTTCAAATTCCCTACCACCTATGGCGTCAGGCAGTATGAAATCAACGACTGACATCGAACAGGAACCGTTTCATACACAGTAAGCATGTTTACTATATACCCATGCCATATATACTGTAGATACGCACCGTTTCGGTATATGACGTAAAAATACTGTACGGACCAGTGGTCCGTAAACCAAAATACGGACTACCTACCCATACACATTTATTAAAATTTTGGTTGTCAAGAAAAATAAAATAGATTTTTTTTTTAAATTGTGGGTATATAGTCAATATATAACGTCCAACCATGCTTGTACAAGTCACAGAACTCGATGATAATTTACGGTTTGTACGGAACTTGGCATAAATGCCTCGGTCCGTACATACCGTAAATTATGCCCCAGTCACACTAGCGTAAATTTCGGCGTTTCTTCTACGTATTTGAATTGGTGGGGAGTATTTATTAGCTACGGATTTTGAACGTATTTGTTTGCTTTGCTTCAACGTTTTAGTACGCTTCTCAACGTTCATCAACGTTTTTTACGCTTCTGTACGCATTGTGGCGTGTTCCGGTGCATTCCGACTTTCTTTTACGTATCTCCGCGTTTTGCGGCGTTTTACAACGCATTTGTAGATTTCAAAATGCGTAGAAGAACGTAGACGTGCGTACAGGGAAAAACGCCAATTTTTACGCCAGTGTGACTGGGGCTTTGGCATCTCATTCTGTGACTTGTACAGCATAGTCAGGACGTTCTATATAATTACTGGTAACAGCTGACATGGTGAAAGCACAAACAATTATATTGTAATATTCCAGTCTCTACATCCCCATTGTGACCAATTATATTGGTTTCTACATGAAGAGATTAGTAATCTAAATTGTCTATATTAATAGTACCAAAAATACTGCATTAAGACAGTCACCATTTTGTAGCAGCTCCTCCCTGTCTTGATGTGGACTGTATGGCAGCCATGTAGTGAATGTCATATTTACCCTAATTATCACTCACTCTAGTCCCCAGTCTGGCCACATGGGGGCAGGGCGCTCTGACATGACACTACATCTGAGTTGTCAGTGACGTGAGCTGCCCTCCTTGGCATGAGCGACAGACCAGAACGAGTCTGGTCAACCCTCATTGGCTGTAGCTTCATCAGCCAATGCAAGCACAGATTTCGCAAGCTTACCCTGAACTCATATGCCACCTGCTGTTTGTATATAAGGAGATGTTTTATGTTGGATTAAACAGTTAAGTTCTTGACTCATTGTAACCCCAAGCAACTTCTTCATACGGCTTTACACAGAGGGAGTGTGTATGGACGTACCCGGCGCATACGGATATGTTGTATGCTCCGGGTGGCGCATACGGAAAAAGAGTCCGTGAGGGAAAATAGTGCATAACTAAAACGAACTGATATTGACATGCGACTTGTCCCGCAAAGGTGGATAATAAATACAATATCGACTGGTTTCAGATAAAAGCGGTCGTATGCTCCTCAGAGTTGACTCTACTCAATATCCTCGGGCTTTAGCAGAAAATAAAGGTGAAAGGAGGCTCTGAGAAAATTGTGCAGGGCATTGTAAGGGACAGTTAAACCTTTTATCAAATGGACGTTACACTCAGTGCGGGTTTCGAGATGAGTTTTAATGTTTATCACGTTAACTTCTTCATATGACGTTTCTAAGAAAAGGAATAGAAATAATCACAATTGTTAGTGTCTACTCTACAGGGGTGGCAGCCATGTAATTAGTACAGGACACTTATGAGATGAAAGGTTTAGTTCCAGAGTAGCCTAAATAATGCTCATGTAGTTTTGGTTTTATATAGTTAACTGGTATGAAAAAAGGGATCAATGGAAATGACCATAAGGTAACACTGAATGTACGGAGAATTGCTTGGCAAAGCTGAAAGTCGTAAGCTGTATGATAATGTGGAGAGATTAATAAAAGACTTGCTCAAAAAAAAAAGTTCTTGACTCATAGTCGTACATAGTACATCTGTGTTTGAGTTCTTACTCCCTTCTTCTTAAGGTCTACACCTAGCTAGTCTAGGCCTCTAGACTTTATAATATTATTATCATTACCAAAATGTATGGGGCCACAGAAAACTGTTCTCAGGACACTGTCAATCTCCATGTAACATAAACACACATGACTCCGCGTTATCCATTAAGCAGAGCCTGACTTTAGCCACATAAGATGTGTTTGGAGAGTGGATGAGGCTCAGGTATCTAGCGCACAATCTTCAATCAGAGATTGGCATGCGGTGCATTCAATGTTTTCCGCATGCGCACTGGAACACCATCGCCTACACTGATTTATACCCACGAAGATGAATTAAGTCCCAAATGGAAATGTTAAGAATACGTATAAGCTCCTTTTATGAACCTTTTGCAACCTGAAACCTAAATGGAACATATTTCTAATCAGAAGTTTAAAAAATACGCTTAAAAGACTAAGATTTCCTTTTCCTTTTTCTAACTTAAGGAGCACAGTAAGACCTACATCTTTATCTCTCAGTAATTAGATTCTGAAATGGCCGACATGGTAACAATGGGTCTGTGGATTTTAGAAGATAATGCGTTTATAAAATGAAGAACTATAATGAGAGGCAGTGCACATAGAACAGCGTGGGATTCAAAGCTGTCCCTTTTATATTCTCATAATTAAATGACATTTGGTTCTCCGGTTGCCCCGTAGTCATGAGAATGCAACAACGAAGAATCATATTCATTCCTAAAATATAGAGACTAGAGCAAACTATATAGAATTTGACCTGCAAATCTGGATAATCTGGCATTTGTTTCGTAAAAA
This sequence comes from Alentia gelatinosa, assembly GCA_950022655.1. Taxonomy (NCBI): domain Eukaryota; kingdom Metazoa; phylum Annelida; class Polychaeta; order Phyllodocida; family Polynoidae; genus Alentia; species Alentia gelatinosa. The sequence goes on along the minus strand of OX465590.1, from coordinate 45,088,932 downwards.
AGGCAAAACTTCATAAATTGTAGTAAGCGGGCATTTTCGGTCGGAACGGAGGGAATCCCCTTAAGCAGGGTTCAAATAGATATAGAGGGATCCATTCCAAAGAAATGTGTCCGTTGACGCGGGGTGACCGCTTAAGCGGGGTGTCCATTAGGCGGGGTTCAATAAGTATAAGAACAATGTGCACAGGTGTATAAAAAATATGATATGGGGAGCAGAGGTCAGTAAGTATAAGAACAATGTGCATAGGTGTATAATGAATACGATATAGGGAGCAGAGGTCAGTAAGTATAAGAACAATGTACACAGGTGTATAAAAAATATGATATGGGGAGCAGAGGTCAGTAAGTATAAGAACAATGTACACAGGTGTATAATAAATACGATATAGGGAGCAGAGGTCAGTAAGTATAAAAACAATGTGCACAAGTGTATAAAAAATATGATATAGGGAGCAGAGGTCAGTTAGTATAAGAACAATGTGCATAGGTGTATAATGAATACGATATAGGGAGCAGAGGTCAGTAAGTATAAGAACAATGTACACAGGTGTATAAAAAATATGATATGGGGAGCAGAGGTCAGTAAGTATAAGAACAATGTACACAGGTGTATAATAAATACGATATAGGGAGCAGAGGTCAGTAAGTATAAAAACAATGTGCACAAGTGTATAAAAAATACGATATAGGGAGCAGAGGTCAGTAAGTATAAGAACAATGTACACAGGTGTATAAAAAATATGATATGGGGAGCAGAGGTCAGTAAGTATAAGAACAATGTACACAGGTGTATAATAAATACGATATAGGGAGCAGAGGTCAGTAAGTATAAGAACAATGTGCATAGGTGTATAATGAATACGATATAGGGAGCAGAGGTCAGTAAGTATAAGAACAATGTACACAGGTGTATAAAAAATATGATATGGGGAGCAGAGGTCAGTAAGTATAAGAACAATGTGCACAAGTGTATAAAAAATACGATATAGGGAGCAGAGGTCAGTAAGTATAAGAACAATGTGCATAGGTGTATAATGAATACGATATAGGGAGCAGAGGTCAGTAAGTATAAGAACAATGTACACAGGTGTATAAAAAATATGATATGGGGAGCAGAGGTCAGTAAGTATAAGAACAATGTGCACAAGTGTATAAAAAATACGATATGGGGAGCAGAGGTCAGTAAGTATAAGAACAATGTGCACAAGTGTATAAAAAATACGATATAGGGAGCAGAGGTCAGTAAGTATAAGAACAATGAGCACAAGTGTATAAAAAATACGATATAGGGAGCAGAGGTCAGTAAGTATAAGAACAATGTGCATAGGTGTATAATGAATACGATATAGGGAGCAGAGGTCAGTAAGTATAAGAACAATGAGCACAAGGGCGCGTTGCTCCACGGATCTCAGATTGGTCAAAATTGTTGCTCCAGATTTTGTGTGGGTCGTATCATAACTATGACGCCATCTATAGTCAATTTAAAATCTAGTGAACCTTTCACCTATGTCACCGAAAATGTGGTATTGCAAAAACTAGCGATACAATGTAAAAATAACGATACCAAACGACACTTTCCGATATAATTGGAGCAACGTTTCTCCCCTATTTCTAGGAGCAACGAACCCCAGGTTTATAGTAATAGGGAATTCATCAATGCTTAAAGGCATCTCGAACAATTTGTCTTTAAATCAGAACCCATGTTTGTTTTCTGAAAATTTAATGTGGGGATTTCGAAGAGTTGTAGAACACATTTTTATAATTCAGGAATCGCAGTGCTAGTTTTTGATTCAGAGATCAGTATAATGATAATATTATGAAAGAACATAAAGAAATTCTTTAAAGTTGCTTCTCACAAAGTGAAACCCATTTCACTCTCCTCAAGCCTTCACAGAACAGTATCAATCTTTACCTTAGATCAAATAATGATAAATATGTAGATCATAGAAATCTACCAACAAGACGATTTGCAGCAACCACTCTAGTAGTACACCAACCAAATTGTGAAATGTACAAGCGATGTATTGAGTACGCTGGAAGTATATTGTGGAATGACCTACCAAATAACATGCGAAATGTAGATGAATATAAAGAATTTAAATCGATTACCAAGAAAATGATGTTAGACAATATACCAATATAATATGACAATGCAAACTGCAAAACAAGTTTCCTTTAAAACTAATAGGATACGGGTACATGTTCATGTGCTATGGAAAGGGTAAATGGTTACAAAAGTAAGATATGTGACTGTGTACGGCGGGGATGGGACAATGGTCAAACAATCATGTAACAAACGGATATATTGGCACCTGCTAAAAACCAGCAACGGCTACATGCCAAAGCTGACAGGATGCCGGCTTTGTTGACAATCGAATATATCTTATGTAAAGTATCATTCATGTAAACAAAGATTAATATGTCAATAAAGAAAAAAATGTATCAAAAATATAGTACATGCATAGTACTACACATACGAATTTTAAAATATATAGGTCACCATCCTTGTTTTTGGAAGAATTGATAAAAACCATATTTGTCAGTATATAAATAAAACAAATGTAAATTTCCCTATTTTACCTATTAAGATTAGATAAACTGGACAAAATGTTAAATTTCCACATTTGTCCCTAAAATTACTCACAAGGAATCAGTTTTAACTGGTAATTGAAACCATTTAAAAATCACTAGGTAGCGCCACTGTAAATTGTCCTGGTGATTTTTAAATATTTTCAGTTATCAGTAAAAAATGGTGCTTTCTGATCTATTCTAGTTCTTAATGAGTAAATGTTTTGTCCTGTTTAGCCAATTTTAATGGGTAAAAATGGCCAATTTACATCTACTTGATTTACATAGGAAATCTACTAAGAAATATGGTTTTCTTCAATTCTCTCGAAAACGAGGATGGTGACCTATTGTTTTTAAAACTGAAATACATAGTTCTATACATCTACTATATTCTGTGAAAGTTTGAGGTAGATGACATTGGTTTTACTATGTGAAAAAAAACTTCTTAGAATTTCTATATATTCTATGATAAAATCATCATAATATTAATCTTTAAATAAAAATAATAGCATGGTAACCCCAGATTTTTAAATCATCTTTGCGTTCTACAACACTTATAGATCATTATGTTTGAATGTCAGGAAAATGACATAGGTTTTAATTTTCAAACCAAATTGTCCGATATGCCTCTAAGATGACCTAGAATGGGTCTCTCCGTAGTACCTGGGGGCAGTTTCATAACCCAGGATCGTACATGTAGACCCTTTTCTGTATGCCATAAAGACCCAGGGACAATGCGGGTCAATTTCATTCAACACTCATGGACGACCTTATGGACGGCCAATACGGTCTTAGCGAACAGACTTAAATATTATAAGACGATAACCCTTGTACGAGGTACAGAAAAGGGTCTTCATGTACGATCCTAGATTATGAAACTGCCCCCAGGTGCCAGCACACACCCATCATGGACCGTGAGCCTGGTTTATAAACGTGGTTTTAATTCTGTTTACTCTCGACTTTACGACGTTCAGCTGCACACCTTTAAGTACAGTCCTGCTTCGTTCTCTGGTTTACGGTAGTTCCTGAAGAGCCTCCTTCAGCCCTCTCCCTGGAATGGTTCTGTGGTTTATGTTGGAGTACGACCCGAAATACTACATAGATCTAGGTCGGAGGATAGGCCCCGAATAGCAGGTCTAGGCCCCAGTCACATGTGTGTGAAAAACGCCGTTTTGCTGTATACACACATCTACGTTTGTCTATGTCCTAGTTACACTGGTTAAAAAACGACGTTTCCCCATGTATACACACTTTTACGTTTATTTATGCCCCAGTCACAATGGCATAAAAAAATGGTGTTTTTCTGTGTACGCACATCAACGTTTTTTTCATGCCCCAGTCAAAATGGCATAAAAAATGTCGTTTTTCTGTATACACACAATCTACTTTTCTTTATGTTCTGGTCACACTGCTTAAAAGACGGCATTTTACTCTGTACGCATATAGATGTTTCTCTATGCCCCAGTTACACTGGTTAAAAAACTGCATTTTTCTGCATGCACGCATCTAAGTTTCTTTATGCCCCAGTCACACTTATGTAGAAAATGGCGTTTTCCCGTGTAAGCACATCTATGTTTCTTTATGCCCCAGTCACACTGGTTAAAGAACTACGTTTCCCCGTGTGCGCACATCTGTTTCTTTATGCCCTAGTTACACTGGTAAAAAAACGGCGTTTTCCTGTATATGCACATCTATGTTTCTTTATGCCCCAGTCACACTGGTAAAAAACAGCGTTTTTCCGTGTATGCACATCTATGTTTCTTTATGCCCTGGTCACACTCGTTGAATAACGGCGTTTTCCTGTGTACGCACGTCTGTGTCTTTATGCCAGAGTAACACTGGTGTTTTTTGGTGTATGCTCATCTATGTTGCTTTACTTTTTATGAAACATACAAATTTGTCGTAAACTGCAGCAAAACGCAGAGAAACGTAAATGAAAGTCTTGACGTGTAAATGATCGAGAACAGAACGTGGAGAAATGCGGTGTCGAGTGAATTTAAACATTTTTAACTAATCTCTATGCATTTTTAATCCTTAAACGAAAAAAAATAAAGATAACGATAAAGATAACTAAATAGAAACATAGACAATACACAATCTTAACATGGTGCCCGCCTTTTCAAATATGTAGTAAAAACCACATAAAGAAATCTGAAATAGCTGCAACGAATGATCCACCTACATCTGAAAGGTAAATCCCGACCAGAATGGAAGACGGTTCACCAGATAAAATCGTCTGTTAGTTTCACAGTCTGCAGTCTGCCCTAAAATCATTGTAAAAGTGAGAGATTCGCCTACAAAACCTATTTAATGTTACACTAAAGTTCCCTTTATTGACTACACTTTGTAATTGCCACTGCTACAACCGTATATCATGTAGATAATACTTTATGGCTGCGCGGTCAAACTGGACCAGATTTATCGCCTCTGCTACCTGCTCTTCAGCCCCCATCAAGACTCATGATACTTCAATGCTCTATAGAATTGTCAACAAAGCAGTGATATTGTCATCGCGCTTGCTTTATTGATAGTTTATTTCACAGAGTGAATGTGATGATTCTTTCCGTGGACTGTAAAGTCTATATATCATCACTCTGCAGGCTTTGGGCGGGGATTGCAGGTGATATGTTATTACCGACCAGTACAAAGTGCCTATACATATCACATGAGGCAATCATATCAACCCCAGCAGGTGGTATGTATCGCCTCCTGTTGCCCACCTCACGCTTCAGTTAAACTAGGAACAAATGTTATGTTCAAAAAACAATCAAATGGTTTGGGCTACATTCAGTATATGTTTCATTTTCCGTAACCCATTTGCACCCAGTAAACTTGCCATTTCTACAATGGCCTTTCTAGAGTGCAAATATACCAAGCATAAGTCTCTAATGATTTGTCATGATCAGTTGGACACACTACTGAGACAATGACCCTCTGCTCCTTTCCTAATGACACAGAGTTAGCATGGAGATGGTGAAGGGTTAGGTTTTTTTTTACAGCAAACTCAAAGTCTATGTCACCATTCTAACCATTAGAGAGGGTTTATGAGGGTATGGCCCATGCTCAACAAGCCCAAGGTCTAAGTGAACACTCTAACCTTTAGAGAGGATATATATGAGGGTGTGGCCCACACTCAACAAGCTCAAACTCTATGTGACCACTCTAACCTTTAGGCAGCGTATATGAGGCAGTGGCCCACACTCAGTTAACCGCCGAGCCCCCTAGCGGATACCCCGGACACCAGCGTAATATACGGTGCAAACAATAGGAAAGAATATATTATTAATCAACCATCACCACATACCGCAAATTCAAATACAAAGAGAAAACTATCCTGCCAGCAAGACGAAGAAGCTATCAGTAATCAAACAAATGACTAGCAACTCAAATCCCACATTTAAACAAATGACCTCTGACTCAAATCACACACTTACTATGACAGTGGTTTTTCTTAATCCTCCCCACACATCTCACTCAAATTTAACCATTATCGTTTATATGTGATCTTGATTTCGATGTCCATAGAACCAAACCAACTACTGATGTGAATTGTATTACTGAGACACTGTTTCATTATAAATATCATCATATATAACCCTTAAGATAGTTAGTTAGTCAGAAAAACAGCATTAGCACATGTTACTACTCCATCGAAAAACTATGTCACTGGTTCTGATTGAAAACAGGCAACACTGCCTTATCATTGTCAGGATAAATAAAATGATTTTTTTTTTTAAATATTCAGTGAGGATTTTAAATATGAAAATATGTCTGCTATTAAATTGAAAATATCACCTAGTACATGATAGTTGTAGCCAAGTCATATTAGCCGTCATTTTCACCTCACGTCATGCACGTGTTTTACGTAAAATCATATCTAAGTTAAATCTAAGTTAAATTAGTGCTAAAACATTGCCTTCATTGTATTCGTGCCGCACGATATCCTCCCAAATCCCATTTAGACAGAATAAGTGACATATGAAATTCAGGCTGCACTGTTCCTGCGAAGTTTTATGTAATTGATTCCCCACACACACACCAATTCTTCCCATTACGGTAAATTGGATCCAGCGCGGATCGGTGGTGCATGGACCGGAAGTTGCATGCAGGCTGGGCGATAATTAGTGAAATTCAGGATTTAAATTGAAGCGGGCATGCGCAGAGCCGACCATGCAGTGGCGCCGTCTGCCGGGCGTTAATCAACTCACACCGGCTCACTATACTCCGGTCTCATTCATTTGTCCTTAACACGGTCTACGCGTTTTCTCTCTTTTTGTTTGGATACAGAGGCATCAGTAGTATATATACTTTTTGTTTATACACATAGACATCAATAGTATATATATATATCTTTTGTACCCACATACATAGGATCAATAGTATATATTCTTGTGTGTATACATAGATATCAATTGTATATAAAGTGTTTGTGCGTACACATAGGCATAAGAAATATATATACCTTTTGTGTGTATACATAGGCATCAATAGTATACATACTTTTTGTGTGCAAACGTAGGCATCAATAGTATATATACTTTGTGTACCCACATACATAGGCATCAATAGTATATATACCTTTTGTGTATATACATAGGCATCAATAGTATATATACTTTTTGTGTGTATGTACAGTAAAACCCCGCATAAGTGGACATCCGTCGTTCCGGGTCAAAGTGTTCACTTATGCGGGGCGTCTGCTTATGCGAAATTGAAATAAACATCTTATAGAGGGGAACGTTATGAGCAAAGGTGTCCATTAATGCGGCGAGTCTGCTTATGTGGGGTGTCCATTAGGCTGGGTTCTACTAGCATCAATAGTATACTTTATGTGTGTGTACATAGTATATACCTACACATCAATAGTCTATACTTTTTCTGTGTACACATAGGCACCAATAGTATATACGTTTTGTGTGTATAAATAGGCATCAATTGTAACAATCAAACACGGAAATGATGGTACAGTTCCATAGGATTTAACTATTTGTGGTAGGTTCTAATCATTATCTCACCCCTATCTTTTCTCCATGGGCTTTAAGTGGGATTCACACAATGGGATCCCTGTACATCACAGAGCATTTGTCTGAGACAAATCCTGTTGAGATTCGGTACTGGAACAAAATCTACTCGTCTGAATTATATGGTTCCATTTTGCTGAAACAATTTTTTTCCTTGTAATTGTGCGGACAAACAATCACATATATTAAAGGACAGTCATGAATTAAGAATGAGAAGATTACCCAACGCCTAAATTGCTATAAGACTATAAAGTTATAGAAATGCAATCAAATAGATCAGATATAACCGATATGGAGTAACCTGAAAAAGGGTGTGCCACGCTTGTAATATCAAAATGTTAATAATTTGTATTGTGGTTTCTGTTTCGTGAGTTTCTATTTGTTTTCTTCATATTTTTTTATCATGTGTGTAATTTTTCAATTGTGATGCAGCTGATATGCCTGTATCTATGACACCCTGTTTGGTGCCTGGATATCCCTCTCAGCTGGGGTCACCTACTAATACTCCATTTGATGCCTCTCCATGCGACATCCGTGCAGGCTGCATACTGCTGTAGGGAGATAAGTCAGCATGCCCCCGGCAGGAATGACAAAACTGATTACTCCAGAAACCAAACCCGAGATGATCGGAATCTGTACTATACGGAAACTGGCACCGATGCCTTAGGCAGAGGGATGTATGTGATCAGTAATTTTACCAAGTATTTTGACATACGAAGACAGTCAGCCTGTTTTCATACTATCATATACCTAAAAATAGCGAAGTTTAACACTTCAATATACATTGTATACGCGCATTTACGCCGTGGCGTATGTATGAAATAACTAGGGGTTTTCACGCAGTGTTTGTAGGAACATAGCTGTTGTGTCATGGAGGTGGCCATATTGTTCAGTGCTGCCCTCTAGTGCCATAGAGCTACAAGCACAATAATAGTAGATGGTCCACCACGTGTACCTCTGTCTCCACTCTGTCCGGACTAAGAGGTCGGTTGGGTTCAGTCGCATACGGTATCCGCTGTGTCCACCTCAATCCAAGTAATTTTGTTCTATGTAGACTCTCAAGGCAGATACACTTAATGGGAAATATTCATAGCTAACGTGTTGATTAAGATTTATGTTCCTCATTTTTAGAAAAAAGAATACACAGGAACAGAAAAATGGAAAGTTGGCTCCAGGTTATGAAATGATATAATATCTATTTTTATTATATTTTGTTATTCCTTTTGATTTTCCTGTTTTATATATGAGCATCACTGATGGAGTAAAAAGTAAGATAAAAGTTCGAGAAATAACTTTGTAAAGATATATATATATATATATATATATATATATATATATATATATATATATATATATATATATATATATATATATAACTGTAAAAAAGAACTTTAAAAAAAAAGGAGATATATAAATATATAGAACTGTAGGTTCAATTTAGATCGTGCTGGCATTCCTATCTCTACACATAGTCCAGGAGCAAACCAACTTACAATTCATATTTTCCTGCACTATAGCCCGTGAAATATTGACACTATGTACCTCCAGGAGATAGGAGCATTATTGTTGTTGCGGGGGCCCGTTTTATAAAGAAAACGCGGGATGACTTTCTCCTACAATGGACGCGTGTTCCGGGAATATGACATTCCTGACCTTTGTAAATAGAAATGACTTGTTCTATCTTTATCAGAATCTCTCCACGTCCTAACATCTTGACAATCACATTTCCTTGCAGTGCCTCTCAATGGAAAAGGCAGCTGTCTTAGGCCCGGCGTCCACCTACTATGATATGGCTCCGATATGGTCTACGATGCACCTCCCGATAAAAAATCTAAATCGCGCGGAAGGTCACCTGATATCGGGGCAGTTGACCACGTTTCTGCGATTAGGCACAAAAAAAACCCTTATGATGTGTGGTGGATTGGTGTGTCTTGACCTTTGTCTATGATTTTGCACCTTCCCGATATGTCTCTGATATTTGATTTTTGTATCGGTGCCATATCGGGAGGTCTAAATTTCTATCGTAGTAGGTGGACGCCAGCACTTACTGTGGATTATGTTGACCACCTTCTGGTTTTCTATATTATCTCAATCCGGTATTTTTCTCATAAGGCTTAATGTTAGGAACTATTACTTCACCCCTGGTACAAGTTTAGCCATAGAAATGACGTTCAAAAATTATACGCAAAGGTAAAGTTACAATACGACGCCATGGTTATGGCAGAGTGATGGGAGATGATGTCATAAGGAGCTGACCAATCAGCGGCCAGGATTTAAGAGAGTAGACAAAATGTCAACATGGAGATTCATTCACTCCTAACTTCATTTGCGAATTAATCTAAATCATTCTTAGATTTTGATGTTACTTAATGTCATTGAAAGGGGTGAGATAAATCCAGAACCGCACTCAAATCATACAATAACCAAAACTCCACTCGATAGGATGGGCTGTAATCATCACTCGGCTTGGCCTCGATGATGATTGTGGCCCATCCCAACTTGTGGAGTATTGTGTATTTGCACGATTCTCAATGTAGTTCTATATGATAATCTCACCCCTGGTTCAAGTTTAGCCATAGGAATAACATTAGAAAACTATACTCAGCGATCACCCTGGTAAAGTTACAATACTACGCCACGAATTAGCTAAGTATATTCTGATTATTCTGAAGCTGTGAGGATATTTAATGTCATAGAAAGGGGTAAGATAAATCCAGAACTGCACTTGAATCGTAAAATAGACAATACTCCACTCGTTTGGATGTGCCATAATCGTCACTCGGCTTCGCCTTGCTGCCAAGCCAAACTCGTGGAGTATTTATATGATCCTTGATGCAGTTCTATATTAATACACCACGGTTGTGAAGGTATTGTACCCAGTACCCTATGGGTAATTGGAAGAGTTATTTTATTGATTGACAATGTTTCTGATCATATATATGGGGTGAGATAAAATCAGAAACCCACTCAAGGAAAACAGGTTGGCCCATACTCCATCCCATTTGACCGCTACGTAATTCACTCAGCTTCCCTTCTGAATAACTCCGTAGTGCTGTTCACAATTAGCTAACCTTATGGTGATCTGTGTATAGATGCTGGTCAATAAGTTGGTGGTGTTAAGAGAATTAAAGTCAGCAGGGCCTATCCACTTTAAGAGGAGACTGAGGGGAGGGTGTCATGTCATCCTATCCGGGCATGTCCCGGAGCCATGTAAACTCTCAGTGAGGGTCGCGGTGACCACATCATACACAGGATCTGGTAAATGATAATATGTCGATAATTGGTCTAGACTGAGGATAGATAGCGTGATCGTTGTTGTCCTAAACAGGCTTAAACTATCACAGCATACCCGGCGCAAACAGATATATCCACCTAATATAAAGTGTCCATAGAAAACACATAGGGAGTGTGTAGCACCATACCCGGAGCATACAGATATATCCACCTAATACAAAGTGTCCATAGAAAACACAGGGAGTGTGTATCACCATACCCGGGGCATACAGATATATCCACCTAATACAAATTGTCCATAGAAAACACATAGGGAGTGTGTATCACCATACCCGGAGCATACAGATATATCCACCTAATACAAAGTGTCCATAGAAAACACATAGGGAGTGTGTAGCACCATACCCGGAGCATACAGATATATCCACCTAATACAAAGTGTCTGTAGAAAACACACAGGGAGCATGTATCACCATACCCAGAGCATATAGATATATCCATCTAATATAAAGTGTCCATAGAAAACACATAGGGAGTGTGTATCACCATACCCGGAGCATATAGATATATCCACCTAATATAAAGTGTCCATAGAAAACATATAGGGAGTGTGTATCACCATACCCGGAGCATATAGATATATCCACCTAATACAACGTGTCCATAGAAACACATAGGGAGTGTGTATCACCATACCCGGAGCATACAGATATATCCATCTAATATAAAGTGTCCATAGAAAACACATAGGGAGTGTGTATCACCATACCCGGAGCATATAGATATATCCACCTAATATAAAGTGTCCATAGAAAACATATAGGGAGTGTGTATCACCATACCCGGAGCATATAGATATATCCACCTAATACAACGTGTCCATAGAAACACATAGGGAGTGTGTATCACCATACCCGGAGCATACAGATATATCCACGTAATACAAATTGTCCATAGAAAACACATAGGGAATGTGTATCTACATACCTGGTGCATACAGATATATCCACCTGATACAAAGTGTCCATAGAAATCACATAGGAAGTGTGTATGGACATACCCGGGGCATACAGATATATTGTATGCTCCGGGGGAACGCATGCGGAAAAAAGTGCATATGGAAAAAATAGTGCAGCACCGAAATGAACTGATATCAACATGCCACTTGTCCAGAAAAGGTGGATAATAAATACAATATAGACTGGTTTCAGATAAAAGCTGTTGTATTCTCCTTGGAGTTGACTCAATATCCTCACATATGCTCGGATATAACTGCGCGTTAACTCCTCAGAGCATACGATCATTGTATCTGAAACCATCCAATATGGTTTAAATATGGACCGTGAACAGGAATGAGTCTCTATAGCGATTTACTGGGTTTTATCTAGTTGATATCTAGAACAATTCAATATATTTACACGAGATTGTATATATGTGTGCTAGGATATTGAGTATACCTAATATGTTATTAGGATCTGTATGAGGAATAGTTCAAATTGATATTATAACTTTCATCTTATTACTAATTTATCCATAATTTGTAAATAAACTATTTCTATGAGCAATAAAATGCACAGTTCATTGGAAGTTGTGAATTTTATCTACCGAATCAGACTCTGGGTATCAATCAATAGATCCTAAATAAATACTTTTCTTTTTATTCCACGGATACATACTCTGATATATCAACGTAAAATATATTATCTCATACACACCTTTGAAATATTCGTGTATTTGTTCTGTTCATGCAAGCCCTGGTTTACAGCTAATACTATATCAGCACCCAATATAACAGGTTCAATGTCACCTCCAGCAAAACATTCATCCGTCAATGTCATCCATGATGGTACTTTCATTATATAGAGCTGTATTACGTTGAGCAAGTGTCCTAGATTAAAATGTCCGATATGGCAGGCCTTTGTGTACACTAGATTAAAGGTGATGTATCAGAAGATTAAATGTTGGGGACAGTTTTACTAGAGGGCGGTGCCAAGGTCATTTTGTGAATATGTTTCACTATAGGCCTGGGGCCCGTTTAATAATCTAGGATCGTACATTCAGACCCTTTCCTGTATGGCATAGAGACCCAGGGACGATATGGGTCAACTTTATTCAACACTTTTGAACGACCTTATGGACGGCTTATACTGTCTTAGCGAACAGACTGAAATATTATTAAACGATAACCCTTGTACGAGGTACAGAAAAGGGCTTTCATATATGATCCTAGATCATTAAAAGGGCCCCAGAACCCACTGAGCTCCTGACGCACTACGACACACGTGTCAACATGCTTTGAAACAATACCACATTTTGTGTCGGAAGGGAAGGATCAGTTTAGAAAACGAAAGTGCAACAGGGACCATGATAAGATCAATTCTCTTATCGTTCTTTTTTGGGGTCATCCATAACGTACGTACGCAGAATTTCTGAAATATTTTACTGCCCCCCCCCCTCTGATTTTGTACGCAATAGAACAAAGGAGCATACACAAAATTTCCGAAACTTTTGACCCCCCCCCCTCAGTGCATACGTACTTTATGGATGGCCCCTTTCTAAAGTTTTAGAACCAGTTTTTTTTCAAATCTTAAGTCTGAAAGTGGGTGTTTGGTATTCTAAGTGGTATTTTTTTATTGTTACCTACCATATCTAAAAACTACGATTCTGGTAAGATACGCTTGGAGTTTCTCCCGCACATAGAGACAGAGTGAACAAGATCTATGTATGGAGACTGAAAGGCTACGAGAGTGAGATTCTCATGGAGATAACAACTCGAACTTGCTCTTCGTTTTTGTATTTCTCTTCTCAGATATACTTTATCTGCTATGATTCATTTCTATCCATTGTGATGTATGTATTAAGAATATTCCAGGGTGCCTCCTAACAGGTCCGCGCTCCAGATAGTGGTTAGGGCCCAACTGTTTTCAGTTATCTGTCCCATATCTTGGTTTGGACTGACCCCCCGATAGGGTATATAAGGAAGCAGATTTCCACTCAGAGCTCACTTGGAACCCAGACACTGTGGTGTCAACATCTCCAGGCTGCCCAGCATTACCACCACTACAGCAAGGAGGCTTGAAGACCATAGGGCACTAGCTACGGAGTCCCTCACTGAGGATTTGGCTTCTCCATGAGCTGCTATCACCCCAGCACTGGAGGAACAGAGATTGATGACTACTACTACTATATGCCACTACTTTTGGATCATCTACATCCACAAGTTAAAGAGACATTTGACAATAACTGAAGGTCATAGACTGTAAGTACTGCTATAACAAAGAAGACTTGTATCATATGAACACTACAGAAGTCAATGTAATTTTGTATGTTGATGAGAATTGTTATGTAACTGAATACTTTGTTATGATATATGTTATAAATACATATCTGTGTATGGTTTTCTATCTTCTTAGAATAGAAGATATCTGAATTTTCATTTCTGTCACTGGGTTAGCTAGTCTATAAGATTAGGCCTTAGCTACTGTACATGACAACATGCTGAAAACCTAATTCATAATTATCAATTCTGATCTCCTGCCATGAGAGAGCTTAAAATTGCGCTTTTGTCAGTCCAAACAGTTTTAAACGCTGGTGACCAGCTATGTACCTGTGTCATGTGAAATAATAGCCAACCTGTCCATGGTACGCTGGTTCTCCCCTAGGAGGCACGGCGGAATATACCGTTTCTACTCCAGCAGAGCTGTTCCAGTATGGGAGGACCAGTCAACTACGATGCGACCAAGTCGCTAGTTCTTAGTTTTAAAAACACCTCCCTCGTAGCATTGGATTAAAATCTAATCGATGTGAGCAAATGAATGTGGTAATAGTGAATTACAGGACGACTGCGAGATTTGGGCATATGAGTGTATTATTAAGCGACACCAGTCACCATAACAAAAGTTACACAGCTGAATGGGACCGATGAGAGATGAGAGGTGTTGATTCGCCACCTGTACGTGGTGGAGCCACCTGTATGATGTAGAACAACTGTTACCTGAAGGTGGCGCTAGTATCATTTATAGTCGAATACCTTTGTGTTGTATTCGATCCATATATATATATATATATATATATATATATATATATATATATATATATAGAGTATATATATATATATTATATGTATATATATATATATATATATATATATACATATATAGTAGCGATCGGTACCTTGTCTAATCGGACCTCTATAATATATATATATATATATATATATATATATATATAGTATATATATATATTATATGTATATATATATACATATATAGTAGCGATCGGTACCTTGTCTAATCGGACCTAACTCAATAAAAAATAATCGCTGTACTGGCCGGAAGAACTGCCTTCCAGAGGCCAAGAATGAACAGCTTTTGTTGTGCAAATAAAAAAAAATCAAAGAAATTGAGGATATGTAGGCACAGTGTAGTGGTGAGGTGTGAGAGTAACCTGAGAGCTGCTTACCTGTACTAGGAGGTGTACAAGAACTGCAGTCACCAGCCAGTAGCAGATCTGTGAGGAGAAAGAGAGAGAGAGCTTAGAACGGGGAGCACATGGTAGGTTCATCGTGAATGAATGAGCGTGCAATTATATACACAATAGAAAAAGAGAGAGAGCTTAGAACGAGGAGCACATGGTAGGTTCATCGTGGATGAATGAGCGTGCAATTATATACACAATAGAAAGAGAGAGAGAGCTTACAACGAGGAGCACATGGTAGGTTCATCGTGGATGAATGAGCGTGCAATTATATACACAATAGAAAAAGAGAGAGAGCTTACAACGAGGAGCACATGGTAGGTTCATCGTGGATGAATGAGCGTGCAATTATATACACAATAGAAAGAGAGAGAGAGCTTACAACGAGGAGCACATGGTAGGTTCATCGTGGATGAATGACATGCAATTATATACACAATAGAAAAAGAGAGAGAGCTTACAACAAGGAGCACATGGTAGGTTCATCGTGGATGAATGAGCGTGCAATTATATACACAATAGAAAGAGAGAGAGAGCTTACAACGAGGAGCACATGGTAGGTTCATCGTGGATGAATGAGCGTGCAATTATATACACAATAGAAAAAGAGAGAGAGCTTAGAACGAGGAGCACATGGTAGGTTCATCGTGGATGAATGAGCGTGCAATTATATACACAATAGAAAAAGAGAGAGAGCTTAGAACGAGGAGCACATGGTAGGTTCATCGTGGATGAATGAGCGTGCAATTATATACACAATAGAAAAAGAGAGAGAGCTTACAACGAGGAGCACAAGGTAGGTTCATCGTGGATGAATGAGCGTGCAATTATATACACAATAGAAAGAGAGAGAGAGCTTACAACGAGGAGCAGAAGGTATGTTCATCGTGGATAAATGAGCGTGCTATAGAGGAAACCCATGAAAGTTTAGGGTCTGAGCTCGTATCCCATCGAGTTTGAATCACATAGTAATTCACAAGGCGAAGCCGCGTGAATTGCTATGTGATTCAAATGAGATGGGATCGACCTCTGACCCTAAACTTGAATGGGTTTCTGAATTTATCTCACCCTTAATATTGACTAATGGGCTAACATTTGTGACATTATCCCCCATTGGATATTGTTCCTAAATATCTAATGGGTGTTAGATACGAGTTCCCAATGTTAAGTCTATGGAGAAAAAATATCTGGGGTGAGATAAAATTATATATAGAACGTCCTGACCATGATGTACACGCTACAAAACGAGATGAATTATCATCGAGTCTTGTGGTTTGTACAGCATGGTAGATCGTCCTATATTTACTATATACCTGAAATTTAAAAAATCATTAATTTTCTTTGGCTTAACAACCAATATTTCAATAAACGTGTATGGGAGGGTGTTCTTTATTTTCCTGTACAGACCAGTGGTCCGTGCAGTATTTTTACGTTCTACGGCGAAACGGTGCGTATTTACAGAATATACGGCACGGGTATATAGTCAACAACAAAACCATGATTTCGATCTGAGTGGCCGTGTTCTCTGCGTAGTTGACGTGTAGTAAAACTCCGAGTGATAGCGATTATCGCATTTAACACCGCCGACCGATTATGTCACACTTTTGGTGCGATAATCGTCAGGTGGAAACAGAACGAGATTTTTGTCTGCAACATTACATGATCTAGCATCACGTTTTGATTTTCTGTGCCACCTCAGCAGTGGAAGAATAAATTTGAGTTTTTAAAATTCACTACTCAAATTCCATTATTTTCGTTGACCACCACCGATAATGTGCACCAATAATCTTTCAAACAAATATAATATAATTCATCGGAATTTATATCTATTTCTAATCATCCAATTTAGTCAACCGAATCATAAACTGAATTGTTTAAATCTGTAAGGCCCGGCATCCACCTACTAGGATATGGCTCCGATATGGTCTACGATGCACCTCCCAATACAAAATCAAAATCGCGTCGCTAGGTCACCTAATATCGGGGCAGTTTTACCTTGTTCCTCCAATTAGACACTGATAAAAACTCCATACAATGCGTGGTGGATTGGCATGTCTAGACATTTGTCTACGATTTTGCATCTTCCAGATATGTTTCCGATATTTGCTTTTTGTATCGGAGCCATATATCGGTATAGGTCTAAATGTCTATCGTAGTAGGTGGACGCCAGGCCTAACCTTATCTCTGCAGGAATGTCTATGTTTCTACAAATCACCACACTATATACATCACCAGAATTGTTAATTAACCCAATTACTTTTCAGAGAACACCCAGTTTAGTATACAAACAGAATCCAGGGAAAGTATAAACTCACTGACTTTCCAGACGACATTTAGATTCTCCAAACGGCCCGGATGTAAATTGGCGGGAAAAATTGGGTCGGTCACGTTGTGAATGACTTCCACTACATCAACCTCACTACGTTAACCCGGTGTGTTTGGACATTCATTCACACAAACCACCAAAATATATACGTTCCTGGAACATTGGTTTGAAGTTAGACTGACCTCAATCCCTGTATCCTACCACCCCCGCACCTTCCCTACCCCTCCACCCGCTTGATACAGGGACTGGTAGAATCCGTAAATGGCCGTGTAGGCTGGTGCGATATAGTGCCAGCACTCTCCAAGCAGAAGTCCCAAGCTTCTGGTCGGAATATCTGCTGAGAGATTGATACCCATGATGACCTGACCCATATAATTGTAATACTATGGAGAAACCAAACAAGAGTTAGTCGTGTTGTTGTTTATCGCACGACAGCAAGAATGCATATTACTGCGCGAGGCGAAGCCGAGAGCAGTAATACACTATCTTGCCGGAGTGCAATGAACGATAACATGACTAACCCGAGTTTGGTTTAGAAATTATCCTACCCCGCCCGTCTAAATTACTTCTACATTAACAGATAACGTCATTTGTCAAGTGTATCCCACTAGAGCGATATTTTACATTTTTCTGAACTCCAGACCGAATACAGTGACCCAACGTTAAGCCTATGGAGTTTTTTATTAGGGGTAGGATAACAACATAGACTGTGGGTGTAGGGTCTAAGAGGTAGAATTATTTTTCCCATGGTGTCCCAGTTGCTCTCTTTGATCTCAATCAGGAGCAGACGAAATGTATTGCTATGACAACACAGGCGGCGAGAGAACTGGAGGAGGGGAGGGGGAGGGGGAGGAGGAGGTGTAGGGTTACAGGGGGCGGCTTGGGGTCATAAAGAGGAGATTCTCTTCATAGTGGACAAGTCTTTGATTCATGGGCCAGTCAGAGAAGGATACATACTTTGATGAACTTTATTCTCATTGTGATTAATCATTTGATGAATGTCCATAATCAAAGACTTGAGCAAGTCTAGTTTGAAGTGTGAACGAAGTATTGTAGAGAGGCTCACGGAAAACTAGACGAGTTTCAAGAGACCGCAGATTATCATAGGAGCATTCAATTCATCTGAATGTAACACAAATTTGTTTGTTTATTTCAAGCCAAATTCTGTTGTACAGTTCTTCCATTTGGGGTGTGCGAATAAGTAGACACAAGTTTTACGAATTTCTTATGTACAATACGATCATTCATCTAGTGCTAGGTAGGAGTGAAAGGTAGTAACATTGGAGTTGAGGTGAAGAAAGAAGAGACAGGAAGAGAGAAGAAAAAGGGGAAAAAAGAAAATAGGGGGAGTGGGGGGGGGGGGGGCGGCATGTTCCAATTTTCCAATTAGGATGCTAACAAACCTATGTTAATCGTCTATATTTGTATTTAAAAAGGGAGGAAAAGAAGGAATTATACGAGTATGAAATGTAGATATTAAATAAAATCAATCGCACCTTATCATGTAATACTTGCAAATAAACGCTACTATAAGTCTCAGATATTCTGGATTCATTTGACTTGCATTTGGGGTTTTGTCATCTTTCTAGATTGTTTCCTTGTTTCCCTATGCCATTGATAACTGATTAAAAATCAATAGATCGGGGTTATAATTTGTTTCGTTTGCTATCTAATGTATGAAATAGTTTTGGAATTTCATTTTCTTTTTTTAGAGGACCAATCAGAATACAGAACGCCTTTTTGGCGGGAAACAGTCAGGAATGTAAACGGACATGGGGCAAGCCTTTCTTCACAGTGGTCGTGAGCTACATCTGCAGCGTCTCATGACTTTGTAAACTCCAGATAACTCTCATTCAATTTATGTATTTATTTAACTGCTGCATCACCAATAAAAAGCCAACAATCAAACCAATGTGGGCAGCTGTTGAGTTGTGCTTGTTTAAATTTATTTGCATCTATGTATTTATTTATTTCAAAACGGCACTAAAGAGACTTATGATTCTGATATAAATGTAAACAGGTCATGAGAGCGAGTCTTACCCAATATGTCTTTTAATCTAATTACCAATTACCTAATTTATAAACCTAAATGATATTACAGCGCTCATTATTTCATTAAAGATGTCATTAATAAACAATCCTATATACCACCTGTTTATGATGTATGGCTCACAGTCTAATCAACCATCACTTATCTCAATGATAACAATTAAAACAAAGGAGAATATGCAATTATCAATCCATCCTCTGACCTCTTATTTGAATTACAAAGCAATAAATACAGAAACATCTGCCAGATATGTCATTGGAGAGTTGGAAACAGATGTATTCATCACCATTATTTGTTGTACACGTCCAGGGAAGGTGTATAGAAAGATGTATTTCAGTACCACCAGGTTCGGTGCGGATTGTAGGCTGCATTGAGAAACTTTACATTGTATGCAGGTTCAGGGCCATGCAGTTTGTGCAATTGATGCAGGGACATGGACACGAATGACACACAGTCGTGCAGTGAGGGATGATTGATGGTGGGGGGGGGGGGGTTATGGACATTGTCTCCCTCCCTCCCCCCTCCTTCTCCCATCATGCCCCCCCTACAAACCCACATCATGCCCTGCAGTCAAGGTATGCCGCATGATCGCTTTAACCCTTTCAAGCACAAAAGCACAGGAGCAGATTAACCTTGATATTAGAATCAGACGAACTAGGAGTGACTCATGTATCAAATTTATTACCAAGAGAGTGAGGAGTACTCACTACCAAAGGTCACCATGGTACAGAGGTGTAAAGTGTTGGGATGAGTTACCGGAAAGTGCACAGAAAGCTACCTCTAAACAGGAGTTTAAGAATCTGGTAAAGCTGAAGTATTCTGTTTACGATTGGCATTGTTAAACATGTTAAACCTATCAGGTTATATCGTGGTGGCAATGAGGATCATCAATTCATCTCATTGCGCTCAATCTCGAGCCATCTTCTTCAATTAGACACTATGTCTAAAATGTAACCATCTATGTATGATCTGTCTCTGTATGTTGTGTCTTCTTGACCTTCCAGTGGAAGATCTGTCCTGATGTGACAGAACTGGTTGTAATAAATTGAGAAAAAAAAATTGAAAAAAGAAAGATGCATGATGCCTGGAGGTATCACCACACTAAAGACGCATGATGCCTGGAGGCATCACCGCACTAAAGACACATGATGCATGGAGGCATCACCACACTAAAGACGCATGATGCCTGGAGGCATCACCGCACTAAAGACGCATGATGCCTGGAGGCATCACCGCACTAAAGATGCATGATGCCTGGAGGCATCACCGCACTAAAGACGCATGATGCATGGAGGCATCACCGCACTAAAGACGCAGGATGCCTAGAGGCATCACCGCACTAAAGACGCATGGGGCCTGCAGGCATCATTTCCCAAATATTCACAATTTGTTTTTACAAGTAATATTCCTTAAATATTCCAGTGGTAAAAGTAACTAACAACTGCAGGAAAGAGACTTGTCTCGGAGAAATGGCACCTGACGATTCAGATGAGGAGATCGTGTTCCGATTGAAATCTCAGCAGGATTTGTCTCAGACAAACATCCTGTGAGGTACATGAATCTCAGCAGGATTTGTCTCAGACAAACACCCTGTGAGGTACATGAATCTCAGCAGGATTTGTCTCAGACAAACACCCTGTGAGGTACATGAATCCCACCTGTAAATTCCACTTCAGACAAACACCCTGTGAGGTACATAAATCCCACCGTTTGAATTCCACTTCAGACAAACACCCTGTGAGGTACATGAATCCCACCGTGTGAATTCCACTCCAGACAAGCACAGAATCTCAGCAGGATTTGTCTCAGACAAATACCCTGTGACGTACATGAATCTCAGCAGGATTTGTCTCAGACTAACACCCTGTGAAGTCCAAAATCCCATTGTGTGAATCAACCTTCAGATTTTGCACATTGCCACCAGCACCCGCCCTCACAGGGGTAGCTTGGCACTAGTCCGTCCACGCACCGCGCCGCCT
Organism: Alentia gelatinosa; assembly: GCA_950022655.1. NCBI lineage: Eukaryota > Metazoa > Annelida > Polychaeta > Phyllodocida > Polynoidae > Alentia > Alentia gelatinosa. The sequence goes on along the minus strand of OX465590.1, from coordinate 45,067,279 downwards.
TCGGGTTACGGTACGTGAAGGTCTAACAGATCATGGGTCCTATTGGCCAGTCCCATGTGGTAAGAAGCACTGCAGGGTTGGCTGTTCTATTTATAGCATCGGTTGGACAAGAGGGATACTGTATCATATTGCTGGTTACTGGATCGCAATACACACGAGGTTAGAACCAGCGATCCGCCATTTTCCAGGTGCATGTTGGGAAAAAGGTAGGAATTCCCACCTTAAAATGGCAGCGCAAAACAGTCCCAGTATGAGAGCCTATGCACCCTGGCCCTGGTGACAACGGGCTGTACTACAGTCTAGCTTGGCACCCGTCCTTAAAGGTTTTATGTCTGCCACCAGTCGATGCATTTTCAAGCTATAAACAAACCCGATGGGAATATATGAGTTTTACAATAGCAATGGAGGTGGCTAGCGACTTTCAAATCAGTCATCTCACTGTAATCACACATGTAAATCTCGTTCATTCCCTGATCGAAATGATTTCTATGCGGTTAAGTGCAATGCCATGTTCGCCTCATTGTAAATCGTTTGCACGCCATTAAATTGTCTGGACTGTAAGTATGATTGAAATGATCATTTTGTAAGGAATTGATATTTATGTCCTTGTCTGGCGATATTTCTATTACATTAATTAGGTTAAGGTGACAACCACTGACTGCAGCTTTCAGAACTCGTGTGTAGCTTATATTTATATATTAAGTGCTATGGATCAGAACCTGGGGCCCGTTTAATAATCTAGGCTCGTACATGAAAACCCTTTTGTGTACCTTGTACAAGGCTTATCGTTTAATAATATTTATGTTCGTTCGCTAAGACTATCTTAGCCGTCCATAAGGTCGTCCACAAGTGTTAACCCGTACAAAGTTTACCCATATTGTTCCAGGGGCCGGTTCAATAAACTAGGATCGTACATGAAAATCCTTTTTGTGTGCCTCGTAAAAGGCTTATCGTTTAATAATATTTGTGTTCGTTCGTTAAGACAATCTTAGCCGTCCATAAGGTCATCCACAAGTGTTAACCCGTACAAAGTTGACCCATATTGTCCCAGGGGCCCGTTTAATAATTTAGGATCGTACCTGAAAACCCTTTTGTGTACCTTGTATAAGGCTTATCGTTTAATAATATTTATGTTCGTTCGCTAAGACAATCTTAGCCGTCCATAAGGTCGTCTACAAGTGTTAACCCGCACAAAGTTCACCCATATTGTCCCAGGGACCCGTTTAATAATCTAGAATCGTACATGAAAAGCCTTTTGTGAGCCTCGTATAAGGCTTATCGTTTAATAATATTTATGTTCGTTCGCTAAGACAATCTTAGCCGTCCATAAGGTCGTCCACAAGTGTTAACCCGTACAAAGTTTACCCATATTGTCCCTGGGGCCCGTTTAATAATCTAGGATCGTACATGAAAACCCTTTTGTGTGCCTCTTAAAAGGCTCATCGTTTATTAATATTTATGTTCGTTCGCTAAGACAGTCTTAGCCATCCATAAGGTCGTCCACAAGTGTTGAAGGTGACCCATATTGTCCCAGGGGCCCGTTCACGGTAATATCACCCACTGATAATGTAGAGTCTCAGATGCAATAATCAGGTGACGTATGAATTTATAGTTCACATACACGCCATTTTGTGTTGACAATTCAGGGGCCCGTTTAATAATCTAGTATCGTACATGAAGACCCTTTTCTGTACCTTGTACAAGGGTTGTTAATTATTTACTGATATTTAAGTCTGATCTCTAAGAGTCTTAGCCGTCCATAAGGTTGTTCATACGTGTTGAATAAAGTTTACCCTCTTCGTCCCTGGTCTCTATGACATACAGAAAGGGGTCTACATGTACGATTTCTGATTATTAAACGGGCCCCTGGGTCTTAATGGCATACAGAATAGGGCGTACATGTACGATCTTAGATCATAAAACGGGCCCCTGGGCCTCCTTGGCATACAGAAAAAGGTCTTCATGTACGATCTTAGATTATTAAACAGGCCCCTGGGCCTCCATGGCATACAGAAAAAGGTCTTCATGTACGATCTTAGATTATTAAACAGGCCCCTGTGCCACCTTGGCATACAGAAAAAGGTCTTCATTACGATCTTAGATTATTAAACAGGCCCCTGGGCCTCCTTGGCATACAGAAAAAGGTCTTCATGTACGATCTTAGATTATTAAACGGACCTCTGTGTCTCTATTGCATACGGAATAGGGTCTACATGTACGATCTTAGATTATTAAAGGGGCCCTTGGGTCTTAATGGCATACGGAATAGGGTCTACATGTACGATCTTAGATGATTAAATGGGCCCTTGGGTCTTAATGGCATACGGAATAGGGTCTACATGTACGATCTTAGATTATTAAACGGGCCCCTGGGCCTCCTTGGCATACAGAAAAAGGTCCACATGTACGATCTTAGATTATTTAACAGACCCCTGTGTCTCTATGGCATACGGAACAGGGTCTACATGTACGATCTTAGATTATTAAACGGGCCCCTGGGTCTTAATGGCATACGGAATAGGGTCTACATGTACGATCCTAGGTTATTAAACGAGCCCCTGATTTATTCAACAAGCCCCAGGCCACATCTTCTCGCATCTCTTCAGAGCTGCATTCTGAAACGGTTTATTCTCAGCAATACTCGGTCATGAAAACGGAAACTGGGCGGAGAATTGAGTAAAGATGAGATAAAACTGCGTTCCTGTTGATCTGTTAATACAGCTGTTTAATGGAGTCTGGTGAGTAGGTCTGTGCCGGCACGGGGCATATTGATGTGGCTTCTGGCTGTACGTGCGTGCCTAACCCGAACGGGGTTTTTTATATTTTGTTTTTTTACAAATTTATTTATTTTCCACTGTATGTAATCATCCACAAAGTTAGTGTTTTTATAGGATTAGTTACGAGACTGTGCACAAATGGTTCCTTCCTGTGTGGGTAGCATAACTGCATGAAGTTGTCCCCCTGCATATATATAACTGCCATATAAGGAATAGAGTAGACCAAGTAGCCAATGACTGCATTCGGAGCAAACCACGACCTTTACCCTGACCTCCTTACATGATATTTATAACGCCTTCGGACGGTTCTACAGTCTATAGTTGACCTAAAATCTAGTGGGCCAAAACCACCCTCATAAGGCCTGACGTCCACCTACCACCATAGAAATTTAGACCTACCGATATGGCACCGATTCAAAAAGCAAATATCGGAGACATATCGGGAGGGTGCAAAATCGTAGACATATATCTTGACATGCCCATCCATGGGTTTTTTATCGGTGTCTTATCGCAGAAACGTGGTCAACTGCCCCGATATTAGGTGACCTGCCGACGCGATTTTGATCTTTTATCGGGAGGTGCATCGCAGACCATATCGGGGCCATATCGTAGTAGGTGGACGCCGGACCTTAAGATGTATTTTTTTTTCTTCAATGTTTGCTTTAGTTAATATTCTCGTTACTTTCATTACTCATTCTTACTATTCTGCCTTATATTCAACATAATTGTGGCCAGCGCTCCAGTCCAAAACTTTCTAATTTAGCATATTTTTATAAATTATCTTATCATTGGTCGCACAACCTTTTTACACATATGTGGTACTCCTACCTTACATATACTTCTTTTTGTTTTTACTTCCATTTTACTAAATTTCTCCAACATTATAACACATAACAATAAACACTCACATAACAGATAGATGTTGCAATGCCTTCTACAGCTATTTACAATAGAAATTCTAAATGTTTTTCATGGAATTTGATATATACATATCCACACGGCATCACTTCATTTTGGTCAATTTTATTGACAGAATATCATGTGTTCAACCAACGTGTCTGGCGATACAGCCGTTCTTCCATTCGGACCCTATGTAAGTAGCTGTCACTAAATATTCCTCAGTGAAATCTATCCCCCAACTCCTCATTCCAATGGCAGGTGTTAAAGGCATATCCTACAATTCACAGTGGCGCCACCTGGTGATTTTTAAATAAAGTCACTTTCCAGTCAAAACTGGTTTCTTGGGATGTATTCTAATTCTACATGAGTAAATTTACCATTTAATCCAGTTCATTCAATCTCAATAGGTAATATAGGTCAATTTGCATTTGCTTGATTTACATAGGAAATGTACTGGAAAATATGGTTTTATTCAATTCTTTCAAGAATAAGGATGGTGACCTATGATTTTTAAAACATAAATAAGTAGTACTATATCTGTACTATATTCCATGGAAATTTGAGGAAAATGACATGGGTTTTACTTTGTGAAAAAATGCATTTTAGAATTGCTATAATTATATATTCTTATATAAAATTATCATAATATTGATCTATAGATCAAAAACTAGCAGGTGACCCTTGATTTTTAAGTTAGATATGTGTTTCACAACAATTAGAGATCATCCTATTAAATTTTCAAGAAATTGACATGGGTTTTAATTTTCAAGCCATATTGTCAGATATGCCTTTAAGCCGAGTGAGCAGTGGGTACCATTTTTGTGGAAGTCTTTGGTATGACCCGACCAGGATTTGAACACACTATCATTAAGGGGGTATCCCACTATCACGATTTGCGCCTCCGACACACTACGATAGCCTTACGACAAGGGTTCCGATGAAAAAATGATTTTTTTGTCGGAAGAAACGGGTCTATCGCCGAAGTGGGGTTTCTCTTACGATCAGTACTACGACACACTCCGACAGTGCTACGATAGAAATGCCTTGTCGCTGGCCTTCCGACAAAATCGAACATGTTCAATTTGTCGGAGTGTGTCGGAGTATGTCGGAAGCATTCTCCATTAGTGGAGACTATGCACCCCCCCCCCCGTTGTGTTTTTCCGCCCGCAAAATAGGACAATTAGCAATTATTCCTAGACCAAACATTATACTATTATGATAATAATTCAATTCCAGACCCTCCCTTCCGCCCCACCCCCCCCCCCCCCGGCCCGCACATTAGCAATTAACCCGGGAGCGTCCCTAGACAATTGCTCAGTCACCGCATCTCAGTCGATTCCGCCTGTGGCTAATATTAATATATATATATATATATATATATATATATATATATATATATATATATATGGTTTGTGGTACATACACAATATTACCATGATTTGGATCTGCGGGGTCGTATTCTCCGAGTAGTTGACGCGTAGTAATACTCCGAGCGATAGCGAGGTGTAATGCGTAGCGTCAACTACGAGGAGAATACGACCACGCAGATCCAAATCATGGTTATATTGTATTTATTACCCACATTTAAGCAATAAATATGATCATCAGAAAACCTTTCAACGTAGTTAAGAAGTTAAGTTTACATTTTTTTTACCGACGTTTGGGGACTACTTTCATCTCAAAAATCCGTATCCTCCTAGGAGGGTACGGAGCTCCGTATCCTACTCAGTAGCGATCTGTAATCTCCATAGGCTTAGTATGGAGACTCCGTATCAGGTGGGTAATAAAGCTCTATCTTACCTTTAAGAACTTCTTCTTTAATTTGTATTTCGAAAAAGGTCTCTGTTCTTTACCATCTGAAATTTCACAGGTTAGTTTGCCAAACAAACCACCGTGTGAATTATTGATGTATAATCTATAATTATAACGGAGGCGGAATTGGAGTTACAGGGGATTTATTTCAGTGAGACAAGTTCATGTATTATTACAAGTGGAGATTACATGGGATGTGAACATCGTAATCTTAGATAAGACATGAGTATTTAGTGTCCGTAGTAAATAACCCTGAAATACAAAAATGTTCTCAAACATGAGAAATTATGCCAATTAGGCATAAATGCCAAACTTATTATTACAGTCAGGAAGGGGTCGACGTCCTTCCCGACGGGGGTAAGTAAGGCCTAATGCCCGTAGCACTGTTCCAGGTGCCATGATGGGAGATAACACTCTGGGGAACCCCCGCAGCCACGGCATCGTGGACTGCCCCCCTCCTCAAGGAGTGGAGTGTTACTCTCTCGGCCGCCGGGAATCCCACGGCCGCCAGGGCAGCACGCATGACGGCGCACAACGGCCGAGAGGTCAGAGGGATTGATGATGAGAGGATGAAAGCTGGCGCCCGTGGAGGGGCCTGAACGGCCGCCACGTAGTTCCTATAGGCGTCTACCGGGCAGATCAGCGGATCCGCCAAGCGCGGGAGATCGACCACGTGAGGGGGGGCCGCACGTGACCGTGTCTTGGTCGATCTCACGTGGATCCCTCCTCCTCCTCAGGCAAAGTCCCAATACTCACATGCTAGTCGCATGTAACAGATCCATTTCTAAGTCATCTGTATATTCAGAAGCCAGCGTTGAGGCTAATTGGAAATTGGTAGTAATTATACGGGAGGAATGACTGGCAAAAAAAAAGCTCTATCTTACCTTTAAGAACTTCTTTAATTTGTATTTCGAAAAAGGTCTCTGTTCTTTACCATCTGAAATGTTACAGGTTAGTTTGCCAAACAAACCACCGTGTGAATTATTGATGTATAATCTATAATGGCAATGCTTGTAAGGATAGGTGTGGCAATTCGTGTTTATTTGCATGGGAAATAACTTTACCTGGAATGTATAATTCTATAAATCATTTTGCATATTTCAATAGAGCTAAAAGCTGTACGATTGAACATTGTAAAACCTTTTATGCCTTTGTTGTCGTGACACAAAAATAACACCATTGATTGCGGCTTTCCCATGAACGATTTATGACACAAAAAAGGTCGGCAAAATCCTTCAATCACCTCACAGTTAACAGTAACCAGGGTAACTGAAGTGCAGGGAAATATGAATCCTGATGAACCTCAAAACCATGCAGCTAGGCAATAAGAGTACAAGCTAATATTTCAGATGAATTTATACGAGGTTATGAAATGCTTTTGATCAAGATACTCGCACCCCATTCAGAGGATAAAATCCTAAAACTAACATTGTTTTTAGTTGGCGGTGTAGGTATTGAAGGTATGGTAAATCTCCCACCTGTCTCACCCCGTCACTATGCCCTCCTACAATGAGCTGAGTGCCTACCTAGTTACTCCCCGGTGATCTACTCGCACACGTAGGTCTACTATAGAAAATTTAGGTGGAGCTTGCTCTTCCCGACATGCCCCAACAACGCTGTCGTAGAGTTCCCCTCCTCACGACAGGGCTGCGACAAGGCACCGATTGGAAATTTCTTGTCGGCGCGTGTCCCAGCACTGTCGTAGTTGGTGGACGCACCCTCTTAGTGTAGACCATGCACCCCCGACCCCGTTGTGGTTTTCCGCCCGCAAAATAGGACAATTAGCAATTATTCCTAGACAAAACATTATATTGGTATAATAATAATTCAATTCCAGCCCCTCCCTTCCGCCCCCCCCCCCCCCAGCCCGCACATTAGCAATTACCTCTGGAACGTCCTTAGACAATTGCTCAGTCACCGCATTTCAGTCGATTCCGCCTGTGGGTAATATCAATATTAATATTAATATATATATATATATACATTGTATATATATCATATACATTGTATATATTTATATATACATGGTTTGTGGTACAGCTCTATCTTACCTTTAAGAACTTCTTCTTTGATTTATATTTCGAAAAGGTCTTTGTTCTTTACCATCTGAAATGTTACAGGTTAGTTTGCCAAACAAACCACCGTGTGAAATTATTGATGTATAATCTATAATGGCAATGCTTGTATGGATAGGTGTGGCAATTTGGTGTTTATTTGCATGGGAAATAACTTTACCTGGAATGCATAATTCTATAAATCATTTTGCATATTTCAATAGACCTAAAAGCTGTACGATTGAACATTGTAAAACCTTTTATGCCTTTCTTGTCATGACACAAAAATAACACCATTGATTGCTGCTTTCCCATGAGCGATTTATGACACACAAAAAATCGGCAAAATCCTTCAATCACCTCACAGTTAACGGTTACCAGGGTAACTGAAGTGCAGGGAAATATGAATCCTGATGAAACTCAAAACCCTGCAGCTAGGCAATAAGAGTACAAGCTAATATTTCAGATTAATTTATACGAGGTTATGAAATGCTTTTGATCAAGATACTCGCACCCCATTCAGAGGATAAAATCCTAAAACTAACATTGTTTTTAGTTGGCGGTGTAGGTATTGAAGGTATGGTAAATCTCCCACCTGCCTCACCCAGTCACTACGCCCTGCTACAATGAGCTGAGTGCCTACCTAGTTACTCCCCCGGTGATCTACTCGCACACGTAGCCAGTCATTGAGCAGCTTGCCCGTCGCCTAGCTGCCTTTGTTTGATTGGCCACCAGCCACTCGGCCATTGCCAAACTCCACTGGGGAGAGGTGATAATTGATGGCTTACGTATTAATTATGGTTTGATCAGTGCATGGGAGGCACGTCCCGTATATCATCATACGCCGCGCCAAGCGGAGCAGCTCGGAGCTACTCGGAGCTGCTCGGCATCATTCCGAACTACTCGGAGCTATATCATACGCCACGCCGAGCGGAGGTACTCGGAGCTCCTCGGGACTGCTTGGAGCTGCTCTGGGCTGCTCGGAGCTGCTAGGGGCTGCTCGGAGCTGCACGGAGCTGTTTAAGGCTGCTCGGAGCTGCTCGGAGCCGTTCGGAGCTGTTCGGAGCTGCTCGGAATTGTTCGGAACTGCTCGGAGTTGCTCAGAATCGCTCTGAACTGCTAGGGGCTGCCTGGATGGTTTTGTGGACAGGCTGACCTTGTAATACACTCGCGCTAGCGAGTGTATTACAAGGTCAACCTGTCCACATGTCAACCTGTCCACATAACCATCGTTTGTTGCATTTATTATCCATCTTTTTGAATAAATTAAAACCAGTGATTTCCTTATTTAAGTATATCCATAGGGACTATTTCTTTGCTCTATTGCGCAAAAGGACTATTTTTTCCCGCATATACCACAGATTTTGATATGTATACCACAGTTATGGTATCTGACAGGTTTTATGCAATGGGTCGTGGTTTACTGAGCCCCAATACATTTTAAATAGGGGCTTTGTATCCGATGGATAATAAAAACAGTTCACTTCCAAGTAACATTTTTTAAGTAAGAATTTACAAAAAAAACAGCTTAGGTCCATAAGAGTTGACACCAGCTTATATTGCTTTATGCAAACGCTTTCAGACAAAGCAAATCCTTCCTGGGTAATTTACAAAATCATCCGGGAGAAAATTTATTGCGGCACCTGATGATCTTCTGAAACTTTCTACCGTATGCAGAATTATGCCGTTTTAATCAGTTAAATCCAGACCGATAAGAATGTAATTGAAGATGATGTTGCTTTAAAATGGATTGTTTCCCTTGTCTTATTTTGTGATGAATGTGAAAACTGAGGAAACGTAATATTGTGTGAAAGGTTTAATTATTGCCTCTGGGGGCTGGTTATTGATCAAACTATGGATCACAAACGATGGCTGCAGAACTAATCTTGTGCTGTTGTTGAACTCGGGCATCCTTACAAAGAAATATACAATATGTCTTGACAATCTCTAACATGTTTTATATTGATTTTTATTATCTATCAAATATCTATATTTTACCCACAGGGAGTGTGTTTTATCCACCTTATACGAGTCTCCATAGAAAATCTATAAGGAGTGTGTATTATCCACCTAATATGGAGTCTCCATGTCACACCTATAGGGAGTGTGTATTATTACATACCTATGGCCGAATGTCTATGAAATACTACCCGCTGCTAGGGGTGCAGTATAAATAATGTTCGGGGGCACCGTAGTGAATATTCGGGCGCACTAGTACATAAAAGGCGTTTTTTTATATTCAGGTATGTAATAATAATAAAACGTAGTGACCATTCTAAGCCTTTTTATGCCATAGATACGTCCCTTTAGGTTGAAACCCAATGAAAAATCTAGACGCTGCCAAAACCAATATCATTTAAGAAGATCGAAGATTTCGCTCCTTTTATGAGAGAGGTCACGACAATAGGAATTTGATCTCTTGTATTTTTATTCCGTTACGAATTCGTATTCAGAATTTGTATTCATAATCTGCGTAAAATATCTAAACCAATAGATATCAATATGAAGCTATCACCTTATTCAGTGATTCATAATGGGAGCGACTGAAATGATTCATGGACAATGAACTACCATGGATCAGTAGGAGAGGCACATTTTTGTCTGAACTTATCTTTAATACATTCAAAGAAAGCTATTGTTTCTGTCATAGCTAGAAGCGCAATAAATTGACTTATAAACCGCCGGTATTTCATCACTTCCATCGATTTTGCTAACAAATATCTCCCGAGTTGTTTTCGTTATGATAACAAAGATAGACTTCTCATTGTTGTAAGTGCATAAATGTCCTATTTACGTTTTTTATATCCCAAAAGATTCAGATTGGAAACATGCTTTGTATTAAGACCCAGTAACAGACAACTAGGAGTAATTGATATGTTCATCCTTGATGAATCAGCGTGGAATTATAATAAATGATAACAACTATAACATTCAGTCTAAGTACCGTTTTCTGTAACCCACTTGCACCCAGTCAGCTTGCCATTTCCGCAAATCCCCTAGGATCCAAATATATCAAGTGCCATTAGGTCTTGAGGTATTTTGGTCTCTAGTGATCGGTCATGGTCAGTTGGGCATGCCTCTAAGACACTAAGACACTGGCTCCCTGCTCCTTTCACAATATCACAGTGAGTAGCAAGCAGATAGTGAAGGGATCGTTGTTTGTTCAGCACGCTGGAAGTCTATATGTGACCACCCTAAACTTTTTTTTATAAGACCCTTTTCCATTGACCACCGAAAACGGTGTAGTTTTTTTCAGTTCTCCCATTTCCATTGGCCGTCAGCGATCTACAGTCGGGAACCACCGACGGAGCTTCACCACTGCTGATGCCGTTTTCTTTGGCCAATGGAAACGGGCCTTTAGGCAACGCATATTGCTCGTCCGAACACGCTCTAAAAAGTATGAATATAAATTTCAAAAGTTAGCCATCGGTGCTACGGATTAATGAAGAATTCAGCAGGTTTTGCCAAGTCAAAGTCGTCATTATCCACGAGTTTGATGCAGAGTGATATGAACGAAGCAACAGCCAATTGAATATCACGTAGCATTCAAATGAGTTAACAACGAGTTGAACCTTTTATAGGCAACGTATAGCGGGTAAAAAGCACATTCTAAAAAGTACCAACACAAATTTGAAAAGTTAGCCATCAATGCTACATACAGATCCTATGAAAACATGCACTAAGTACTGAGTCCCTGAAACCACATTCGAGAGGTGATTGTCAGAACGGGCCCACTCTCCATCGGCTTGATTCCATTGGCGGCCACTCCCGTCCATTCGTAGTACACAGGCCTCGTGGGCTAAATCGGGGCTGGGTGCTGTATGGACGGTCAGGACTGGGCGAGTGGGCCGGTAATAGGATAGCAGGCCCCCGGACCGCTCCCACTGACCACTGGTCAAGCCCGGAGGAGGTAAACACGCAGATGCGGGGGGCAAATAAACCCAGGCCTGGGCAGGGGTTGGAAGTCAATAGCTGCAGGCACTCCTAATAAGGGTGGGGGGGGGGGGGGGGTGGAGTACGGGTGTGGGTGTCTGTGTGGGTGAATGTTGGGAATACTTGAGAATTCGACCCGTAATGAACGCGACCCAAAGAAAACTCGACCCGTGACAAACTCGACCCGTAAATAACTCGACCCGTAACGAACTCGACCCATAGAAAACTTGACCTGTGACGAACTCGACCCGGAAATAACTCGACCTGTGATGAACTTGTCCTGTTAATAACTCGACCCGTTTTAAGAACTCGACCCGCAATGAACTCGAACTGTGACAAACTCGACCCGTAACAAACTCGACCCTTTAATAAACTTGACCCGTGACAAACTAGACTTGTATTAAGAACTTGACCCGTAAGGAACTCGACCCGTTTTAAAACTTCCCAAATCAACTCTTATTACCTGTGGATAAATATTATGTTTAGTAGTAAAAATGTTATCTTGTCTTCAAATTTGGTATTTTCTAGGGAAGAAAACAGAAACACTGAAAAACTCTATAATTACTCCCTAACCTAGACAGCATATCTATAGATGATAGTCGATGGATTTGAGGACAGGAGGCCGTAAACCACGAGAGGTTGATGCGTAGTAATACAAGAGCGCTACCTGTCTACATAACCATCGTTTCTTGCATTTATTACTCATTTTCGAATGAATGAACTTGGTATTTGCCATACTGAAGGGTATAACAAGAGGGACTATTTCATTGCTCTATAACACAAAGGGACTATTTTCCCCATATACCATGGTTTTGAGGCCGTATACCACAGATATGAATCCGTATACCACAGTTATGGTATCTGATAGTTATTATACAATGGGTCGTGGTTTACTGAGTCCCCATATATTTTCGACGGGGTCTTTGTGTACGATGGATAATAGGAGCTTGTTTCACAATCAAAAAGGATCATGGTTTGTCAACTATGCTCGTCAGCATGTCAGGAATGTCAGGAATGTCAGAAATGTCAGGAATGTCAGGAATGTCAGGAATGTCAGGAAGGTCTTCCTGATATTGAGGCATGGGATTACAGCCAAAAAGACTGTGTGTGATCAAATGACTGTGTGGTCAAATGAGTATCCATCACTCCCTCACCACTGTCTTATCACAGTCTCTCCATTTGATTGACAGCGAATTCTCTAGATAACCGTAAAGGGGGGCGTCCACCAACCACGACAAGGCTACGACAATGGCTTTCCGACAAGGTCCACGACAGGCCTACGATTGGAAAGCGTGTCGTAGCCTTGTCGTGGTTGTTGGACCCTAGTTCCCGACAAGAGTCTACGACAAGGCCACGACAGGCTGCGACTGGAAGCTTGTCGGGGGGCTGTCGGAGGCCTTCCGACAAGGCTACGACAATATCGAACATGTTCGATTTTTGCTACGACTGGTCCTTTGTCGTGGAGTGTTGTGGTTTCCTCGATATCACTGTCGTAGTGTGTCGGAACCATGGGCGCCTTTTTTTACGGCAACACACCCCGACACCGTTGTCCCGACACTGCTCTTCTCACGACAAGGCTGCGACAAGGCGCAGATAGGAACTTTCTTGTCTGCTCTTGTCGTAGCCTTGTCGTGGTTGGTGGACGCCCCCCTTAAAGGTTATTATTACGTACCTATGGCCGAACATCTATGAAATACTACCGCTGCTAGGTGTGCAGCATAAATAATGTTCGGGCGCACTGCGCCCGTATTGAATATTCGGGCGCACTGTGACCATCGGGTCAATTATTACATTTAATAAGTATCTAAAATGTCCTTTTTTTATATTTAGGTATGTAATAATAAGAAAACGTAGTGACTGAGCCCGTAGGGTTGCATTCTCGGCCTTTTTATGCCATAAATACGTCCCTCCGCCTGGGGCGTCGGGACATATTTATGGCATTAAAAGACCTTGAACGGCCATCCTTTCGGGCTCAGTTACCACGTTTTCTCTTAGTACGGCTTTACCATGTTTCAACATCACAACAAACGAAGGTTTTCCAGTTGAAAAAATACGAAAATAGGATAAGGGTAAAATAAATCTTACATAAATTCAAAGAATCAGTACATTAGTGCGTCGCAGTACTCACAGGATAAATATGAATTGTCCGATTTGAGAAAAGCTTTGAAAATATATGAATTTCTCTATCATATATGAAATACTAAATATGACTTCATGTGGACATTTGATAAAGATTTCATGAAAGTTGCATTATCATTCCTTTCTCAAACATTTATGTATATTGAAAGAATGATGCCTCAAGACATGATGCGTCTTAACCCTTTCCTTACCGATGCTGCCTTGAGGCAGCACCATGGGAATACCGATGCTGCCCTAGGCAGCTAATTCATATAATTACATATTTTATATTATTTCAGTAAATAATGGACAAATTAAAAAAATAAAACAGTATATCTGGAAAACATACTTTTCTTTTATTATTAACGTAAAAGAAACAGATGTCATCGCGATAAAAAAAAAGGATACAGATCTACGTAGACTCAACTTGTGCTATATTGGGCCTAGCCACAGGCTTGTGTCAAAAAAGTCTTGTATTCTTGGAAATATTAATATAATTATCAAATATCCATCTAATTAATAATTAATGGTATGGAAATAAAGCATGAAGTCTCTTCTTTTTTTCGGTATCATTCAATTCATCTAATTATTTCTCTAAGTTATTCAAATTTGCTAATTAGTGACGCACCCCTTGCACTTTGAGTCTCTCTCTAACGCCTGCAGAATAGGCCGGTATTTAGACGACTGTACGACGTGCGACGTGCGGTAATGATGGGAACATTCACCGCAGGGGGCGCGGTAGTTAACGCACTACGCGCTGCGCTAGGTGCGGTAAGGAAAGGGTTAATAACATGTAGCTAATCCATGTCTGTAGTATTCAAGCAGACAGAGCCGTTGAATGATGGAAGACTCTTTTGTGTATGCCAAGGAGACCCAGGGACGATGTGGGTCGACTATATTAAACACTTATGGACTACCTTATGTACGGCCAATACTGTCTTACTGTCTGAACAAACTTAGATATCATTTAACAATAACCCTTGTACAAGGTACGGAAGAGGATTTTTATGTACGATCATAGATTATTCAACAGGTCCCTGGAATTACGTCATTGTCACTATAATATGACCCTGGAAGTTGCTACGGCGTAAACACCATTACCTATTTAACCGCTATACCCTCGATAGTACAAGTTTTGTAACTAAATCAGTCAATATGTCTGATGGGCCCGAACCATCCTTTACTAACCACTGTTTTATTAACAACACCCTGGGCCTAACGTCCCCCTTTATAAATAATCCCTTACATTTGTGTTTTAAACGGGAATTAGTGTCCATTTATCTCATAACATATTCATCAGCAATGTGAAAACCCAGCTGCCTGCCGCCGTCCCGAGACTCGGTTCTCTTTGTAGAGGTATAGAGACCCTAAATTGTGCTTGGTGATGGACAAAGCCATGCTGAACGTTTCATGTGGGGCCGCCTGGTGGCCGGTATTAGTGAGGGTAGAAGTGGGCAGATGAAAGGTATTTCAGATCACTCGACTCGCGGCCAGTAACATTATTTTCCCAATCTAGGATCCGACGGCTATGAATACAAGATTAAAGCCTCGCACCCACCACACGCCGACACACACCGACAAACACCGATATAGGATGATCAAATCGTAGCGTATCGGTGTGTATCGGTGCCCGTTGTACCGTGATTGGGTGCAAAAAGGTACCATGGTCCCGATACATACACGGTATGTATGTATTATTATTGTTCTTGTCTGTATCTAGATGTATATCCTTATATCAATTCTCTCATCCTAACAATCATGGTTACAAGAAGGTAAAACTGACTGTATACACTAAATATTTCTCTTGGACAAAATTAGTGAGATGATTATCGCATATAAAAGCTTATCAATGACTAAATCCACTTGACTATCGTCAATCAGCTTATTGTAAAGACCAATACACCATGAACATTTCTCATTTTCTTGCAAATCTCCATTATTTTTCATCTCATGAAATAACATATGTATTATTGGTGATGGTGAGTTAATGTTTTCTTCCTTACCTATTATTTTCATGACTCTGTTTTGATTGCCTCGTTAGGCCAGTACCGACACATTAGACAGGGTAAACTGCCTAAATAGGCATAGAAGTATATGAAATGAACTACTTGCATGTAGAATGGTGTTAACGAGTCTATATCATTTTCGCGAGGGGTTGTAGACCGCGACAGTACAAGTATGCGAACCTTTCCGAATAAAAAAGAAATTAAAAAAAACAACACAAAAAAAACAACAATATTGACTGGTTTCAGATACAAATGCGTATGCTCCGAGGAGTTTACGCATAGTAATATCCGAGCATATGTGAGGATATAGAGTCAACTCCTCGGAGCCTACAACAGCTTTTATCTGAAACCAGTCTATATTGTATTTATCATCCACCTTTTCTGGACAAGTGGCATGTCAATATCAGTTCGTTTTCGTTATGAACTATTTTTCCGTATGCGCTACTTTCCGTATGCGCCAACCGGAGCATATAACAAATCCGTATGCCCCGGGTATGTCCATACAAACTCCCTATGTGTGTTCCATGGACACTTTGTATTAGATGGATATATCTGTATGCTCCGGGTATGTCCATACAAACTCCCTATGTGTTTTCTATGGACACTTTGTATTAGGTGGATATATCTGTATGCTCCGGGTATGTCCATACAAACTCCCTATGTGTTTTCTATGGACACTTTGTATTAGGTGGATGATAAATACCGATATAACTCACGACGCAACCAGCGTTATCACCCATATCATATGTATAATCATTTATAATTCCGGACCCATTAATAATGCATATATTCATAATTAATATCTAACCTGTAGAAAAAAAATATATTATGTGATATATTTGTTTAAATTTCTACGGCGGGTTAGTGCGTAAAGACGTCTATTCCCGTTCGCGTAAAAATATGTGGTCGTGTTACGCACGAATGCATACGTCAGACTCTCCCAATATTATGTGATATATTTAGACATTAAAAACTCAGTTCCCAGTTAAAGTATAAATCGATTGATTTGAGACCTTCATCTGTTATCAAATTTCTTCATGTTTTCAGAGCGCCATCATCATTATTCATTTTAGGTCTTCTGAAAATTCTATAATTTCCCGTCGATTATGTCATATGATTTCCCATTCAAAAGCGTCGCCGATACACACCGACGTGCACGTTTCAATTCCTGCCTGGAATAAGTGGACCATGTTTCTATGATTGTCTCTACAATATAGCCCACGATTGGATATCGATAGGAAACGCCAATCGTAGAGCTCCCAATAAGATCAAACATGTTGGATCTTTTGCAGCCCATCGTGGCCTAGTGCAGCCTATCGGTAGGTAATAATATACTGCGTTCCCGACACACTCTAACAAGCATCCCGACACGCTCCCGACACACGACGACACAGAATATTCAACCTCTTAACGTGACTGTAACAGCAAGTATAAGAGGGTGCGTCCACCAACCACGACAGGGCTGCGACACCCGCCGACAAGAAATTTCCAATCGGCGCCTTGTCGCAGCCTTGTCGTGAGGAGAGGAGCTCTGCGACAGTGTTGTTGGGGCGTGTCGGGAAGAGCAAGCTCCACCTAAATTTTCTATCGTAGACCTCTGCGACAACCTCCCGACATGCCATGACATGCCACGACAAGGCTCTAAAATCGAACATGTTCGATTTTGTCGTAGCCTTGTCGGAAGGCCCCCGACAACCTCCCGACAAGCTTCGTGTCGCAGCCTGTCGGGGCCTTGTCATAGCCTCTTGTTGGGAACTAGGGTCCACCAACCACGACAAGGCTACGACAAGCCTTCCAATCGTAGAGCTGTCGTGGACCTTGTCGGAAAGCCGTTGTCGCAGCCTTGTCGTGGTTGGTGGACGCACCCTCTTAACCAAACTACAACCATGCTTGACAGTGCTGTAGCCTTATCAATGTTAAGTCATCCTATATGTCGATATATGGTTCATACTTGTTATTAATCTGGTAGGTGGGTAATAAATACAATAACGGTTGTTTTTGTATACGAGTGACCGTAATCTCCTCGTAGTTGACGACATAATATCCTTGCTGTCGCTCGGATATTACTTCGTGTCAACAACTCGGAGATTACGGTCACTCATTAACAAAACCAGTCATTAATGTGTATATACCTGGCATAGGTCTACATCGGATTACCACCATGCTTGACAGTGCTGTGGTCTTATCATCGAATGTGTTGTAACTGAAAAACTCACTATGGTGACTTGCAATAAAAGAAAACAGAATGAAAAATACGATACGAGAACTAAGTGTCTGTTCTGACACATTACGACCCTTGGAGCTGTTGAATATTCTAGGATCGTACATGAATCTCCTTTTCTGTATGATAGAGAGACCCAGGGACGATGTGGGGCAACTTTATTCTACACTCACGGACGACCTTATGGACGGCGAATACTGTCTTAGTGAACAAACTTTTTTTTGTGAAAGAGGTTTATTGACGGAAAGGTTCACATATACAGGATCGTGATTTTCAACCTAACAGTCAGAGAGCAAAAGCACAAGGTAGTCTAAGTAAATGGATTGCAAGTGGTTTGTTTCAGGCCAGCGGCCTCAGCAAAGCAGGAATGTGGTTCCCTTATAAAATGTCAGGAAAATTATTCTGCTGTCGCTAGTAGCGAAATCCCGCAGGTAATAAGTGTAGCCCAACCGGGTATGAATTACCTCAGTCTCGGGTTTTCAGGGTAGTAGGCGGTTAACATACAAATCACACAGGACATGACAAGGAGAAAAAAACATGAAGAGCACAAATGATTACCAGACAAGGCAATTGCAGTGACAAGAGACAAGCACAGACTTTCCTAGTAATTGGCTATGATCACCAATAGTATTGTTTACTGGGTTCAGAAGGTAGAACAGTGAATGTTGTTAAACGATAACTCTTGAATAAGGTACAGAAGAGAGTCCTCATGTACGATCCTAAATTATTCTACGGGCCCTGTTAAATAAAGTTGACCCATATCGTTAATTTTCCAACCTTCCAACACTGCTATGCTGCATTATATGTAGCCAGATCATAGTCATGTTGGAGCACATCGCGAGCAGTGGGTGAGGGCCTTAAAGGTACTCTACCTCTGCTGGGAGTATAACACTTTTACTATATACCCATGCCGTATATACTGTAAATACGCACCGTTTCGGCATATGACGTAAAACTACTGTATGGACCAGTGGTCCGTACACTAAAATACGGACCACCTTGCCATACACGTTTATTAAGAAATTGGTTGTTAAGCCAAATGTAATTGATTTTTTTTTTAAATTTCGGGTATATAGTAAATATATAACGACCCAACCATGCTTGTACAAGTCACAGATTTTTGATGATAATTTACGGTTTGTACGGAACATAAATGCCTCGGTCCGTACAAACCGTAAATTACCTTCTCGTTCTGTGAGTTGTACAGCATGGTCAGGACTGACTGTACTGTACAGTTCTGAAAGCATTGTACAATCACGGAATGTATGAGCTGGGTGAAAACGTACTGAAATACGCTAGCATTTCAGGACCAGGTGATATTTTCCCCGGATATGGAGTATTGAGTGCCTTAATGAAAACCGTTTACCGTGCTATGAGCCAGACACCTCCTGCGCCGAAGTCGGTCACCTGATACAGCGCGTGATAAATAATATAATCCTCCCGGCGATGTCGGTAAGTGAATGGTGAGGAAAAAGCCCAGTCTGTGGTGACAAAAGAAGCGCTCGATGTCCATACTCTGTGTGAGCACTGAGCTCCGAACAGCTCCGAGCAGCTCTGAACAACACTGAACAGCACTGAGCAGCTCAGAACAGCACTAAACAGCACTGAACAGCTCTGAGCAGCTCTAAACAGCTCTGAACAGATCTGAACAGCTCTGAACAGCTCTGAGCAGCTCTAAACAGCTTTGAGCAGCTCTGAACGGCTCCGAGCAGCTCTGAGCAGCTCTGAACAGCTCTGAATAGCTATGAACAGCTCTAAACAGCTTTGAGCAGCTCTGAACGGCTCCGAACAGCTCTGAGCAGCTCTGAACAGCTCTGAATAGCTATGAACAGCTCTAAATAGCTCTGAGCAGATCTAAACAGCTCTGAACAGCTTGGAAGTGGAAGCGCAACAGTTCATTCCTGCTTGTGACATCTTTGTACATGCTCAAGACTGCATGCCCCTATCCAGCTCCCTGTATCTGCCCGTACCTTCTTATATACCTTCCGAATTATACGGGACTGCTCGTTGCTGTCCCAGTTGTTCAAAATAGCTTGGAATTATTTGGGATCGATGTTAGATGCTCTTGGCTGCCTGTACTTGGTCGAAATAGCTCGGAATTATTCGGGCCTGCTATGAGATGCTCGGAGCTGTCTGCACTTGTTCGGAATAGCTTGGAATTATTGGGAACTGGTGTGAGATGCTCTGGACTGTCCAGGCTTGGCCAAAATAGCTCGGAATTATTGGGGCCTGCTGTGAGATGCTTGGGGCTTCTCAGACTTGTTCGAAATACCTTGGAATTTTTTGGGATTGCTGTGAGATGCTCGGAGCTGCCTGTACTTGGTAAACTAGCTCGGAATTATTGGGGACTGCTATGAGATGCTCGGAGCTTCTCGAACTTGATTAAAATATCTTTTAAATATTCCGGATTATTGTGAGATGCTAGGGGCTACCTGTACTTGGTCGAAATAGCTCGGAATTGTTTGGACCTGGTTAGAAATGTTCGGGGCTGCTCGGAGCTGCTCGTAGCTGCTCGTAGCTGCTCGGAGTTGCTCGGAGCTGCTCGGAGCTGCTCGGAGCTGCTCGGAGCTGCTCGGAGCTGCTCGATCTGCAGCTGACATCTCCCACTGTCGTTATTGTTGGTGGAACGTGCTCCTGTCCTCGGCCCGCCTCGACGCCACAATGGCGGCGATGAAAAAGAAAATCAGCCACACCTATTACCCAGTCACGTGACCGTGGTTTAGAGGTATGCAGCGCTCTTAGCGGCGGGTTCGGCGGGTAGCGGTGGGGCGCGGGGGCGGGGAACAACGTGTTGAGGGTAGAGTGGGGCGAGGCGCGGTGGTAGAACAACGGGCGGGGGGATGGATGGGGAGCGGGGAGAGAACAACGGGCGGAGGGATGGATCGGGAGCGGGTAGGGGGACGGGGAGGGGGAGAACCATGTGTGGAGGGGATGGAGGGTGAGGGCGGGGGGATGAGAGAGCAACGAGCAGAGACGTGGAGGGGGAGGGAGGCGGGCAACGGGCAACGGGCAACTGGCGGTGGGGGAGGGAGGCGGGAGGGAGGGAAGGAGGGAGGCAGGGAGGCAGGCAGGGAGGGAGGGAGGCAGGGAGGGAGGGAGAGAGGGAGGGAGGAGGGAGGGAGGGAGGCAGAGAGGCAGGGAGGCAGGGAGGCAGGGAGGGAGGCAGGGAGGGAGGGAGAGAGGGAGGGAGGGAGGGAGGAGGGAGGGAGGGAGGCAGAGAGGCAGGGAGGCAGGCAGGGAGGGAGGGAGGCAGGGAGGGAGGGAGAGAGGGAGGGAGGGAGGGAGGGAGGGAGGGAGGCAGGGAGGGAGGGAGAGAGGCAGGGAGGCAGGCAGGGAGGGAGGGAGGCAGGGAGGGAGGGAGAGAGGGAGGGAGGGAGGGAGGGAGGGAGAGAGGGAGGGAGGGAGGGAGGAGGGAGGGAGGGAGGCAGAGAGGCAGGGAGGCAGGCAGGGAGGCAGGGAGGCAGGGAGGGAGGGAGAGAGGGAGGGAGGGAGGGAGGGAGGGAGGCAGAGAGGCAGGGAGGCAGGGAGGGAGGCAGGGAGGGAGGGAGAGAGGGAGGGAGGGAGGGAGGGAGGGAGGAGGGAGGGAGGGAGGCAGAGAGGCAGGGAGGCAGGCAGGGAGGGAGGGAGGCAGGCAGGGAGGGAGGGAGAGAGGGAGGGAGGGAGGGAGGGAGGGAGGCAGGGAGGGAGGGAGAGAGGCAGGGAGGCAGGCAGGGAGGGAGGGAGGCAGGGAGGGAGGGAGAGAGGGAGGGAGGGAGGAGGGAGGGAGGGAGGCAGAGAGGCAGGGAGGCAGGCAGGGAGGCAGGGAGGCAGGGAGGCAGGGAGGCAGGGAGGCAGGGAGGCAGGGAGGCAGGCAGGCAGGCAGGGAGGGAGGCAGGCAGGGAGGGAGGGAGAGAGGGAGGGAGGGAGGGAGGAGGGAGGGAGGGAGGCAGAGAGGCAGGCAGGGAGGGAGGGAGGGAAGAGGGAGGGAGGCGGAAGGGAGGGAGGCAGGGAGGGAGGCAGGCAGGGAGGGAGGGGAGGGAGGAGGGAGGGAAGGAGGGAGGCGGAAGGGAGAGAGAGAGGGAGGGAGAGGGCGGGCAACGGGCAATGGGCAACGGGCGGAGAGGGGAGGGTAGGGAAGCGGCAGGGAGGGAGGGAGGGAAGGGGGGAGGGAGGGAGGCAGGGAGGCAGGGATGCAGGGAGGCAGGGAGGGAAGGAGGGAGGGAAGGAGGGAGGAAGGGAGGGAGGGGGAGGGGGAACAATAGGCGGAGAGGTGGAGGGGTAGGGAGGGCGCCTGGCAATGAGGCAGGGAATGCGTTTCGGGGAGAGCAGAGGCGAAAATAGGTGATGGGGGTAACATGTCGGAAAAAAGCTATTTTCCGTTACCCGACGAAAACGCCACCGGTAATTCTAGTTCCACTAAACGTGTAAAGATGGTGGCCACCGACTGCACGTTGGTATGAATTAATCGGGGAGGGTGTAGTGTATGTCCATAGATTTAGCCTTAAACCAACAATGGGGCAAAAAATAATTTTTGCGTCCGGATGCATGAATTCAAGCCAATCAAGTCCCACTTCACTATAAATTTCGAGATGACGTACCAAATGTTCTTCATTAAAGACTAGGGTGTTGATTATGTCTGTCGTTGACTAAAGTTGGTCGGTGGTGGCTTTATTGCATATTCTTCGCAAAATTAATCGATGACCGTTGCAAATACCAGACTTAATCCATTTACCGATCTGGTGGTGCTTCCCGACTAGAAAACGGTGCTGAATAATCGGCCAATGGAATACCCTGGATTGACCTGCGGACTGAGTGGATCGCAGGTAGTGAAGTTGGTTGTTTCCATTGGGATTTCCACTGAAATTATTTTACCTACCCTAAAGCCCTGCCCCCCCCCCCCCCACCAATGCCGATTCTGGGCTCGATAGGCCATACTGATTCTATCTATTGTGGCAGTGGAACAGGTTTATATAATTCCGTCTACGACACCTCATGATAGGCTGTGATTGAAAACACCAATCGTAGAGGTCCCGATTCAATCCAACTTGTTGGATTTTTCGTAGCCTGTTATAGGGTATCGTAGCCTATCAGGAAGATATCATGGACATCAAGTATGATTCACAGATTGGATCACGACAAAGGTATACGATTCTTGGACCTCCCGATAGGCTACGATTTGGCCATTTTAAATAGTAGCCATCAGGAATTATGTCGTAGACCATTCACATAGGTGGAGGCAGGGCTTTATAGCCCGTCACTGGTCCCCTCAAATTTATTTTCTATCGGATACAAAGACCCCATTGAAAATGTATAGGGCCTCAGTAAACCACTACCCATTATATAAAACCTGTCAGATACCATTAATGTGGTATACAGATTCAGATCTTTGGTATACGGCCTCAAAGCCATGGTATACGGGAAAATAGTCCCTATTTGTAAATCCTTTAATATGGCAATTACTGGAATCAATTTATTCGAGAAGATGGATAACAAAAACAACAGACGACTGTTTTGTGGACGGGCGGCTCTGTAAATCACTCACTAGCACTCGCGCATTACTACTCGTCAACCTCTATTGGTTTATGGCCGCCCGTCCACAGAACGACCGGTTTTTGTCTATGTATAATAAGCCCTTTTCTATTGGGCGAATATTCAACAAGTATATACACTTTAACCTTGTTTCTATTGGCCGACTTTTGGCGCCGATCTACAGTCAGGAACCAACGACAGATCATTGAGGTTTACTACATACCCATGCCGTATATATACTGTAAATACGCACCGTTTCGGCATATGACGTAAAAATACTCTACGGACCGCTGGTCCGTACACTAAAATACGGACCACCTTGACATACACGTTTATTAACATATCGGTTGTTAAAAATTAAATTAATGATTTTTTTTTAAATTTTGGGTATATGGTAAATATATGACGTCCAACCATGCTTGTACAAGTCACAGAACTCGATGGTAATTTACGGTTTGTACGGAACTCGGCATAAATGCCTGGGTCCGTACAAACCGTAAATTACCATCTCGTTCTGTGAATTGTACAGCATGGTCAGGACGTTCTATATAAATACCGACGTCAGATCGGTGAATGGAAACGAGGCCTCCTGAGAATTCTCACAGACTAATTTGCCAACGGTTATGCAACAAGGCTACCATTGCTGGATTCTCTCCAAACAACTGTGCGTAGCGGGAAAATACTTATATATAACGTCCTGACCATGCTGTACAAGTCACAGAACGAGATGCTAATTTACTGTTTGTACGGACCGAGGCGTTTACGCCGAGTTCCGTACAAACGGTAAATTAGCATCGACATTTTTTAAAAAATCAATTTCATTTTTTTTAACTACCAAAATTTTAATAAAAGTGTATGGCTAGGTGGTCCGTATTTTAGTGTACGGACCAGTGGTCCGTACAGTAATATTACGTTATATGCCAAAACAGTGTGTATTTACAGTATATACAGCATGGGTATATATCAAGAAGAAATACACAATATTATCATGGTTTCGATCTGAGTGGCCGTATTCTCCGCGTAGTTGCATATTGTCAAGATCGAAATCATGGTAGGGCCTAATGTTGTATTCATTTCTCACCTTTCGAGTAATTAATAGGGAAAAATCTTGTAAGTAATTAGAAATTCGACGCAAGCGCCATGCATTGCTTCTATAAATTAGTTCCTATAATGCCCGTCAGGTGGCCCAACAAGACGTATTCTCCTAGGAGATTCCGGAGGTCCGTATTCTACTCAGTGGCGATATGTATGCTACATAGGCTTAGCATAGAGACTCGGTATTAGATGGGTAATAATATCATGAAACATCACGATATTTCATGGCATGTAAACAATCATATGAAATTGAGTGATGTTTAGATTTTATCCTACCCTATCATGTATTTTATCCTACCCTATCATGTATTTTTAACTTCATATGTCACCCGTGGCATATAAATAGTTTATGGCATAACCGTGACATACAGTCACACCATGTTAAGTCTATGGACATTTATATGAGGGGTAGGATAATATCATGAAACATCACGAAATTTTATATGATTGTTTATATGGCATGAGTTGTCTTTGTGGAATGATATCACGAAGCGGGGCTGAGTGGTATCTGTACCAGAAGACAATGAATGTGATGTTTAGATTTTATCCTACCCTGTCACATGTTTTTAACCTCACATGTCACATATAAATATTTTATGCCATAACCGTGGCATACGGTCACACCATGTTAAGTCTATGGAGATTTATATGAGGGGTAGGATAAACAGTGCATACTACCCTCACTGATAAATTGATTCTGACATACAGTATGTACAGGCAGACGTTTAGGGTAACTTTAAAAAATCGGCATCATTTTCATTGGCTGCTGGAAACGAGGTTTATGTCGGCATCAATTTATCGATGAGGGTGCATTGTACGCACAGTTTCTACTGTATTTTCCAGATACCCAGATAATCAAAATCTTCAGGAATGCTGACGAAATCAAGGAGTTTTGATTCTGTCAATCTCTGAGAAATCTGTTGAGGGTGACTTTATTAGAGCGTGCTTGTACGTACCATATACGTTGCCTATAAAAGTTTAGAGTGGTCACATACACTTTCAGCGTGCTGAGAAAAATCTATCCCTTCACTATCTGCGTGCTATTCACTGTGATAGTGGGAAAGGGTCAGGATGCCAGTGTCTCATGGTCTCAAAGGCATGCCCAGCTGACCATGACCAATCACTAAAGACCGAAATACCTTATTGACCTACTTGTGCTGATAATGTTTGGATCTTAGACTCAGGCGGTTGCAGAAATGGGTTGAATTGGTGTAAGTGGGTTACAGAAATCTATCCCTGAAAGACTGAATGTAACTGAAACCTTTTATTTTCATTCATTCACAATTGCACGCTCATTCATCAATGATGAACATTCTTTTTGCTCCTCGCTACATAATTTATGCCAAATCAATCTCTGGGTATTCCCTGCAAGTCTCGTTTTCATTCATTGATCTTGCATTGGTATTCCCAAAATATCTATCGGTGGTTCCCAAATGCAGGTTGGTGTCGAATAATCGGCAAATGGAGACAGGAGCAGAGGTTAAATCTCATCCCTGGTTTTTTTCTCCTATAGGCTTAACATTTCTCCATGGTCTTTACACTGCACGAAAACCACTATTTTACATATATATACGCCATCGCGATAACGCACGTATCGGCTGTATCGTGGCTTGTTTATACTTTTATTATCCACCTAATACAAAGTGTCCATAGAAAACACATAGGGAGTTTGTGTGGACAGACCCAGAGCATACAGATATGTTGTATGCTCCGGGTGGCGCATACGGAAAAATAGTGCGTATGAAAACATAGTGCATAATTAAAATGAACTGATTTCGACATGCCACTTGCCCAGAAAAGGTGGATAATAAATACAATATAGACTGGTTTCAGATAAAAGCGGTTGTATGCTCCTCGGAGTTGACTCTGCGCAATATCCTCGCATACGCTTGGATATTACTACGGGTTAACTCCTCGGAGCATACGCCTGGCGTATATATGAAACAAACAAAAAATTGCGACCCGCGGCCCGCCCCGTCCTGTGGGTGTTGGTAGACTATGCACCAACACTGACCCGCCACCCGCGACCTCCCAACCCCAGGGGTGAGATACATACAAAAAGCAACAAGTAATTCTCCAACTCGTTGGTGTTGTGAGTTGTTAAATGATATTCACTAAGCTGTCGCCTCGTTCATATCACTTCGCATCAAACTCCTGGAGAACAACGACTTTAACCCAAACCTGTTGGTTTCTTCTTTAGTCTATCGACCAAGGACTGAGGCTCAGGGCTTTGGGCAAAGCCTAGACCTGCGCCTATGTTCGGGACTGAGTGATAGGCCTCAACTAAGGCTTGAGCCATAAGCCTAAAACCTCACGCCTGCTCATACCTGGAACTGCGGTAGGGCTCCGACTGGGGTGTTTGGGTTGAGATTTGGCTCAGATGGAATCTGTACTTGGGACAAGGAGGTAACTGTGTTTTTTCCACGTAGCCATAAGAGGGAGGAAGTTAGTGTTTACATTGTGTGTCTGGGAATGATCGCCGGGACTGAGCCCGGCGTGGCGAGAAGGGCAGATTCCCGATGTGTGATGTATGGGCAGGAGGAGGAGGGGGATGTGTGATGAATGGGCAGAGGGAGGGGAAGGAAGTGTGAGGAATGGGCAGAGGGAGGGGAGGGACGTGTGAGGGATGGGCAGAGGGAGGGGAGGGATGTGTGATGTATGGGCATCAGGAGGGGTGGGATGTGTGAGGAATGGGCAGGAGGAGGGAGGGACGTATGATGAATGGGCAGGAGGAGGGGAGTGTAGAAAGACAGATAGGAAAATATGTGCTACTAGAATTGGGAACAGCTGGGTTAATTATCCTAAATAGCAACGAGATATAAAAATAAAAGTAAAGATTAAATATAAATGAAGTGAAGTGTAGATAGATAGATAGATAGATAGATAGATAGATAGATAGATAGTTTAATAGAGGGGAGGGATGTGTGATGTATGAGCATGAGGGAGGAGAGGGACATGTGAGGAATGGGCAGAGGGAGGGGAGGAACGTGTGATGTATGGGCATGAGGAGGGGTGGGATGTGTGAGGAATGGGCAGAGGGAGGGGAGGGATGTGTGATGTATGGGCATCAGGAGGGGTGGGATGTGTGAGGAATGGGCAGGAGGAGGAGAGGGACGTATGATGAATGGGCAGGAGGAGGGGAGTGTAGAAAGACAGATAGGAAAATATGTGCTACTAGAATTGGGAACAGCTGGGTTAATTATCCTAAATAGCAACGAGATATAAAAATAAAAGTAAAGATTAAATATAAATGAAGTGAAGTGTAGATAGATAGATAGATAGATAGATAGATAGATAGATAGATAGTTTAATAGAGGGGAGGGATGTGTGATGTATGAGCATGAGGGAGGAGAGGGACATGTGAGGAATGGGCAGAGGGAGGGGAGGAACGTGTGATGTATGGGCATGAGGAGGGGTGGGATGTGTGAGGAATGGGCAGAGGGAGGGGAGGGATGTGTGATGTATGGGCATCAGGAGGGGTGGGATGTGTGAGGAATGGGCAGGAGGAGGAGAGGGACGTATGATGAATGGGCAGGAGGAGGGGAGTGTAGAAAGACAGATAGGAAAATATGTGCTACTAGAATTGGGAACAGCTGGGTTAATTATCCTAAATAGCAACGAGATATAAAAATAAAAGTAAAGATTAAATATAAATGAAGTGAAGTGTAGATAGATAGATAGATAGATAGATAGATAGATAGATAGATAGTTTAATAGAGGGGAGGGATGTGTGATGTATGGGCAGAGGGAGGGGAGACGTGTGATAAATGGGCAGAGGGAGGGGAGGGATGTGTGATGTATGGGCATGAGGAGGGGAGGGATGTGTGATGAATGGGCAGAGGGAGGGGAGGGACGTGTGATGTATTGGTAGAGGGAGGGGAGGGATGTGTGATGAATGGGCAGAGAGAGGGGAGGGATGTGTGATGAATGGGCAGAGGGAGGGGAGGGATGTGTGAGGAATGGGCAGAGGGACGGGCGGGACGTGTGAGGAATGGGCAGAGGGAGGGGAGGGATGTGCGATGTATGGGCAGGAGGAGGGTAAGGGAATTTGAGGACAGGAATAAAACAGTGACGGGAATAAGCGCTATAAGCGGACAATACCTGCTACTAGAATGGGGAACAGCTGGGTTTGATATCATTAAGCAAATCCTAAATAGCATCGAGATATCAAAATAAAAGTAAAGGCTATCCCTTTAAGGACGAATGATGCCTCGAGGCATCAACCGGTCCAGGCCGAATGATGCCATCATTTCTCCCAAATATGCAAAATCATTTTTAAAATAGAATTAAAATTCTAATAGTCAACTCCGAGGAGCATACAACCACTTTTATCTGAAACCAGTCTAAGTTGTATTTATTATCCACCTTTTCTGCACCAGTGACATGTCGATATCGGTTCATTTCAGTTATGGACTATGGACTATGGACTATTTTTCCGTACGCACTATTTTTCCGTATGCGCCACCCGGAGCATACAACATATCCGTATGCGACGGGTATGTCCATACACGTTGCCTATGTGTTCTCTATGGTCCCTTTGTATTCGGTGGATGATAAAAATAAATATCAAGGATGAAGTCTTATAGCACGTGATTTTATCCTACCCCTAATAAAAAACTCCATAGGCATAACATTGGGTCACTGTATTCGATCTGGAGTTCAGAAAAATGAAAAATATCGCTCTAGTGGGATACACTTGACAAATGACGTCATTTATTAATGTAGAAGTAATTTAGACGGGCGGGGTAGGATAAATTCTAAACCAAACTCGAGTTAGTCGTGTTATTGTTCATCGCACTCTCGGCTCTGCCTCGCGCAGTAATATGCGATCTTGCCTTCGTGCGAAAAACAACAACACGACTAACTCGTGTTTTGTTTCTCCATAATATCCTCGAATTAAGAGTTAGGACAGCTATGTGCTCGTCCTCTAGCGGTATACACTGACACCAGAATCCATCCCCACAGAGATAGCACGGCCGAAGTCACCCGTCCTTAAAGCGTTAGATATAAATGAAGTGAAGTATAGAAAGATAGATAGGATTTATATCATTAAGCAAATCCTAAATAGCACTGCAGAGAGATATCAAAATAAAGGTAAAGGTTGAAAATACATGAAGTGAAGTGTAGAAAGACAGAATGAAAATATGTGCTACTAGAATAGGGAACAACTGGGTTAAATATCATTAAGCAAATCCTATATAGCAGAGAGATATCAAAAGACTGGAAGACTAGAGGTGATGGTAAAGGTTAAATATATACAAGATAAAGGTAAAATATACATGAATATGGAAAGGGAAATATTTCTTCCGCAAACATATTTTTTGTGTGTGAAATATCATTATGCCCACATTATGTGTCGCATGGTATTATCTGTATTTTTCTTCTCAATAAACCTTTATTGAAAGATATCTGAAGTATAGCTTTAGACTTTTCCCAACAATCTTATTGTCACAGTGCCCCCGAAAATTAGTAATACTGCACCCCCTGGCAGCGGTAAGTATTTCACAGATGTTCAGCCATAGGTGTATTAATATAAGTGAATTGATGGTACTGCAAGGACATAACGAAATAAAAATAAACAGAAATAGAAAGAACAAGAAGAGGAGGATATTGTTTGGTGAGTGACATGGAGAATATCAGTAACAAAGACCAAAGTTTCCGGGAATTAATACATGCGGAGTGGGAGGCGAGCTGATATCTGAGGGAAGACGAGGGCGGACATCGGAGATACAGGAGGATCTCAATGAAGGATACTAAATGAAATAAAACTTCTGAGTATATAAGACGGACTCAGACGGCCTAGCCCGCTTCATGGGGGATATGGCTCGGCTGATGCCCGATTCCCACTGGGTGAGTCTGGAGCATGTGCAGGGTTTCAATAGGGGACTATAAGCACAGACTTTTAAGAAGCTCCCATGTCACTAAGTGGGGATGCAAGAATGTAAAATCGTTGGTGACTCTTGCCATCCCCGCTGGGTATTGAGGAGAGGGGGCGGGGTTTTGAGGAGAGGGGGCGGGGTTTTAAGGAGAGGGGGCGGGGTGGTGAGGAGAGGGGGCGGGGTTTTGAGGAGAGGGGGCGGGGTGGTGAGGAGAGGGGGCGGGGTTTTGAGGAGAGGGGGCGGGGTAGGGAGGAGAGGGGGCGGGGTAGGGAGGAGAAGGGGCGGGGTGGGGAGGAGAGGGGGCGGGGTGGGGAGGAGAGGGGGCGGGGTGGGGAGGAGAGGGGGAGGGGTTTTGAGGAGAGGGGGTGGAGTGGTGAGGAGAGGGGGTGGGGTGGTGAGGAGAGGGGGCGGGGTGGGGAGGAGAGGGGGCGGGGTGGGGAGGAGAGGGGGCGGGGTGGGGAGGAGAGGGGGCGGGGTTGGGAGGAGAGGGGGCGGGGTGGTGCGGAGAGGGGGCGGGGTGGGGAGGAGAGGGGGCGGGGTAGGGGAGAGGGGGCGGGGTTTTGAGGAGAGGGGGCGGGGTGGTGAGGAGAGGGGGCGGGGTTTTGAGGAGAGGGGGCGGGGTAGGGAGGAGAGGGGGCGGGGTAGGGAGGAGAAGGGGCGGGGTGGGGAGGAGAGGAGGCGGGGTGGGGAGGAGAGGGGGCGGGGTGGGGAGGAGAGGGGGCGGGGTGGGGAGGAGAGGGGGCGGGGTAGGGAGGAGAGGGGGCGGGGTAGGGAGGAGAAGGGGCGGGGTGGGGAGGAGAGGGGGCGGGGTGGGGAGGAGAGGGGGCGGGGTTGGGAGGAGAGGGGGCGGGGTAGGGAGGAGAGGGGGCGGGGTAGGGAGGAGAGGGGGCGGGGTGGAGAGGAGAGGGGGCGGGGTAGGGAGGAGAGGGGGCGGGGTGGAGAGGAGAGGGGGCGGGGTAGGGAGGAGAGGGGGCGGGGTGGTGCGGAGAGGGGGCGGGGTGGGGAGGAGAGGGGGCGGGGTAGGGGAGAGGGGGCGGGGTGGAGAGGAGAGGGGGCGGGGTGGGGAGGAGAGGGGGAGGGGTTTTGAGGAGAGGGGGTGGAGTGGTGAGGAGAGGGGGCAGGGTAGGGAGGAGAGGGGGCGGGGTAGGGAGGAGAGGGGTTGGGCTGGGGAGGAGAGGGGGTGGGCTGGGGAGGAGAGGGGGCGGGGTGGGGAGGAGAGGGGGCGGGGTAGGGAGGAGAGGGGGCGGGGTAGGGAGGAGAGGGGTTGGGCTGGGGAGGAGAGGGGGTGGGGTGGGGAGGAGAGGGGGCGGGGTGGGGAGGAGAGGGGGCGGGGTAGGGAGGAGAGGGGGCGGGGTAGGGAGGAGAGGGGGCGGGATGGGGAGGAGAGGGGGCGGGGTGGGGAGGAGAGGTGGCGGGGTGGTGAAAGTAGAGGGGGTTGGGTGGTGAGGAGAGGGGGCGGGGTAGTAGGAGAGGGGGCGGGGTGGTGAGGAGAGGGGGCGGGGTGTAGAGGAGAGGGGGCGGGGCGTAGAGGAGAGGGGGCGGGGTAGTAGGAGAGGGGGCGGTATAGTGACAGTTGAGGGTGCAGGGTGTGGGGAGTTGAGGGTGCAGGGTGTGGGGCGATGGGGGTACAGAGTGTGGGGAGATGGGGTGCAGGGTGTGGGGAGTTGAGGGTGCAGGGTGTTGGGAGATGGGGGTACAGAGTGTGGGGAGATGGGGTGCAGGGTGTGGGGAGTTGAGGGTGCAGGGTGTTGGGAGATGGGGGTACAGAGTGTGGGGAGATGGGGTGCAGGGTGTGGGGAGTTGAGGGTGCAGGGTGTTGGGAGATGGGGGTACAGGGTGTGGGGAGTTGAGGGTGCAGGGTGTGGGGAGATGGGGCTGCAGGGTGTGGGGAGAGGGGGGTGCAGGGTGTGGGGAGAGGGGGCTGCAGGGTGTGGGGAGAGGGGGGGTGCAGGGTGTGGGGAGAGGGGATGCAGGGTGTGGGGAGAGGGGGGTGCAGGGTGTGGGGAGAGGGGGGTGCAGGGAGTGGGGAGATGGGGTTGCAGGGTGTGGGGAGAGGGGGGGTGCAGGGTGTGGGGAGAGGGGATGCAGGGTGTGGGGAGAGGGGGGTGCAGGGTGTGGGGAGAGGGGGGTGCAGGGTGTGGGGAGATGAGGCTGCAGGGTGTGGGGAGATGGGGGGTGCAGGGTGTGGGGAGTTGAGGGTGCAGGGTGTTGGGAGATGGGGGTACAGAGTGTGGGGAGATGGGGTGCAGGGTGTGGGGAGTTGAGGGTGCAGGGTGTTGGGAGATGGGGGTACAGAGTGTGGGGAGATGGGGTGCAGGGTGTGGGGAGTTGAGGGTGCAGGGTGTTGGGAGATGGGGGTACAGGGTGTGGGGAGTTGAGGGTGCAGGGTGTGGGGAGAGGGGGGTGCAGGGTGTGGGGAGAGGGGATGCAGGGTGTGGGGAGAGGGGGCTGCAGGGTGTGGGGAGAGGGGGGTGCAGGGTCTGGGGAGAGGGGGCTGCAGGGTGTGGGGAGAGGGGGGGTGCAGGGTGTGGGGAGAGGGGGGTGCAGGGTGTGGGGAGAGGGGGGTGCAGGGAGTGGGGAGATGGGGTTGCAGGGTGTGGGGAGAGGGGGGTGCAGGGTGTGGGGAGATGGGGGTGCAGGGTGTGGGGAGAGGGGGCTGCAGGGTGTGGGGAGAGGGGGTGCAGAGTGTGGGGAGAGGGGGGTGCAGGGTGTGCAGACATGAGGGTGCAGAGTGAGGGGTGGTAAAGACCCCCCGGTGGCCGACCCCTGCTGACAGGTGAACCACATTAACCAGGTAGCTCCGTGTATAATAGCCTCTTCTCAGTGCATTCTTTTCAGCACGTTCCCGCCAATAAAAGCCTATCTCCAGTCACGAGTGGCTCCACGCGGACTGAGCAGGTAGGAGCAGCTCGCGAAGAGCCACACTAAACCCACAGTCACAGCCTCCACATCTCACCCACCATCAGCACTAATATTATTGTTGGCGCCAGCTGAGTGCCATGCATTCAACCTACCCCATCTGTAATCATATTTTATGAGAAAAAAATATTTTAAAAGCGTATCTTGGAATATTTCATTATCAAAAGTACTTAAAAACTTTAGGGACAGCATATAGTGTCCCTCTGGGAGTTATTCGTAGTTATCTTAATGGGAATATATTATTTTATGTAGTAGGGATACAGACAGAATTCTTATTGTATTCTGGATGTCGCAATAGGATGTATATTGGAATTTGATATCTTTTGCTGGCTTTCCCTTTGACTGCGGTTTTAATAGATATTTTTGTGGAGCAGGGGAAATGTTAAAGTACTGCTTTTAAGTGTATATCATGTTCAGAGGGAATTTGATAATTACATTTGAAACTTTTATATTTGGAATGAGTCTTGCATCATCGTATGGTAAAGTAAATTGTATCATGTTTCTAAACCTGTATAGAGGATGTACAAAATTGTTTCTGTTTAAATACTCGAAAATCATTTTCTTTTGAGTTACCAATCAAATGGCCCTGGAACCTTTTGAAAATAAGTCTGTCTAGCACCCTATGTAGCGTTTGCTTCAGAATAAATATCAAACTTGAAAAAAAGAGAGAAAACTGTATGAAAATCATTCCGTCAGATATACGATATTTTCAGATCTATCATTATATACCTGCGTCCGAATGTCTAATAAATACTGCCCGCTGCTAGGGATGCAGTAATAGAAATGTTCGTGCCCGCTGTGACTGCAACTTTCTAAATCATTAAATGGATTTTTTAATTATCTTAAGGTATATAATAATAAGCAAACATCCATCCTGTGAACGAAACGTTTATCCTTCTCTGCCAATCGCCGATTTCATACGGCCTTTCGCCTATGGCGTCAGGCAGTATAAAATCGGCGACTGACCTCGAACGATAAACGTTTCGCCCACAGTAAGGACGTTTGCTAATATTACATAGAGACCGGTAACTTTCCGATGAAGCCTCAGTTCAGTGGAACTCACACTTTATATGACCGCTTAGACAGCTTCAATCTCCTCGTCATCTGCGTAAACTTCCCGTGAGCTGCTCGCGAAACACCTTCTCTGAGATCACCCTTAAAGGCATATCCTACATTCCTATATACCTATTATTAAACTAACTAGAGTTACATACCGCTGCTGGGGGGGTGCATTAAAAATAAAGTGATGTGTCGAGGTTTACGTTTTCGTCCCGCTCTGACGTTTTCGTCCCGCTCTGATCACGTGATACAATACAGCAGCAGGACGAAACAATAGCTGTTGTGGTTACTCGATAAGGGTGGCCATTTGCTTCGGAAGTGTTTCAGGTAAAAAATTAAGCATCTTTATCCATATTTGAAGGTGTATAGGGAAACCAAGTACCGGTAAGCACAAGTCAAAGTTACTCGGTAAGGCTTGGAAAAATTACTGCCCGCGGCTGACGCCTTGGGCAGTAATTTTTCCAAGCTTTACCTCGTAACTTTGAACTTTTGCTCACCGGAACATAGTTTCCCTCTATTCCTATATACCCATTTCCGGAACCTCTATACTTACATACCGCTGCTGGGGGTGCAGTAATCATCAGTTATGTAGTGAGGCTGACGTTTTCGTCCCGGACTGATCACGTGATCTAAAGAGTGCCGGGACGAAAACATAGCTGTTGCAGATACTCGATAAGGGTGGCCATTTTTCTAGGGGCTATTGCAGGTAAAGAAATAACCGTTTTTATCGATATTTGAAGGTATATAGGAATAGGGAAACCAAGTACCGGTAAGAGAAAGTCAAAGTTACTCGGAAATGCTTGGAAAATAACTGCCCGCGGCCAAGGCCTTGGGCAGTAATTTTCCCGAGCTTACCTCGTAACTTTGATTTTCACTCACCGGATCATAGTTTCCCTCTATTCCACAGTAGGGCCACCAGGTGATTTGCAAATGCCGGTAATAATCAAATTATTGATTATCATGGAGTATGACCTAGCCCAATAGGTAAGTTTAGCAAATTTACATTTCATTTGATTAGAAAGGAAATGTAGTGAAAAATATGGTTTCCTTCAAATCTCTCAAAAAATATGGTGACCCATAGTTTTTAATACTGGAAGCTATAGTACTCCCCATTAATTATATTCTGTGAAAGTTTGCAGAAATTGACATGCGTGATACTATGTGAAATTCAACTTTTTGAAATGTCCTTACATTCTTTTATAATATCATAAGGATATCAATCTCTAGATCAAAAGCTGGCACGGTAACCCCACCTTTTAAGTTAGATACGTGTTCTATATCACCCTGATATTATCATACCCAACTTTCAGAAAAGAAAAATGACATGAGTTTTAGATTTCAAGGCAAATTCTCTGATATGCTTTTAATGCCTGCACTGAATCATTCCCCGGGCATTTAAAGGCATATCGGACAATATGGCTTGAAAATTAAAACCCATTTCAATTTCCTGAAAATTTAAAATGATGATCTCCAAGTGTTGTAGAACACATACCTAACTTAAAAACCGGGGTCACCGTGCTAGTTTTTGATTTATAGATCAATATGATGATAATTTTATATAAGAATATATAGAAATTCTAAAAAGTATTTTTTCACATAGTAAAACCCATGTCTTTTTCCTCAAATTTTCACAGAATATAGTAAATATACCGGTATAGTACTACTTATTTATGTTTTAAAAATCATATATCACCGTCCTTGTTTTTGAAAGAATTGAGGAAAACCATATTTTTTAGTAGAATTCCTATGTAAATCAAGCAAATGTAAATTGGCCTATTTTACCTATTGAATTTGGATAAACTGGATAAAATGTTTAATATCCTCATGTAGAATTAGAATGAGTCCCAAGAAACCAGTTTTGACTAATAATTGACATTATTTAGAAATCAACAGGTGGCGCCACTGTGAATTGTAGGATATGCATTTAAATGGTGCATTTCCGCACGCCAGTGAGATGGACCAAGGAAAGGTTGTTTAGATCAACTCCCGGGTACTATTTAGGAAGATATTCCATCTAGATCTTTGAGTGTATACATCAAACAAATTAAATCATAGACTGTAAATAAAAACAGCCATTAGAAGCAGCATCGTTGGCTTGTAAACCTCAGTAGACATCGGCACTTTAGGAGATAGCGGACCAATCCGT
Organism: Alentia gelatinosa; assembly: GCA_950022655.1. Classification (NCBI taxonomy): domain Eukaryota; kingdom Metazoa; phylum Annelida; class Polychaeta; order Phyllodocida; family Polynoidae; genus Alentia; species Alentia gelatinosa. The sequence continues at coordinate 45,030,852 of OX465590.1, read as the reverse complement.
TGACGCCATCGGCCCATTAAGAATGGAAGGTGTTGATTTGTCCCCTTCGAAGAAAATGCTGTTTGCTTCAGGACAAAATGAGTGTGTTTCTTCTGCTTGCTCAAGGGACTGAGTCGTTTAGAAGCCTGCAGAATGCCTCGGGAAGCAAACAGAACATCTCAATCTTGCTGAGACTTCCTTGTAAGTAATGAAAGCCTTTGAAGATATAGGACTTTTTGGAAGTCTTCTGCTACTCTTAGATATTTCCCAATCAGTAAATGTAATGCGCCGAAGGCAATGTGAGGTCCGTATATTCCACACTGAAATTCTATGAAGGAAGATGATTGAAAACAGATTTCTGTGGCAATCATGTTTCATGGTGTTTCTTTGGAATTGACCCGCTCTGGGTTGTATTTTCACACCCTTTTAGATGGTTAAGCCAAATGCACATCTCCCGATTTCAGAACATTGATGTATCTTTGTCGGCGAACAGTACTCTATCTCAGGCGAGGCATCCTGACAGAGTCGGACTTAAGCCGGATGCCCATCTACCGATTTAGGGTTGAACGATTAGTTCCCAAATCGTATAGGAGTCGGTCACCTTGTCGCAGGCAAATTACGTAATACCTCGCTCGACCCGCGGCCCTCGAGGAGAGGGGCTGGTGGGTATTCGTCCTAAGAAAATCAGTCTACACCTACCGAAATATATACCGACACTAATAAAATCGGTGTATGTTCCACTAATCGCTGGAGGAGTGCAAAAACCACAACTTGTCGGCGACAAAAGGACGTCTGAAGGAGGTGGTTCACTAATCGCTGGGTAGCCTTGCCTAGCTGTCCTACATCTACCGACTCAGTTAGAATACCTCGCCTGAGACAAATTACCCTCCGTTTGTCGCCGACAAACGTACATAAATGTTCCGAAATCGGTAGATGGGCATTGGCCTTTAGTCAGAAGATGTTGGGCAGCTAGGCAAGGGTCAGCAAACGATTACTGAACCCCCCCCTCCCCCCGATGTTCTTTTGTCTCCGTTGAGTTGTCCGTTGATGTTCCTAAATCACTCGCCAAGAGTTTATCAGCATGTTGATAAATATAGTTGGCAACAACGGATAATTGGAAATACCCTCTGTTCAGGTGGCCGACGGGTTACATAATTTGCCTGCGTCAAATTCACCGACAACTACACGATTTGGGAACTAATCGTTCAACACTGAATGGGTAGATGTGCACTGGACTTTATGCTTGCGTTTGAAAATAAAATTCTTTTTCTCTTATAGTCATTTAGATCTTCTGTATTTCCCTTTTCTTTGCGCTACTAATAATTGTTATCTCTTTAGATAATCTCTGATTTGATATGTATTACATGAAGCTTCCGCGACAATTGAATGGAAGACGTTCTGTTGTACAATTGTGACCTTTTAAAGACCAAAAATAAAGATCTTACTTCCTGATCTTCTTGTTGGACTGTCCCTCATAAAGCCAGATCACTTTATGTAACGAGAATGCAACGAAGACAACGAAAAGATCAACTCTATTAACATTCCTAGTTTTAAAAACTCCTCCCTGGGGTAATTGAATATTCATTATCTGTGAATAATTATACAGAGGAAAACCTTCATTGGTTCTTTTTTTTCTTGAATAATGAAATCGGATCTTCAAGGGTATACAAAATTGCTCGCGGTGATAACGAAATACACACCTAGAAGAAAATACAGATCCGTACGTCCAGTCGCAAGCATTTTGAATATCGAACATGTCTGATACTTGGTATTGCTAGTCGCCAACTTGGCGTACCAAGGTATTCTGAGATGCAAGGTTCCTAGTCGACGGGGCAGTGGGTCTTACACATATTTGAGGGTACTTTACGACCGGTACGCCCAGTTACAAGCCATATAGAACGTCCAGTCTCAAGCTAGGTACTGCTAGTTGCAAGCCCTCCAGTCGTACAGTCTGAATGAGATTTAACCCATTCAGGGCGAAAATGCCCGCAGGCATTATGTATACATGGGAGGCGAAAATGCCTATAGGCATTCATGTTATATTCAGGCATTTTCGAATAAATACAAGAAAATTTTGAAGAGTCCGTGTAAAATATGGAAAGATATGTGTGGAAATCAATACATTTTGTATACTGTTAAAAAAAATTACCTTATGGCAATAAAGAAATTCTCTAGGTCAGTCAAGTGAAACTTTTCTGAATGCCTGAAGGCATTCTTGCCCCCAGAGACATACAGCCCAGGGGCATCCTGGCCCCTGCAGCTACTGGTACCCACCAACCTGCTCGCCTGGAAAGGGTTAACCCTTTAAGGGCGAGGCATCATCCAGCCCAGGGCGAATGATGCCTTGAGGCATCATTTCTCAAAAATATACAAATCCGTTTTAACAAGGTAATAATGGGGCAATCTTAATGAAATTTTCACAGAATGTAGGTCTAACACCACAAATAGTATTTATAATCAGAGAAAAACGAAATATCTAAGATTAAATATCATATCATGTGATTAAACCCACAAAAAAAAAATTCTATACAAAAACATCCCGCAACACACCTCCATGGGGAAAAGGCGGGGGATACGTATGGAAAAGGATTTTTTCATCACTTAAACCCACAAATTATTGGTTTTAACGACTAAGTGCTCGTCCCCTAGCAGTATAAAGTGCCACCAGCACCCGTCCTTGAGGGGGTACCTCGGCCGCAGGCAGCCGTCCTTAAAGGGTTAAAAGACACACAGGAGAAAGGTCATGGGTGTCAGAGACCCCGAGGCAGTACGTCATACACAGTGCATGGCATGGTAGGGATCATTGAGAGGTAACCTACCATGGGACACGTAACATAACATGTAAGGTGGCATGTAACAAGCCATGCCTCAACATGTACGCCATTGTAAAAACACAAGGCTGGAGTGGGATTCACACGAAGAGACTCATGTACCTGAGACGGGTGTACTTCACACCTTTTCTCTAGTCTCAGACAATTCTCGTTTGGTGAAACATTCTTATGGCTAAGTACTTTTATCGGTCTCAAGGAAAAATGGCGAATTTGATTCACATGGGAGGACAGACCTGGTACATAATCTCAGACATAGTCATGGTGAATACTCACCCTGGGACTCAAGTACCCTTGAGGCGAGGGGTGTTACACACATGTAATTATTCTTGCTGGTCTCCTATTGGCTAGGGCAGGTGCATGGTCGCAGCAGGTCCATTTGTCTCACCAAAATGTCCCTATAGATTTTAAACCTCAAAATCTCATGAGATTCTGTTCCTTGTTAGGGGTGATTGTCGCCGACAATTGCAAAGGAAATAAGTTGTCTCAGCAAAATGGAACCCTGTCATTCACATGAGGAGATTGTGTTCCAGTACCAAATCTCAACAGGATTTGTCTCAGACAAACACTTTGTGAGGTACATGGATCCCACCCTGTGAATCCCATTTAAAGCCCAACGCCCATCTACCGATTTCGGAACATTCATGTACGTTTGTCGGCGACAAATGGACGGTAATTTGTCTCAGCCAAGCCATCCTAACGGAGTCGGTAGATGTAGCATAGCTAGGCAAGGCTACCCACTGATTAGTGAACCACCTCCTTCAGACGTCCTTTTGTCACCGACAAGTTGTGGTTTCAATGTTCCAAAATCGGTGGGGATCAGTTTATCAACATGTTGATAAATGTAGTCGGCTATTATGAAAAAAAAGTTCTGTTGGTCATTGACTCAATATTTATCTTTTAATAATACAAAAGCATAGACGAGGTAGGATAAATACGAAACCGAACTTGAGTTAGACTTGTCAATGTCTATGCCACTCTGGTCAGGTCTGCTCCTCACTACACTCGGCTACGCCTCGTGTAGTAATACGCGACCTTCCCGTCGTGGCATAAACATGGTCAAGTCTAACTCTCGTTCGGTTTCTACTAATTTTCACCAGCAGCTCAAACATATCCCACCGCGCAGCTCCAGAGCAGCTCACTTTGGTCCATTAGTATAAGAATTCCAATGAATGGCCAATATTTATTTTTTCCTCGGGGCTGTAGTGGCTGCCTATGAATCGCTGTGAATAGTTTCTTAATTGTTTGTCAAACTCTCAGCCTGTTCGTGCTATAGGTCCTGACGTCATTGCTGATGCCCATCGTTTTCCGATCAAACCGTTTGACGTTGGAGAATTCACGTAATTGCTTTCGGCTAACGTCAGAGGTGTCTGGTTTCCAGTTCAGGTCGTTGTAGCTATGTACCGAAAGCTGTGTTGTTTTAGCTACGTGTACTTTATGTGGTTTTATACTATATAACCATGCCGTATATACTGTAAATACGCACCGTTTCGGCATATGACGTAAAAATACTGTACGGACCGCTGGTCCGTACACGAAAATACGGACCACCTGGCCATACACATTTATTAAAAAAAATTTAATTGATTTTTTTTAAATTGATTTTTTTTTAAATTTCGGGTATATAGTAAATATATAACGTCCAACCATGCTTGTACAATTCACAGAACTCGATGATAATTTACAGTTTGTACGGAACTCGGCATAAATGCCTCGGTCTGTACAAACTGTAAATTATCATCTCGTTCTGTGAATTGTACAGCATGGTCAGGACGTTCTATATAATTACAACTTAAGTTCGACGCAAATGCGAGCGTGTCTAAAACATGTACATATTAAGAAGAAAGTGAAAGATGAAAGAGTTCAAAAGAAGTTGACGAGTGATGGTAATATGATGATCTGGGAGTGGAAAAAATATATATACATTTTTGACAAGTGACATACATGTAGTTGAGCAGTACAGTATATTTCCACATACTAACAGTATGTTAGTATTCATTGTCCTGTTGTAGCCAACCTCCCCTTAATGACCCTTTTGAATTCTGCGATACCGTTGAATTTCTGAATGTAGCCATCCTATTGGCATTTGTGGATATAAGGTTCTTGTTATCGATTGAACAGGCGTGTAATAAATACAATAATAACTAGTTTTTTATATGAGTGGCCGTAATATCCTCGTATTTAACGACGGACTTTTACTACACGTCAACTATTCGGGGATTACGGCCACCAAGTGCATACTGACCAAATATCGAAGTAGCTAACGATTTGGATCCACCAGACACCGTTTAAACTGCTCAAATATGCGAAATTCATCGATAATAACAACACGATCCGCAGCGGGGGACGGACAGACACGCTTACGCTGGTTCCCGGTTTGTCCGCCTCCACACACGCCTAACCCTCTCCAATCTTATCTTCTGCTAACCGCACTCGTACCAAATAGCGGCCAAACGTCCGCTGGGCGAGTTGCGGCCTATCGCGCATGCGTGATTCACAGATCCTGTGCTACTTCTGGTTTGTGGCAGACAGTGTCAACATGGAGCAGTTGTGACTTAGGAACTCGATAAATGGCATGTTTCTGATCGAATTAAGGTATGTAATAATAAGAAAACGCCCAGACTGTGGCCAGAACTATGTCTTAGTTCTCGGTCACCTATCGCCGATGTTCGCCCCTTCGCCTACGGCGTCGGGGCGAACGTCGGCGATAGGTGACCTCACAGGGCGTTTTCTCCTATTATTATATACCTGTGTGCGAATGTCTATCAAATACTGCCCGCTGCTAGGGGTGCAGTAATAATAATGTTTGGGCCTGCTGTGAGTGTGACTTAATAAGTCATTGAATTGCCGTTTTCTATCGATTTAAGGCATATAATAATACGCAAACGTCCTTACTGTGGACGAAACGGTTCCCCTTCTCGGTCAGTCGTCGATTTCATATTGCCTTCCGCCTATGGCGTCAGGCAGTATGAATCGCCGACTGACCTCGAACAGGAGCCGTTTCGTCCACAGTGAGGACGTTTCCTAATAATACTCCGTTTCGATGAGCCACCGACTGAACTTAAACATTAATAGACCAGGAGAATATTACTGTCATTTGAAATCTTTCACCTATGGCTTCATTGCCTTTGGCTTCATTGCCTTTGATCACATTTTTAAATCCTGTATTTTCATGATTACAGAGGTAAATCCTGTCTGGTTATTGGAGATTATTTAGCCACTGTCCAATAAAAACACCATGAATAGTTAATCAGTTCTGACTCCTCTTGGTGGTAATTAGTCTTATAAAAAAGGTTCTACAAACAGTTCTCTGGTCTTATTGAGGCCTGGTGCAGCGTTAATTTGTATGCACAAAAGAGAAATAATCATCAGCTCAAGTACCTTACAACTTCTTCAAACTCGGTCACACTACATGCATCAAGATTCAAAGGGGAATCAAGATAAACAAATCAGAATAAGACGTATATATTATTATCCAACCCCTAATATAAAATCCCATAAGCTTAACATTGAGTTTCCGTATGCCACGCTGACTGGCATACTGAGTTTTATATGTCACTAGTGGTATACAGAATTGGTGTCATGTAATATTCCAAAATGGAGGAGACAGGGTAGGATAAAATCAAAACAGGTCTGATTCGTTTTAATCTCGGCCACCGAATGCCACTCCTAGAGTTTTGGCTTCAGACTTCACTCGGCTTCGCCTCATGAAGTCACTATGCCAAACTCCAGTCATGGCATACGGTGGCCAAGATTAAAACTCATCCAGTTTTACGATAGAACCCCGCTTTAACGGACACCCACGTAAGCGGACATCCTGCGTTAACGGATACCTTTGCTTGGAAAGGATCACTCTATTAGATGTTTATTTTAACCCCGTGTAAGCGGACACTCTGCGTTAATGGAAACTTTGGCCCAGAACAGAGGGTTTCCGCTTACTGGGGTTCTACACTATCTACATATTATCCTGAAACATCACAAAATTTCATATGATTGTTTATATGGCATGAGTTGTATTCACAGCATGATATCACGAAGCAGAGCTACATCCACCTCGTTCTTCGAACTCGGTGAAAACTTCCGACCAGAATATCTCTGAACAGATTCCCTTCAGGCACACTAACCATGTCTCCATATAGTCTGTGAGTTGTTCCTGTGTCGCTCACTTTGTTGTGCAATAAAACAGGTTTATAGCATGCAGTTGAAACTTTGTGAGAAGCTTCTCTGTCACGATACTAACTTCTCTGTTTGGCTCCAGGCCTGTAAATCCCTGTCAGTGAGGCCTCAGACTTCAGCGGCTCTGCTTGTATTACAGAGCTGCTCATTTACTTCCATTCCTCTCTCTGTGTTGTCTCCTGTTACCTTGTCCCGCTGCGGTGTTTAGTTCCGCTGTAAAAGTGGACAGTTGTAATGAGCGAGGCGCACTGCGGGTAGGACGAGCGAGTGACGACTGCGTAATGGCGGCGGTGTTAAAGTAATGATGGCGTGACAGGACATGACATGTCAGTGGTCATCTGAGAGCTACTCATGTCTTCTACCACTCCGACATGGCCAGCATCCAGCAGCCCCCACCTGCCATCAGTGTACACTACCTGAGGTGCTCTCGTATCATCTGACATGGTCTATACCAGCCAGGACGTCCTCAGCCAATCAGACACAGCCATTGTGGTCATGTGAGGAAATGACCCATTTCATAAACTATATAATCGTTTGTTATTTAACCATAGCGGCCAGTTAACAGCAGTTTCCATTTCACAAAATTCGGATCGTTATCTATAAATAACGATCAGAATCTTATGAAATGTAAACTGCCGTTAACTTGCCGCTATGGTTCAATAACGAACGTTTATATCGTTTATGAAACGGCTCTTTTAGTGTGCACAGGGGTGAGATAAATACAGAAAGCAACTCGTTTTGGTCAAAGTTGTTGTTCTCCAACTCGTTTGAACGCTAAGTGATATTTACCAAGCTGTCGCCTCGTTCACATCACTCCACATCAAACTCGTGGAGGACAACGAGTTTGACCAAACCTTGTTGGTTTCATCTGAGGTGCACTCCAATCATCTGACATGTTCTATACCAGCCAGGACGTCCTCAGCCAATCAGACACGGCCATTGTGGTCACGTGAGGAAATGAAACAGGGACCCGTTTCATAAATAACGAGAGTATAACGAAAGTTCAACTCATATTAGCGAGACCAATAACGAAAGCATGAACGAGAAAAAGAGCATGGGCCGGCCGATGGGCCTTAGTAGACCATAATGCAAAGTTTAATTACTTCTGTTCTATTCATGATATCAGGAAACAGATTTCAGATCTATATTTACCTTGATCTCCCCTACAAATCGGTGTATAATACTCGTATATCTAACAGACAGATGCAGAGTAACAGTAGTGAAGAGGTCTTCAGAGAATTGGGAACAGTCAGTGAAGTACGTACAGCCACAGGACTAAGGTCGGGCATAGTCAGTCATTACCCAAATGCTAGTAAGGCCCGACCCAATTATAATCAGTTTGTGAAGTGTGTACAGCGACACGATTAAGGTCGGTCAGAGTCGGTCATTACCCCAATACCAGTGATGCTGGACCCAATTATAATCAGGTCTGTGAAGTGTGTACAGCGATTGTAACCGACGCGACAGATACGTAAGGAATTGTTTGTTTGGTTAGATTTAACGTCCAGTCAACCATTATAGATCCTTACCAGACTTTCCAAGCTTTTTTTTTACACCAGAGGGTGGTGATCGAATCAATATGATGAATTCAGGCAAAAATCTCACCCCTATATACTTACCGAGGTGAGAGTTCTTTTACTTCCCACACCATAGACATGGTATGAGAAGGATTGGCCTTTGATATAGCAGTAAATCTACCACTGCTGTGGATAGGACTCTAACCCACAAAGTCCTACAACCTTGGGGCTACAAGTCTGGTGCCCGTCGGGAAAAGGTGTAATCGGTAACAATTGTTGTGTCGCTATCTTATAGACTGAAAGCCTGCCCCCACCTACCACGATTCTGGTCCCGATTGGCCTTACGATGGCCTTCCCGACACCATTCCGATTCTAGCGTGAGGTCTGGCAAAATCGTGGTAGGTGGGACAGGTTTCTGCGATTCCGTCCACGACAGCTCACGATAGGCTGCGATGAAAACGCCAATCGTAGAGGTCCCGATAATTTCCAACATGTTGGAAAATTCGTAGCCTGTCGTTGGGTATCATAGCCTAGCGGGAAGATATCGTGGTCAGCGCGTATGATTCACCGATTGGATCACGACAGAGGTCTACGATTCGGGGACCTCCCGATAGGTCACGATTTCGCCATTTCAAATCGTAGCGATCGGGAAGCATGTTGTGGCCTATCGTGGTAGGTGGGGGTCCCCTCTAAAGCATCCCAGCTCTATATGTTACAGTGTGCGTGTAGTTCCTCGATAATACTTCCCATTATCCTTTGATTGGTAGGTTGTAATCACTGTAGTACCCCAGTCATTAAATCATCAGATTTCCGCTTGCCTACTGGTAGAAAAAGGTTAATCCCTCCCTGAAGTTCTTATAAAGGATCATTTGTTTGGCTTTAAGATGACAAATGGGAAGTTGAGACGTTTCAAATGGCCCTGTGTTCTGCTTGGTCGCTTTGTGTGATCACATTGTTGGGTTCACCCCCCAGGGACGAGGTGTACGAGTTATTATCCCTTACTCTGCAGCATGATGTCTCCAGGCATTCCCCTTTAACTGCAGCATGATGCCTACAGGCATTCCCCTGGCCATGGCAGCATGATGCCTCCAGGTATTACCCTGGCTACAGCAGGAAGATGCCTCCAGGCATTCCCCTGGCTACGGCAGCATAATTCTATTTGTAAGTGCCTCAGTGGAAGACCTGCTTTATGCAGAACTGTCGCCTTTTCTGCTAAATAAAAAATAAAAAATTCCCCTAACTACTGCAGCATGATGCCTCCAGGCATTCCCCCGGCTACGGCAGCATGGTGCCTCCAGGCATTCCCCTGGTAATGGCAGCATGATGCCTCCAGGCATTCCCCTGGCTACGGCAGCATGATGCCTCCAGACATTCCCCTGGCTACGGCAGGAAGATGCTTCCAGGCATTCCCTGGGTACAGCAGCATGATGCCTCCAGGCATTCCCCTGGCTACAACAGCATGATGCCTCCAGACATTCCCATGGCTATGGTTGCATGATGCCTTTAGGCATTCCCCTGGCTACGGCAGCATGATGCCTCCAGGCATTCCCCTGGCTATGGCAGCATGATGCCTCCAGGCATTCCCCTGGCTATGGCAGCATGATACCTCCAGGCATTCCCCTGGTTATGGCAGCATGATGCCTCCAGCCATTCCCCTGGCTACAACAGCATGATGCCTCCAGACATTCCCATGGCTATGGTTGCATGATGCCTTTAGGCATTCCCCTGGCTACGGCAGCATGATGCCTCCAGGCATTCCCCTGGCTATAGCAGCATGATGCCTCCAGACATTTCCCTGGCTATGGCAGCATGATGCCTCCAGGCATTCCCCTGGCTATGGCAGCTTGATGCGTCCAGGCATTCCCCTAGCTATGGTTGCATGATGCCTCCAGGCATTCCCCTGGCTATGGCAGCATGATGCCTCCAGGCATTCCCCTGGCTATGGCAGCTTGATGCGTCCAGGCATTCCCCTAGCTATGGTTGCATGATGCCTCCAGGCATTCCCCTGGCAATGGCAGCATGTTGCCTCACCCCAAGACATTCCCCTGGCTATGGCAGCATGATGCCTCCAGCCATTCCCCTGGCTACGGCAGGATAATAACCATTGGGTACATTTGCTGGGAAAGGGTTAATGACTGCATGTAGGGAAAGGAATCAATCAATGGCCAAAGTGTACGCACCGATTTTGGGTTGAACGATTAGTTCCCGACTCATATAGGAGTCAGTCCATTACTTGGATTGAATGGTAGTACACTATGGAGAAAAATACCAGGTGTGAGATAGAGTTCTCCCAGCACATCTTACGTCTCACATAGCCTGCAAGCGGAACCAAAGATCTGGGAGGAGAGTGGGGGAGGTGGTCAAACATCACTGCTGTTAACGTTCAGGCCTACCAGCAGGGCGTCAGGGACAAACCATTGGCCCCCGGGTGCACCCCTCTCATAAGATCTCACACTCTCTAAGTCGTATTCTGTACAAGGTTCTCACAAGAATTCTTAACGATCTAGCCTTGAGAATCCACTGGCACCCAGTATTCCCGTTAGGTGGCATCATTGATTTTGGGTTGCATTGTTGTACGTCTTTAGCATGGGAAGTAGGCCAGTGGATTCTCAAGGCTCTAAGCCTAGGTCGTTAAGAATTATTCTCCCATAGAGCGTAATAAGAATACATAATACGGCTTAGAGAGTGTGAGATCGTATGAGAGGGGTGAGAGCATAGTGAGAGTACAGAATACCACTTAGAGAGTGTGAGATCGTATGAGAGGGATGAGAGCATAGTGAGAGTACAGAATACCACTTAGAGAGTGTGAGATCGTATGAGAGGGATGAGAGCATAGTGAGAGTACAGAATACCACTTAGAGAGTGTGAGATCGTATGAGAGGGATGAGAGCATAGTGAGAGTACAGAATACCACTTAGAGAGTGTGAGATCGTATGAGAGGGGTGAGAGCGTAGTGAGAGTACAGAATACCACTTAGAGAGTGTGAGATCGTATGAGAGGGATGAGAGCATAGTGAGAGTACAGAATACCACTTAGAGAGTGTGAGATCGTATGAGAGGGATGAGAGCATAGTGAGAGTACAGAATACCACTTAGAGAGTGTGAGATCGTATGAGAGGGATGAGAGCATAGTGAGAGTACAGAATACCACTTAGAGAGTGTGAGATCGTATGAGAGGGGTGCCATATCAGCATCATGAATACAGATAGATACTCCCACCATGATGCACATTCCTTGAAACTCTCTGAAAGTTTATACAACGGAAAACTTGAAAAGTCATATATTTATACTCGAGAAAGAAAATGTCCATTTCACCTCTTAAAGCAATTTATTGTTGCCGCACGTCTCCAATGTATTTGTTTGAAGAGACAATGTGTGAATCATTGAATGGCAAATAAAAACCTATCAGCGTTAACACGAGAGTAGGGCACGACCTGTGCGTATTTCTCCACACACTTATTGTCGGACTGAACCTTCTCACTATGCCTGACTGTTGATCACTTAGCGGGACTGTTTGCTCACAATGAGAGGTTTCTCTACATTCATCTGAATATGTCCCTTTTATGAGGGTCGAAGGGGAAACTGCATTAAAATGCCTCTGGTTTTTTTTATGTAGTTTTTAATTTAATCAGATTATTGTTTTTCGATATACCCCTAGTTCCTTTCTCTATTGTGTTGGATATTGTATTCTCATACATTACGGGGGTTTGTAAAATATCTCCGAAGTCACAAAGATATCGACAATCTTTAGAGTATCTACCCAGATGTGTGACAACAGCTTCTGGTACTGTAGAGTGAACTTGGAAGAAAGTGTTTTTTTCTAGTGTTGAAAAAAAGTTCTTTTCAGAAGTAGTTCCATGAGTGTCATATAGCAATAAGTATGGAACAGCTTGTATACCATACCTTTTCTATCTGATCCGACTAAAAAAGCATTGCTCCAGTAATATTGGATCATATCACTATATTTCCGCGGTATCACTAATTTTTATGATGCGATTACGATACAACAATTCAGGGGCACATATTGAATGAGACAGGGGAAGATTAATTAGTTCTTATATATTAGTAATCATATACAGATGGCACCATAGTTAAAACTGATCTGACACCTGGTGGTTTGGATCGCTATTTCCTATAGGTAAAAGAACAAGGAGCAGGGGTTGGTGGTGCCACCACGGATCGTTATTTGAAATATCAGACAAGGCTGTATTTAACCCACAGTGATACTATCCACAGTGCTGTGAAGGTCCCCGTAAAAAGTATCACTAAAAGCCGTATTTTACCCAGCGATGAGCCTATGCGATTGCGACACGATCCGCAAAATTTCAGGAGCAACGTTTTGGCCCTCAGATCGCTATTCTGCGATCCGCAGCTCTGGCGTAATCCTGGAGTAACGGGGCCCTGATGAGGGTTGAATGTACTGATGAAGGTTGGGGTTCTTTTCTCCCTCAGTCCTCATTATCAAACTTCGCCTGGATGCCGCACACCTAATCAACGGCCAACACTCATCAAGACGTACCCGCAATCACCAGGCAACGACTTGCCAGTTGCTTGGCGACAAGCTTCCTCCTCTGGCCTCTGGTTTCCGGGCGGAACGGTATCCCTAAGCAAACACAGGCGGGAACCAGCGAGAGCAGTTCCGCCCGCGCTGGTAGCCGTGTGCCGTTAGTAATCATATAATCGCTGGTTGGCTGGGTCGATTGTGCAGGTGGTTGGAGCTGGTGGATTATGGAGGAAGGTATTGTGGTGCGTAATATCAGCAATGTCTGGGTCGACTGTTCATGGATTCCATTGTGACGGAATTACAATAGTACACCAGATAGAAGGATACAAATCCAGATATCACGATATACAGTAAAACCCCGCTACTGGGACACCTCGTTTAAGGGGAACAGACAGTCTTTATTTAATTTATTTTAACCTCACTTATAAGGGGCCACCCCGCTTAAGGAGACACCCCGCTTAAGGGGTCACCCTCTTAAGCAGGGTTTTACTGTGAATATAAAGGGGGTATGGAAAATGTGTGTTTAGGACATTTTCATATAGTTTGAGTTTTGCATTTCTGAACTCATTTATCTACTGCATTTATTACTGCAGGGGCAATAAAGGTGGCAAGATTTTTTAGATGGAATTATGTGCTTTGACATGGAAAATTTAGGTTGAAGTGTTATCACTGGCTTCCCTCACTCAAAGTCAACAAAAACCCTCTTTCCCATAACAGAAGACAATAATCAATCGAGAAATGTCTAGGACTAGCAATATATCATGGATTTTTGATGAGTCACAGCCCAAGAAGTCATTTACCCCTTATCATTCCGTCACATTTTGGAATTTCACTTGCTGTATTTGGTAAATCTGCACATGCGCAGCACTGCACCAACTATGACATTTGTAATGGCAATAGTGCAATTGGTCAGAAAAATATCAGGAGTGTCTATTCGGTCAGAAGTGCCAGGGACAAGAAATCAGCGATTTAGACGCTTTTTGCGGACCCTTGAGCCAATTTGTAAACAACAAAATTAATCTTTGTTGAATCAGTTGTCAACAATCTAGTAGGAAAGTGGTGCAAAAATAAAACCCACCGAAATCGGAACATAAATTGGTCGCCGACATTTTCCTTTTTTAGGGTTTTCACTTGCTGATTTCTGAGGATAGAAATTACAAAATCGGTCGGTGGTGGCCGACAAATTTATCGGGAGCCAAACAATCTGCAAGTGGGAACAGGTCTATGTATTAGAATAAAACTGTGTGCAAATCTTTCACACATATACCATAGCCGTACGGAATCCATTCTTCGACCTCGGTCTTCGACACAAAACCATATAGAACAGATCGTATTCAGCAACCCCAACTCTGTTTACACACAGTGTATAAATATGGATTGGGCTTCATAGCAGTCAGAATATCTTTCGACTACATTCTCATACACTATTCTGGGTATGAAAGGTGTTTGAGCGACGTGATGGTGGAGAATGGATCTGCAGCTCTCACAGTTATTTACGGCGTTTATCTTATCGATAAGAACAATATTTTGCCATGACTTGTACCATTTGGTTATCACTTTTGTCCATTAGTATATTTACTTTATGAATATTAGAATCGTGGAAGATCAGTGTGTTATTATATCGAGAGCGATGTGTATGTATAACAATTCTTCTTTTAATAAGTCTTCTATCATTTGTGTGCCTGCGATTAGAGCCCTTCATAAAGAATTATCAGATGCTCTGTGATGGCCAATTTTCAAAATGGCCGTAAGTCCGATCCTGGAACCTATCTGCAATGCTCTTGCCTCAAAGATTTAACCTCAGAGAGTCCCCGAACTATATACAAGAACTCATGCTTGTTTCATTCAATGCATAATACGGCTGGAATTTCAGCTAAATCTGCCCCATTAAATGGTTTGTAGTACAGCTATGGCACAGTAGGCTTAACAGTAAATTTACAATACAGGGAGCAGAGGTCAGTGAGTATAGTGATAATGTCTAGAGTTGTATAATAAATGTATTATTAAACGGCCCATAGGTGTATAATAAATTTATTATTAAACGGCCCATATGTGTATAATAAATGTATAATTAAACGGCTCATAGGTGTATAATAAATGTATTATTAAACGGCCCATAGGTGTATAATAAATGTATTATTAAACGGCCCATAGGTGTATGATAAATGTATAATTAAACGGCTCCTAGGTGTTAAATGAATGTATTACCAAACGGCCCCAATATATATCATAAATGTTTTATCAAACGGCCCATAGGTGTTTAATGAATGTATTTTTAAACGGCCCCCATATATATAATAAATGTATTATTAAACGGCTCATAGGTGTATAATAAATGTATCATTAGATGGCCCATAGGTGTATAATAATAGGTATATTAATCGGCCCCCAGGTATAAAATGAATGTATTATTAAACGGCCCCCAGGTATATAATAAATGTATTATTTAATGGCCTGTAGGTGTAAAATAAATGTATCATTAGACGGCCCATAGGTGTATAATAAATGTATTATTAAACGGCCCCCATATATATAATAAATGTATAATTAAACGGCCCATAGTTATACAATAAATGTACGGATCTGAAAGTTCTCCTACGGTATTTCGTGGCAGACCCCAGTAGTAAAAACCTGTTGCTCTTTCTTCCTACTGTATATCGGCCACACTGAAGCAGCACCACCATCTTTAAAAACCATAAAGGTACTCGGCTGAATGCTGAGAGAAGGCACTGACTGAAGGCACTGACTTCCCCTGCAGATAAACTAGCCGGCCTATCTCGCGACTTCTCGTTGAGACCCTTCGCTACGAGACTTGGCTGGTACCTGGCGATGGACACTGGGCTCCTGTGCGCTGATGGACAAGGTCACGTGGTGCGCAATTTTATAGAAAGGAAGTTTAAGCAAGTTGGGAACTAGTCAAACACCCAGTTAGAAAACGGTACAGAGACTGCAACGGATTCTAGATATTTAGTAGAAACCGAACGAGAGTTAGACTTGACAATGTTTATGCCACGATGGGTAGGTCGTGTATTACTACACGAGGCGTAGCCGAGTTTAGTGATGAGCAGACCTGACCAGAGTGGCATAGACACTGACAAGTCTAACTCGAGTTCGGTTTCATATTCATCCTACCCCTTCTATGCTTTTGTATTACTAAAAGATAATTATTGACTCAACAGCCAGCAGAACTTTTTTTCATAGTAGCTGACATCCTGCTCTCTGATTGGTCAATATTGTTATTATTATATACCTGTGCAAAAACAATCTACACATACTGCCCTCTCCTACCCATGTCGTATTTATATCCGTACGGCACAGTGTGCCGTACGGGGTATGTGATCACGTGACTAGATAAAATATCGCCATTTTTAGGTATATAATAATACGAAAACGGGCTGACTATCTTCGTACGTCAAAATACTTGGTAAAATTATTGATAACATACATCCCTCTGCCTACGGCATCGGGATGTATGTGATCAATAATTTCACCGCGTATTTTTGACGTACGAAGATAGTAAGCCAGTTTCCGTATATTACTCTAGTGGCATAAAAAACACTTTATGTCACGGCCTGCCACATAAAATTTGCCTATGTTAAGTCTATGGCGGTTTTTTATTAGGGGTAGGATAATTTCCTATATACCTATGGCCGAACACTGTATGGTTACACCACGTTGTGGGGGGTGGAGTAACTTATGTATACTACCCAAGGTTGCCGTATACTATGCAAGGTTGCCGTATACTACCCAAGGTTTACATTTAGACCAATCGGATTGTCTCTTACAAAATTAAAATGGAAAGTTACTCGATAAGGTTGGATCTGTCTTCGGGTTTGATGGTGGGTAAGCAAATAACACTAATTATCGTTATTAAAACACATTTGAAGGTATATAGGAATAGGGAAACCAATTTTCCGGAGAGAGAAAGTCAAAGTTACTTACTTTGACTTTCTCTCACCGGAACATAGTTTCCCTCTAATCCTGTACCTGTGGCCGAATGTTTATGAAATGCTAGCCACTGCTTTATTCCGCTGCTATGTTCTGCTGAGCGAAAGTCAAAGTTACGAGGGAAGGCTCGGAAAAAGTACTACCCAAGGTCTTAGCCGAGGGCAATAATTCTCCCGGGTCTTACCAAGTAACTTTGACTTTCTCTCTCCGAGAACCTGAGTTCTCTATTGCTATATACCTTCAGATGTAGTTCAAAAAAATGAAAATTAGCATTATTTGCTTACCTGCCATCAAATGCGAAGCCAGATCCAACCTTGTGGAGTAACTTGACAATCAATGTTTTCTTGCCACTGCGCTTTTCTTATGAATTTTGTAAGAGACAATCTGATTGGTCTAACCGTCAACCTTGGATAGTAAACGTCAGACTTGGGTAGTAAACGTAAGTTATTCCATCCCCTGTAGCATGGTGTAACCATAGAGTGTTCGGCTATAGGTACATATAGGAATAGGATATATTTGGGCATACTGTGCCCGTACTACTATTTGATGGCGAATTAATGTAATATTTACCTACAGTTTTTAGAAAATCTGAAAGCTATTATTCAAGCGAGTACATTGGTTATGAATAATAATAGTTGGTTAGGCTACCAGTTTCAGAAAGCACACCTATTGAGATGAAATAACAAAAGGAGAGTTTTCAGGATCGGGGTCAGGACAATGACAGATTTATCAAACAGCCTAGGAGGTGTTTTCTAAACTAAGAACGATGAAAGAATTGATCTTATCGTGGTCTTTGTTGCATTCTTGTTGCCTAAAGTGATCCGTCTTTATAGAGGACTGTCTCACAAGACAATTAACGAAAGTATTTTTATTCTAATTTTTAAAAAGGTCAAAAATTGTACCGTATTTAGGTCCGATTCTAGGTGGGTTAGATCCTTTATAACAAAACATCTTAACAAGGAAAAAGGAAAAAAGCAAATAATATGAATTTCAAAAGTTATCATTGAATTATGCAGACCACGTTTAAAAATGGTCTGACACTCCAATCGTGGTCACTATCGCCTGAGGTTAGTCCTAATCGTAATCGTTCAGCCAATATCTTTCTCAGTTTTCAAAACAGCCCCCTCGAAGGACATTTTAAGTTTTACGTACTTCTGCCTGTCCTTTGTAAGGACAATCCATGTTCCCACCTATGACAGTCCAAGGACTATGATATGGCAGTCTTAGGAGACTCCTTTCAGATATTAGACGGCCTCCTGGCAGTCATAGCCTTTATGCCCTCAAATCAATTCATCTACGAGTAGAGATTAAGTATGGAATAGAAAAAAATATTAGTCGGTGTACTACAAGGCAAGAGAAATCCAATATAGAGCGGTCGGTCACAGTCTACAAGGGAATCTTATTACCTAAGGCACGGAATATTGCTACAAGGCTCCTGTACTTTGGGAAGATTAATTAACCTTGATTAATTACCATTAGCTGTTATGATGAGAATATTAGATAATACGACAAGGACATACCATAAGCCAAGCGCCATCTTAACCCCACCGTATGCTACACAGTAGACGTGCTCAATACTTTGATTAGGCCACTCAAAAGAAACTTGTTTCTCATCACCGCGCGCATCAGCAAAAACGATTTTAGGAGATTTTTGTTTTTAAATAGGATGAACCTTGATATTATGAAAGATAAATGTATCTAGTATCGAATTAAATTTACAGGTGTAAAGATATTTCAACTAAATCAGTATGAAATGTATTACAATGTGTGCCCTTGTTCTGATGGGACTTGTCCAATAGGCACAAAACCTCCTGTAACTAGGCGTTTACACTAGATGATTCCTACTGGCGATTCTGTCATTTTGCATCGCCTGACGACTTTCAGCAGTAAAATGATAGAAATTGTCTAATGTAAACACCAAGCGTGTGGTGACTGCAGATCATCTGATTATGTCTGATCATGCAATTTGGCACCACCTCATGACTATTGAATATGCTCTGACGCCAGCGACTATTTCAAGCCACCTTGAATTGGTCGTCTAGAGAGGCGGCGACTCTGTGTTGTCAGAGTGAACACTCAGGTATATTCTGAGGCAGACGACTTTTGCAGTGGACATTGCCACCACCAGCTTGATGATCTACAGTCGCCACATATTCAGTTGTCTAATGTAAATGCCGGGTTAGTTTTCAGTTGTTTCAAGTAACCCTCCAGCTCTTCAAGGACTGAATAACACAATCTCTTCATCTAATTGTAGTATTCCAATTTCCCTGGAGTGGGATTCATACGAAGAGACTCATGTACCTGAGACTGGTGTAATTCACACCTTTTCTCTAGTCTCAGACAATTCTCGTTTGGTAAAAAATTCTCCTGGCTAAGTACTTTTATCAGTCTCAAGGAAAAATGGCGAATTTGATTCACATGGGAGGACACACCTGGTACATAATCTCAGACATAGTCACAGTGACCACTCACCTTGGGATTCAATTACCCTTGATGTGAAGGGTGTTACAAACATGTAATTATGCTTGCTGGCCTCCTATTGGCTAGGGCAGGTACATGGTCACAGTAGGTCCATTTGTCTCACCAAAACGCCTCTATAGATTTTAAACCTGTTTAAAGTCGAAATCTCATAAGATTCTGTTCCTTGTTAGGGGTGATTGTCGCTGACAATTGCAAGGGAAAAAAGTTATCTCAGCAAAATGGAACCCCGTCATTCACACGAGAAGATTGTGTTCCAGTACCTCAACAGGATTTGTCTCAGACAAACACTTTGTGAGGTACATGGATCCCAACGTGTGAATCCCATTTAAGACATGTTTATTCCCCTACAATTGTTGGCAACATTTACCCTGACAAATGAACAGAATCTCATCGTGTGGCCTGTGGACAGCGATGATCAATTTGTTCACCCTCTTGGTCACCTTGCCTCTACATGGAGCAGACCGGATATATTTGCACGCAAGCATAACAAAAGTGACCGGGGTGGGTAGTTAGCTCAGTGGTAAAGAGCACTGGACTTGTAATCCAAAGGTTGTTGGACTTTGTGGGTTTGAGTTCCACTGCAGCCACTTTTCTGCTTCATCCCTAGCTGTGGTAGATGTACTGCTATATCAAAGGCCAATCCTTCTCATACCATGTCTATGTGGTGTGGGAAGTAAAAGAACCTTGACCTCGGTAAATGTGTAGGGGTGAGATTACTACCTTAATTCATCTCATAGATTCTGTCGAACCCAAAGTAAGTCTCATAGAACATATTGGACGTTAAACTACCCAAACAAACAACCAAATCCCGCTGTGAATTGAAGTCAATCTAGGTACATGGTAGTCAGGTTACTTTTCAGTAAAGTTTTAGTATCTATATAGAACGACCTGACCATCCTTGTACATGCTACAAAATGAGATGGGGAATTGTGGTGTTTTATGGAACGGTGCCCCAGGCCAAGTTCCGCAAATAACATCAATTCCGATCGAGTTTGTGTAGCATGTACAAGCATGGTGGGTCGATATATACTTAGTATGTACCCAAAATTAATAAAACGGTACAATATATTTGCATAGACATGTCGACATGACAGCCTACATATTGCTGATGTTTCAACGTGTCTAGTATAACAGTGTACTGCACAGGGTTCAGTACACATTTTATACTGCATAGGGGAGGCAGTACGTTATTATCAAATATATTGCATGGGTATACAATAAAACACCGCTTCTGGGACACCTTACTTAAGGGGAAACCCCGCTTAAGGGACCAATCCGGTCAAAACAGATTTATTTTAGTTCATTTCAACCCCGCTTATGGGGACACCCTGCTTAAGGGGACACCCCGCTTAAAGGGACACCCCGCTTAAGGGGACACCCCGCTTAAGGGGGCACTTTGCTCGGTACGTAGGATGTCCCCTTAAACAGGGTTTTACTATATAACAAATCTTGGTAGAGGGACTGAAGCCAGTCTAGGTACAGGGCAGTCAGGTGACTACAGCAACACGTGGGTAATATGCAAATGAGGTGTTGGGAAGGCGGTGTGATAGACAAGACTTAATGAGGTGGCCTTGTTTCCCCCACGCCCCATCAACTGAGCAGCTTCCTGATGAGTTGCTCTTTGTTCCAGGTCAGGACTGGGACAGCCGCTGATAAATGTGGCGGGAAAAAGTGTTCACTGTCTCCAGGGTTTGGCATTCCTCCGGGGTCCGGAAAGTGAGCAGGGGAGAAGGTCAATTGACCAGACTGTGGGAATTCAGACTGAGTCCCATCTCCAAACCCCATCTCAGAGTCTCAATCGACTCTCCAGGGACCCGTTGCTCCTGTTTTTGTGGTATCGCTAGCTATAATTTAGCTAGCAATTTTATTTTTACGATTACTTTAACGACCCTACTAAAAAGGCGGTGCTCCAGTAATATCGGATCGTATTGCTATATTTCTGCGGTATCCCTAATTTTTATGACACGATTAGAATACAACAATTCAGGGGCACATATTGAATGAGACAGGGGAAGATTAGTTAGTTCTTTAATTAAATACAGATGGCACCATAGTTAAAACTGATCTGACACCTGGTGGTTTGGATTGCTATTTCCCATAGGTAGAAGAACAAGGGGCAGGGGTTGGTGGTACCACCATGGATCGTTATTTGAAATATCAGACAAGGCTGTATTTAACCTACAGCGATACAATCCACAGTGCTGTGAAGGTCAGCGTAAAAAGTATCGCTAAAAGCCGTATTGTATGCGGCGATGAGACTATGCGATTGCGACACAATCCGCAAATTTTCAGGAGCAATGGTTTGGCCCTCGGATCACTATTCTGCGATCCGCAGCTCTGTCGTAATCCTGGAGGAATGGGGCCCTGAGGTTACTAAACTCCCTAATATCGCCCCAGATAAGTACAGGATTCGCTCCCGACTGGCTGTCCACAACCTGGCCGCCTGTCTTCCAATGAACAAGCATTTTCTGATTTCTAACCAGAGAAACTGAGTATTATTTGATGTGTTTAGGTAGAAATAACTGAAATATCCATTTCTGGCATCGGATTTCCAATTTGAAGATCTATAGTAACCGTTAAACTGCAATAATTGTGGGTTACTGGTCAAGGGTCTATCACAATACAATGATGGCAACCAGCAAACACCGGATCCTGTAAACAGACTGAATTATGGGATACCCCAATAAGGTCTATATGTCATTATTTCACCCTGGTTTCTTTTCTCCCATAGGCGTCACATTGAGAACTTGTTCTCCATGCCCCTACCAGTATTGAAGTTTGTTTTCCATGATCTATATGCTGTGTGTTGTCTGTTCTTAAAGTGTGTACAGGGGTGAGATAAATACAGAAAATAACTCATTTTGGTCAAAGTTTTCCAACTCGTTTGAATGCTACATGATATTCACCCGGCTGTCGCCTTGTTCATATCACTCTGCATCAAACTCATAGAGAACGATGACTTTGACCAAAACTTGTTGGTTTTTTCTTTAGTCTTTTGTAACGTTTCCAGCTGCCGACTATGACCACCGATCATGACATTTCGCACCACCGATCGATTATGCGACTCATTTAGTGGTCAAAGAGGTTTTCTCTCCCACCTTAAACAACATGACACCAGTGGCCAACTTCTGTAAATTTAGGAGCATACAACCATTTTTATCTGTATTTATTATCCAACTTGGTTGCATGTTGATATCAATTAATTTTAATTATGCACTATTTTTCGGTATGCACCACCCGGAGCATACAACATATCCATATTTGCCGGGTATGTCCATACACACTCCCTATGTGTTTTCTATGGACACTTTGCATTAGGTGGATATATCTGTATGCTCCAGGTATGGTGATACACAATCCCTATGTGTTTTCTACGGACACTTTGTATTAGGTGGATATATCTGTATGCGCCGGGTATGTCCATACACCATCCCTATGTGTTTTCTACGGACACTTTGTATTAGCTGGATATATCTGTATGCGCCGGGTATATCCATACACACTCCCTATGTGTTTTCTACGGACACTTTGTATTAGGTGGATAGTAAGAATTGATCTTTTTATCACCAGCACCTGCAACACCTCTCTATTCCTCTAAACCTTATTACGTCTCCCGATTCATCGCGCTCAATTTCACCCTTCACCCCATGTAGGCAGCTTTTTCTTCCAGAAATTCATCTTTTTCTAAGACCTCTTTATGGTGGCGGAAGAGACTTTTTGATCTGAACTGATCATCAAATCGTTTTGAAAGGTTAACATCTCTTTGGAATCTGTGACTCATGATCAATCCCTCAATCTTTTATAACTCTCATATCATTCTATTGATTGTTTTAAGATCCATCAGAAAGTCCTCTGCAGAAGTTTGTCGGTGGCTGTGCCAATCTGAATCGGGATTTCATCCAAATCATCAAAAATGCTATCCGGACTTCATTCTATAAATTTGTAGGGGTCAGGGTAGTCGAGCAGCGTTGTTTCACTTTTACGCTAGATGGCGTGAGTGCCGATCCCTGCTGTGCAGTAAGGCCGGCGGACCCGTGGTATGCAAATACTACGGGATTGTCCGCATTACGTAACTCAGTTAGTATATAAGGCTGAGTCCACAGCAGGTTGACAGGACTTCTCGTGGTGCCTCTCTGCAGAGTGAACGCCTGGAGCCTCACGAGTTTGTAAGGTTGCATAGAACACCTTTCAACGTTGAAGAGACCAGAATCTCTTCCCGCGCAAGTTGGTGCCCCATAGCACCAACGTATTGTAACTGTGTTACCTGAATAAAGCTGGTACACTGAAACAGTCCGGAGTCTGGTTTTGTCTCCATAGTTAGCGGTAGGTGGTAGATTCCGCATCTCCCTGCCCTTTCCAGTGGGTAAAGCCGAACGCACCTGTACTGGCACGGTAAGTACAGGGTAGCGACTGAAGTCTCGGAACCCATGGTCTGCTGACGGTCACGGAAAGTGGTAAGACACTTTCAGCGACTAAGGGGAACGCTACATATTCATGAAAGGATTTCAGATTAGAAATAATTATATGTAGTTTATAGTTGAAGCAAACTTTTCCAATAAAAAAATAACTGGAATTTGGCCATGAATACTTTGACAATGCCGATGTTAAAGTATCATCAGATTTTTTCGCCTGTGTTCCCCATCCAAGGGGACTTTTAAAGTAATTATATAGAACTGCATCGAGAATCGTATAACTAGAAGGAAACCCATGAGATGAAAATAGCTTGGTCTGTACCAAGTTATTTTCATCGAGTGGGTTTCTGATGTTATCTCACCCCATATAACATGATTTATTGATAAAATGAATCACCCAATTGGCCATTGAGTATTGGGAACACGAACTTCATGACCGTGGAGTACGAGTTCCTAATGTTAAGCCTATGGAGAAAAATACATGGGTGAGATAAATAGTCAATACTCCATGAGTTTGGATGGGCCGCAATCGTCATCGAGGCGAAGCCGAGTGACACTTATGGCCAATTCAAATGAGTAGAGTTTTGTGTAGTTTACGATTCGAGTATGGTATCATCAAAATTTCACAATAATTAGAATAGACTTAGCAAATTCATATGTGTCATCTCAAATTCACTACGCCATTGCCGTAGAGTAGTATTGTCACTTTACTGCGGTGATCGTTGAGTATGTTTTTTTCTAATGTTTTTCCTATGGCTATGTATTTTCTATGGACACTTTGTATTAGGTGGATATATCTGTATGCTCCACGTATGGTAATACACACTCCCTATGTATTTTCTATGATAACTTTGTATTAGGTGGATATATCTGTATGCTCTGGGTATGGTGATACACACTCCCTATATGTGTTCTATGTACACTTTGTATCAGGTGGATATATCTGCATGCTCCGGGTATGGTGATACACACTCCCTATGTGTTTTCTATGGACACTTTGTATTAGGTGGATATAGCTGTATGCTCCGGGTATGGTGATACACACTCCCTATGTGTTTTCTATGGACACTTTGTATTAGGTGGATATATCTGCATGCTCCGGGTATGGTGATACACACTCCCTATGTGTTTACTATGGACACTATGTATTAGGTGGATATATCTGGATGCTTCAGGTATGGTGATACACACTCCCTATGTGTTTACTATGGACACTATGTATTAGGTGGATATACCTGGATGCTTCAGGTATGGTGATACACACTCCCTATGTGTTTACTATGGTAACTTTGTATTAGGTGGATATATCTGGATGCTCCAGGCATGGTGATACACACTCCCTATGTATTTTCTATGGACACTATGTATAAGGTGGATATATCTGTATGCTCCGGGTATGGTGATACACACTCCCTATGTGTTTACTATGGACACTTTGTATTAGGTGGATATATCTGGATGCTCCGGGTATGGTGATACTCACTTCATATATGTTTACTATGGACACTTTGTATTAGATAATAAAACGGGTTATACTGTAATATATATCATCAGCGACCCCGCCATAACAAGCCTAATTGAGGGTGCAGGCCTCTAGACGATGATTATTCACTCTGGGCCCAGCCTCCTCCTCATTTCAAGGCCCGTGGGCTCCGCCTCCCTCCACGAGAGGCTCCTTGTTAAACCCTCTTACAGGAAAAGGACATTTACAGAAACGTGGTATCAATGGCTGCTGATCCTGCCCAATTATAGCTGCATCTCCATCTCTCTCCAAGTAACCCAGGTTGTGACTGCCTTCCTCCTGGGAACTGGGTCCCTGCTTCTCTCCCTGTAAACAGGTCTCTGCTTCTTTCCTGGTAACCAGGTCTCCACTTCTCTCCCTGTAACCGGGTCTCCGCTTTTCTGCTGGTAACCAGGTCTCCCCTTCTCTCCTGGTAACCGGGTCTCCCCTTCTCTCCTGGTAACCGGGTCTCTGCTTCTCTCCTGGTAACCGGGTCTCCCCTTCTCTCCTTGTAACCGGGTCTCCACTTCTCTCCTGGTAACCAGGTCTCCCCTTCTCTCCTGGTAACCAGGTCTCCCCTTCTCTCCTGGTAACCAGGTCTCCGCTTCTCTCCTGGTAACCGGGTCTCTGCTTCTCTCCTGGTAACCGGGTCTCCGCTTCTCTCCTGGTAACCGGGTCTCCCCTTCTCTCCTGGTAACCGGGTCTCTGCTTCTCTCCTGGTAACCGGGTCTCCACTTCTCTCCTGGTAACCGGGTCTCTGCTTCTCTCCTGGTAACCGGGTCTCCCCTTCTCTCCTGGTAACCGGGTCTCCCCTTCTCTCCTGGTAACCGGGTCTCTGCTTCTCTCCTGGTAACCAGGTTTCTGCTTCTCTCCTGGTAACCGGGTCTCCCCTTCTCTCCTGGTAACCGGGTCTCTGCTTCTCTCCTGGTAACTGGGTCTCCCCTTCTCTCCTGGTAACCGGGTCTCTGCTTCTCTCCTGGTAACCGGGTCTCCACTTCTCTCCTGGTAACCGGGTCTCTGCTTCTCTCCTGGTAACCGGGTCTCCCCTTCTCTCCTGGTAACCGGGTCTGCACTTCTCTCCTGGTAACCGGGTCTCCACTTCTCTCCTGGTAACCGGGTCTCCGCTTCTCTCCTGGTAACCGGGTCTCCCCTTCCCTCCTGGTAACCGGGTCTCTGCTTCTCTCCTGGTAACCGGGTCTCCCCTTCTCTCCTGGTAACCGGGTCTCCCCTTCTCTCCTGGTAACCGGGTCTCCCCTTCTCTCCTGGTAACCGGGTCTCCGCTTCTCTCCTGGTAACCGGGTCTCCCCTTCTCTCCTGGTAACCGGGTCTCCACTTCCCTCCTGGTAACCAGGTCTCCCCTTCTCTCCTGGTAACCAGGTCTCCACTTCTCTCCTGGTAACCGGGTCTCCGCTTCTCTCCTGGTAACCAGGTTTCTGCTTCTCTCCTGGTAACCTGGTCTCCCCTTCTCTCCTGGTAACCGGGTCTCCACTTCTCTCCTGGTAACCAGGTTTCTGCTTCTCTCCTGGTAACCTGGTCTCCCCTTCTCTCCTGGTAACCTGGTCTCCGCTTCTCTCCTGGTAACCAGGTTTCTGCTTCTCTCCTGGTAACCGGGTCTCCACTTCTCTCCTGGTAACCGGGTCTCTGCTTCTCTCCTGGTAACCGGGTCTCCCCTTCTCTCCTGGTAACTGGGTCTCCCTTTCTCTCCTGGTAACCGGGTCTCCCCTTCTCTCCTTGTAACCGGGTCTCCACTTCTCTCCTGGTAACCGGGTCTCTGCTTCTCTCCTGGTAACCGGGTCTCCACTTCTCTCCTGGTAACCGGGTCTCTGCTTCTCTCCTGGTAACCAGGTCTCCGCTTCTCTCCTGGTAACCGGGTCTCCGCTTCTCTCCTGGTAACCGGGTCTCCCCTTCTCTCCTGGTAACCGGGTCTCTGCTTCTCTCCTGGTAACCGGGTCTCCCCTTCTCTCCTGGTAACCGGGTCTCTGCTTCTCTCCTGGTAACCGGGTCTCCCCTTCTCTCCTGGTAACCAGGTCTCCGCTTCTCTCCTGGTAACCGGGTCTCCCCTTCTCTCCTGGTAACCGGGTCTCCCCTTCTCTCCTGGTAACCAGGTCTCTGCTTCTCTCCTGGTAACCGGGTCTCCGCTTCTCTCCTGGTAACCGGGTCTCCCCTTCTCTCCTGGTAACCGGGTCTCCGCTTCTCTCCTGGTAACCGGGTCTCCGCTTCTCTCCTGGTAACCGGGTCTCCGCTTCTCTCCTGGTAACCGTTGAGTAATTATATAGAACGTCCTGACCATGCTGTACAAGTCACAGAATGAGATGGTAATTTACGGTTTGTACAGACCGAGGCATTTATGCCGAGTTCCGTACAAACCGTAAATTATCATCGAGTTCTGTGACTTGTACAAGCATGGTTGGACGTTATATATTTACTATATATCCAAAATATTAAAAAAAATTTAACAACCGATATGTTAATAAACGTGTATGGCAAGGTGGTCCGTATTTCAGTGTACAGACCAGCGGTCCGTACAGTATTTTTACGTCATATGCCATAACGGTGCGTATTTACAGTAAATACGGTATGGGTATATAGTAATAATTCTTATGCCTGAAGTACACCGTCATGTAAGCCCACTAGCTAGGCATGGACGCATTTAAA
Organism: Alentia gelatinosa; assembly: GCA_950022655.1. Classification (NCBI taxonomy): domain Eukaryota; kingdom Metazoa; phylum Annelida; class Polychaeta; order Phyllodocida; family Polynoidae; genus Alentia; species Alentia gelatinosa. The sequence continues at coordinate 45,002,852 of OX465590.1, read as the reverse complement.
TTATCAAAATGGAGAAAGGTGGAAGATAGGCTAAATAGCCTTTATCCCATCTCCAGTATAGATAAAAAAAAATTCTTTTAAAACAAAAAAAAACGCGACTATTGAGCAAGTGACTGATCTCAGCAGGCGGTCGTACTACCAAACATCCATAATTTCCCGAATAGAACTAGATTAAAATTGTTTTCCACTGGAAGATGATTCCACAACATTTTAAGAGATACACTCCACCAACGGAACGAGACTATTCCACCCGGGAGAATTTTTACAACATAATATCGTAAAATCAAATGAGTTTTAATCTTGGCACCCGCGTGCCACGCCTGGAGTTTCCCATTTTGATTTCACGAGGTGGAGCCAGTGAAATCCGGAGCCAAAACTCCAGGAGTGGCATACGGGAGCCAAGATTAAAACGATTTAGGTTTTGATTGTATCCTTGCCCGTCTCTACGATCATTAAATATGGAAATGATTGCCAAAATTGGTCAAACTTCTTCCCTGATAGCCTCAATCTTCTTGTTACCTACCACATAGAAAACGTTAGAATTTCGTTAGATCTGCTTGGAGTTGCTCCCGTACATAGACACATAGTGGACTAGACCTAGGCATGGAGAATGAAGGCTCATGGCCCTCCCATAGAAGTTAGCACGGTGACATGCCATTTGTTTTGCATTTTCTAATTGCTGATATATAGAATCTATATTATCCTGAGTTATTTGCAAAACTCAATAGATTTTAGAAATCAGCCAACTACCAGCATTTGCCTTTAATACAACTCGTCAATAGACTGGAAATTATGTTATGAAACCTGTTGAAAGACGCCTAATGCTTTTATTAGGAATTATTCGTAGCTTGTATAACAGAAATTTATTAGATCTTAAGAATGACGCCCGTGAAACGCGATCTTCTAATCAGCAACAACTATGCATTGCATTTCCAAAGTATGAAAAATATAGAAAATCATCTGTGTTTGTTGGCTTAAGTATTTGGAACCGAATATCGCATGATGTAAAATTGGCTAATAGAGCTCATAAGATATCCTTCAGAAAAGAGTCGTTACAAAAAATAATGGACTATATCAACAAAAATTTGTTATCTATTATGTGTGATATAACATAGGTCCATCACAAAAAGGACCAACACAAGTCTGAACTAGACCATACAGCACTATTTGTAAGTTAGTTGGATATTGTTTCAAACTCATCTGTATTTATCAACACTCATGTAAATCTGTATTACGTTTTATACAGAATCATTGTTTTCTATGACGCACAGCTGCACTGCAGCACTTTTGGCGTGCACTTGTTCCTTTTCTCCCGTTTGTATGGAAGAACGATATGTATCGAATCAAAAAAAAATAGATTAAAAAAAAATTACGACGTCAAAACATAGGATCGGCCCACGTGAAGTTGTTAAATTTCCGTGAGAGAGCACATCGGGGAGTAAAACACATGCTGGATCATTCAATTCAAACCGCCGTACTGATCTGATAGCCTTACTAGGACTAAAAGGAGACAAATACATTGATCTGTGTGGACAATTCGGATTAATATTAATATTAACCACATCATCAAGTGGATTTGAACTGCAACCAAACCGGTTGGATTCCAGCCTTTCGGACTTGTAGTGTGAAAACACGATTGTGTTGCTCAGCCTCAAGCTCTAACCGTTCGGGATTTCTGTGAGTACTCACAAATTTCTAATCTTCTGATGGCGTATAACATGTACAAGGTGAAAATAGGTTTTATTCCCATGCTAATTTTAAATCATTATTCTGCTGCAAAGCCTTAGGCATGTAGCCAATGTCAGGCCGTCGTAGTTTGACAGTGTCAATGAAGATGTTTTGTCTTTCGCTGAATATCAACCTTGACCAGGAACCTGTTTCACGAGTTTCGTGACATGTCTGTGACACCATATAGACATTGGGGTTGTCTAGTTTTGTGACAACACAAGTAGCTGCCATCTAGACATGTCACGAAACTAGTGAAACAGGTCCCTGTTTCACTAGTTTCGTGACATGTCTAGAAGTGGTGTATCTACAACAGAATCAGGCGTATACATGTATACGCCTGATTCTGTTGTAGATACACCACTTCAGATCTCTGCCACTTGGGGACACCGTTGTTAGCATATTTCATTTACCATTAGTCATTAAGTCGAAAATCCAATGTTATACTATTAATTTTTATTATAAAATTGTTCAAAAAACCCTATTTATTATCTTTTCATTAAATACATATAACAAGCCCAGCTTTTTGGGTTTTTCTTAAACGTTTTTTAAATAGATTTTACCGTAAAACCCCGCTTGTTCAAAACACCACTCTTCAGTAGTCATACTTTGGGTACTGTATATTAGCTCTGTTCAGATACCAACATTGCCTATCCCCCCCCCCCCCCCCCACACCCACCCTGTGAATGCGGCCGCTCACGTGTGAATGCAGCCGCACACGTGTGAATGCGGCCGCACACGTGTGAATGCGGCCGCACACGTGTGAATGCGGCCGTCCGGCCCCCGCCCGACGTCTATCACTCAAATGCTGAAACAACACACTGAGGGTTTCCCACTGAGGCTGCCTATACCTGTACACACACAAAGGGCCAGGAGGTAGAGGGGGTGAGGCTTTTTTATTTTCTATCGCGACATGTATTCGCCAGGCGCATACATGTCGTGCAGAGCATGTTTTATCTTGGATACGCCAGGTGTGAAATACAGCCAAGTCGCGCACGTATACATAAGGAAGTCTCTTAGACGCCTCATATGCAGGTGCGGATTAGAGTTGTATATAAATGAAAGCAAGTCTATATTTGGCCGATACGTGCGCTGCCGCGATTGCGCATATATTTATAAAGGCGTTAGTTTCGTGCAGTGATAAGAACTAGACATTAGACTTTGTTTTGTCCGTTCTTGCTTACACTGTTGGTGCCGCTTTTCGTGTCTGTCTAACACTTTTGTCACGAAACTAGTGAAACAGGTCCATAGTGTCTAGGTTTGTCTAATTCTTATGTTTGGGGTCTGTCTTTTCCTAAGGGCAGCTACCTGTTTTGTCACGAAACTAGACAACCCCAATGTCTATATGGTGTCACAGACATGTCACGAAACTAGTGACACAGGTCCCTGGTCCCAGATGGCAAGATGGCAGATAACGCATTTATAGCTCTATTTCCTTTAGTGTTTAGTTATTCTTGATATAAAAATGACAAAGGGATGGGTGTGGTTTCATAAATCACTCACAATATTCTTTATTATGTTATAAAACATTTCAGTGGGCGCTTTGAGTGCAACCGGAACTTTTTTCACAGTAGATAAATTTCTGATCGTTGATTGGGCAATTCTTTGGTCACGTGATAACAATTCTGTATGCCACTAGTGGCAAATAAAACTCTGTATGCCAGTCAGCGTGGCATACGGAAACACAATGTTCAGCCTATATTTATATTAGGGGTAGGATAATATAGAGAAAACCTATGAGAGGTCTGAGCTCGTATCCCATCGAGTTTGAATCACATAGTAATTCACAAGGCGAAGCCGCATGAATTACGTAGTGATTCAAAGGAGATAGGATCGAGCTCTGACAATAAACATGAATGGGTTTCTGAATTTATCTCACCCTTCACATTGACTAATGGGCTATCATTTGTGACATAACCCCCCATTGGATATTTATCGTAAATATCTCATGAGTGTTAGATACGAGTTCCAAATGATAAGTCTATGGAGAAAAATACCGGGGTGAGATAAATTCTGGGAAAGACTGCTACATCCCATTAGCGATGTATGAATTTACCTTTAATCGCCATTAGGATTGCAGGACATTAGGGCCCACCACCCGAAAGTTGGAACATTAGGGCCTAGCCAAGACCGGGGGTTAGAAAGCCTCAGTCGCACCTCGGCCGCACCGCGATGCCGCATTCACACCTGTGGTACCGGGAGGGAGAAATAGCATAAATGGACGTTAGGGCCCACCTCATTTTGCAGAATTGGTTAATGTTCGTTAGCTTGTTAGGGCTAAAAATGGAAATGACATGTTTTTTTCACAAATTTCATGAAATGTAAGTAATGATTTAACATGTATGCATGTATCAATGATATATGTCAATGTTATGATAGGTGGGCCCTAACGTCCAGATGAGAGGGCCCTGATACGCCTCCAAACATCAACATTCAGCCTCACTTTGTTTTAGTTTAATGAGTGCCAAAGCGGGCGTTACCACCTTGGAATAGAGTGAAACTGTTCCGGTGAGAGAAAGTCAAAGTTACGAGGTGCGGACTGGACAAATTACTGCCCAAGGCGTCAGCCGCAGGCAGTAATTTTACTGTGACCACTTGTTTTCGTCCCGTAAGTTTCCCGCCAGTTTCATAGCAACTAGCAGGTTACCATGCAGGTTGCCATGCAACAACGTCACGGCGACGTCACAGCCGCATCGATGTTGTATGCTTACATTTTGCAAGCTTCTAAAGCATGTTTTGCCGTCTTTATCATAGTTTTCTAGGTTATTGGCGATAATTGGTCTGTGTTGGTGTGTCCGTTTTTGGTTATATCGAACAATATATAACGATATAGGTCATGTGGTCAGCCTTGGACGAAAACGTCAGCTTGGAACGGAAACTTCAGCCCGGGAAGAAAACGTCAGCCTTGGTACATAACTGATAATTATTATACCCCTAGCAGCGGTATGTAACTATAGATCGTTCGCCAATGGGTATATAGGACGATATGGAGACATGGTTAATGTGCCTGAATGAAATCTGTTTTGAGAGCTATTTTGATCGGAAATATTCACTCAGTTTGTAGAACGAGGTGAATCATTTCCCATGAAAATATCGAGGAACAGATGGAATTCAGGTACACTTACTATGTCTCCTTATTGTTATATACCTGTAAATCATTTTTAAAAAACCCGCCATTTTACAGTGATCACGTGGTACGGACGGACGTATGAATACTATTACGTCACTCAGTGACGAACGGAATCTGTACTCCTAATCAGTAAAAGTGAGACATTCGCCCATAGGTATCTAATAATATGATCTATTTACGATACACTGAGTAGAAGTCAGTAACTGAAAGACAGATGCGCCCATGTGTATGTTAAAGAAAGATGCACAGAGGCAGGTATTGACTATAGAGATTCTATGTGTTTTCTGTTATAAATCTTCAGAATATTCACAGAACATGGTGACACTAACATGGAAGGAGTCAGTGTGTAAGCATTGGGTGAAAGTATTCAACTTCAAACATTTAACTTCAAAGGACAAAACTGTCCCTTCCCAATTCAGTCAAAGTCTATGTTCATGTAAAGGAAAATGTCAGAATGGGAGTTACAAGTATAATAAGCATAGAAAGTCTTTAAGTCTCGTGCCTTTATTCCACGCTTAATTCAATACCTTTTGTGTTTTCCATAAGGCAAAGGGGATAAAGACATTACTTATCATAGAACTTTGCACTGTAAAGCATTTTTGAAAGAAGGTAGGTGCTATTTCCACCAGAATATCAATAAAAAACGTTCAAAACACTGCGCGAAAACCACCAGTTCATTCCTATATATATACGCCATCGTGGAAGTGCATGTATCGGCTGTAAATTGACTTGTTTTCATAAGGGTGAGATAAACTCAGAAACCTATTCAAGTATAGGGTCAGAGCTGGTCCAATCTTGTTTGAATCGCTACGTTATTCACACGGCTTCACCTTGAGAATTACTACGCGATTCAAACTCGAATACAAACTCTGACCGTAAACGTTGATAAGTTTCCTCTAAAGTATCCAATAAACAAGTTGAATTTAGTAAACTAAAGATGCGCATGGCGACTGCGCAGTGGAACAAGATGACGGCACACGAGCTTGTTCCCGGTGTGTGGCGTATACTGACAGTACACAGAGGCTGGTCATGATGTTGTCGGGAAAGCGGAAGATGATACTGGACATGGAATTGAGACTCAATGGGGGATTATGTTACAAATATTAGCCCATTAGTTAAAGTGAAGGGTGAGATAAACTCAGAAACCTATTCAAGTTTATGATCAGAGTTTGATCCCATCTCGTTTGAATCGCTACTATATTCATGCAGCTTCACCTTGTGAATTACGTAGCGATTCAAACTCAAATCCAAACTCTAACCGCAAACTTTGATAAGTTTCCTCTAAAGTATCCAATAAACAAGTTAAACCTAGTAAATCAAAGATGCGCGTGGCGACTGCGCAGTGAAACAAGATGGCGGCAGGCGAGCTTATTCCTCGTGTGTGGCATGTACTGACAGTACACAGAGGCTGGTCACAATGTTGTCGGGAAGGCGGAAGATGATCCTGGACATGGAATGGAGACTCAATGGGGGATTATGTAACAGAAACTAGCCCATTAGTTAATGTGAAGGGTGAAATAAACTCAGAAACCTATTCAAGTTTATGATCAGAGCTTGATCCCATCTCGTTTGAATCGCTACTAAATTCACGCAGCTTCACCTTGTGAATTACTACGCGATTCAAAATTGAATACAAACTCTGACCATAAACTTTGATAAGTTTCCTCTAAAGTATCCAATAAACAAGTTAAGCCTAGTAAATCAAAGATGCGCGTGGCGACTGCGCAGTGAAACAAGATGGCGGCACGTGAGCTTGTTCCCGGTGTGTGGCGTATACTGACAGTACACAGAGGCTGGTCACAATATTGTCGGGAAGGCGGAAGATGATCCTGGACATGGAATGGAGACAGAAAGTTATTGCTGTCATGGGTCAGTGGGACTCGTAGAGCGCCTGGCCGTTCTAGCAGACAGCGGAGGGGGATGTGATGGACTCCACCTGATTATAAGGTTACACAAAGATATCGACCCTCCGATGATGGTAGATGAGACCCGGCTAGCCAGGGAAGGGCTGGGATAGAATATACACTGTACATACTGGGCAGAGAGGGATATTTCATACACAGAGGACGTGGTGTTATATATGACTTTCCACGTATAGCTTTCTCTAGTGGGTCCCTGAGACTTTCTCTGAGGCCAGTCAATGGAGTTATACTTCCGACCTGGGGACTTGCGGTAGAGTACTGCCTGCAGGTCTCAGATGAGCATAGATATTTTTTTCTTTATTTCACCTAAAGAAACTTAGATATGATGTTTTATTACCCACCGATTACGGAGTCTCCATAGGAAATGTATAGGGCACCTGAAAACAGCTACCCGGAGATTCTGGTATGTCAGAATCTCCTGCAGGAGATTCCGGAAAAAAAGTCCTGTCCATAATGAAGTCGAATCATCATGTACTTCGAAATAAGTTTCTTGAATGTTCATTCAATGTTAATTGTCTAGAATCAATCATAGTAATCTCATTTACCATCAGAAATCACTGTAATAACATATTTTGCATGATAAAAGTACAAATTAATGGCGAACTATATCATTGGTGAAAGTCTACACTGAATTACTGCCATGCTTAACATTGTTGTGGTGTTTGAACCTAAATGTCTTGCAAAAACCTTTTAATTGCAACAGGCTTGTTATCAATCTTGTAGTTGGGTAATAGATACAATAGCGACTGGTTTTGTATACGAGTGATCGTAATCTCCTCGTAGTTGACGACGTAATATCCTCGCTGGTCGTTCGGATATTACTACGCGTCAACTACTCGTACACAAAACCAGTCATTATTGTGTATATATCCACATCCAGAATCTCCAGTTCGTTGATCACTTGTTTGATATGATACCAAATGGCAGTCAACTTGGCTAACTCGTTTCAAAAGAATCTACTGTGCCTCTTTTTTTTCTTTTTTTTCCCTTACTATATTAAAAATCTATCATCACCAAAACAATTATCTTGTAGATCGCGGGACATGCGATCCCTGGCATGAAAGGATTACCCCTTTAAAGACGGGAACTGGTGTGTCCAGCTAGAGTACGGGCACATTGTCGCCAAAACTCATTAATCAAGTTTGTAATCATGTGGTACATAACACTATATATTTCTTTTAAATAAAAACTATACATATTATGTCATATATGAACATTCTGTGAAGATTTAATGACGATGGCTTTATAATTTCATTGTTAAAGCAATCCATAGCATGATGATATCTGCATCGTCTGTCCTTAAATGCTTTACTTAATTTCTGTATTTTCTATCATGAAATTATCACAATATTTATCTCTAAATCAAAATTTCCCAAAGGTAACCCAGATTTTTCTAAATCAGTAGTATGTTCCACAACACTTGGATATTATATTGTTTATGTATTTTATGATGGATCACTAGATCTCGGTTATAGAAGTAAAAGACGATTACAATGTTTTGAGGAATCTAAGATAACTATCAACTATTCATCATGAGATCAACTTATGAAGAAATAATACTGTATGGAATGAGGATTCACAAAGTATTTTAAGATGAAACGCCACGAAATTTCATATCAATGTTTGTATGTCACGAGTTGTCTTCGCGTAGTGATTTCACGAGGCGTAGCCGGGTGAAATCCTGAGCAGAAGACGACGAATGCCGGATATCTAGTGCAACCGGAACTTTTTTCATGGTAGCTAAATTTCTGGTCACTGATTGGTCGATTCTTTGGTCACGTGATAACAACTCTGTATACCATATAGTGGCATATGAAACTCCGTATGCCATGATAAGTGGCATACTGAAACTCAATGCTAGGCCTATGGGATTTTATATTAGGGGTAGGATAAAGAATGTTATTTTTTGTTTTGTCTGTTGTGTATGTCCTGTGATGTTCCTCGGCTAATAGTAAAAAATATATACACAATATAGACTGATTTCAGATACAAGCGGCAGTATGCTCCGAGGAGTTGACGCGTAGTAATATCTGAGCGTATGCAAGGATATTGCACAGAGTCAACTCCGAGGAGCATACAAACGCTTTTATCTGAAACCAGTCTATATTGTATTTATCATCCACCTTTTCTGTGCAAGTGGCATGCCGATATCAGTTCATTTTAGTTATGCACTGTTTTCTCGTACGCACTACTTTTCCGTATGCGCCACCCGGAGCATACAACATATCCGTATGCGCCGGGTATGTCCATACAAACTCCCTATGTGTTTTCTATGGACACTTTGTATTAGGTGGATAATAAATATATATATATATCATATTAAATTTCCAGGAGGTTGACGTGGGTTTTACTTTCAATGTAACTTTCCCGATACACCTTTAAGCAGAGAGGTTAGGTGCGTGTGGAGGTGGGGAGGTGGCGGTAACGAGGGGTGTGTGGGAATCAGTGCTGGGTGTACATACAGGAGGACCACCAGGCACCCTGGAGGAGTGAGGTATGCGAGGCACCTGCCCCGCCCCGCCACACCTACACCCAGCCTCTAAATCTTACCGCCACAGACGGGATAGCGCCCGACGGTTATTGGCCGGGAGCTGTGTGTGGGCAGGGGGTTGGCGGTGTGTGGGCACGGCGGAGAGGATGGAGAAAGAGTTAGGACACGAACGAGGACTGTTCGAATAGGATTGTGAGCAGGTTTGAGTGGTTCAGAGAGAGGTGTGTGGGTAGGGCCGATAGCAGCAGGGAAGAGTTTGAATAGAGGTGAGTGGGCAGGGGGGAGAGGAGGAGGGGAGAGTTAGGACACAAACGAAGACTGTTTGAATGCGATTGTGAGCATGTTTGAGTAGTTAAGAGAGAGGTGTGTGGGCAGGGGGGAGAGGACGCGGGGATGGTTAGGACACAAACGAAGACTGTTTGAATGAGATTGTGAGCAGGTTGAGTAGTTCAGAGAGAGGTGTGTGGGCAGGGGGGAGAGGAGGAGGGAAGAGTTAGGACACGAATGGGGACTGTTTGAATGAGATTGTGAGCAGGTTTGAGTAGTTCAAAGAGAGGTGTGTGGGCAGGGGGGAGAGGACGAGGGGATGGTTAGGACACAAACGAAGACTGTTTGAATGAGATTGTGAGCAGGTTGAGTAGTTCAGAGAGAGGTGTGTTGGCAGGGTGGAGAGGACGAGGGGAGGGTTAGGACACAAACGAAGACTGTCTGAATGAGATTGTGAGCAGGTTTGAGTAGTTCAGAGAGAGGTGTGTTGGCAGTGGGGAGAGGACGAGGGGAGGGTTAGAACACAAACGAAGACTGTTTGAATGAGATTGTGAGCAGGTTTGAGTAGTTCAGAGAGAGGTGTGTTGGCAGTGGGGAGAGGACGAGGGGAGGGTTAGAACACAAACGAATACTGTTTGAATGAGATTGTGAGCAGGTTTGAGTAGTTCAGAGAGAGGTATGTTGGCAGTGGGGAGAGGACGAGGGGAGGGTTAGAACACAAACGAAGACTGTTTGAATGAGATTGTGAGCAGGTTCAAGCAGAGTAGTTCAGAGAGAGATGTTTTGGCAGGGTGGAGAAGAGGAGGGTAGGTTAGGACACAACAGAGACTGTTTGAATGAGATTGTGAGCAGGTTTGAGTAGTTCAGAGAGAGGTGTGTGGGCAGGGCAGAGAGGAGGAGGGGAGAGTTAGGACACAAATGAGGACTGTTTGAATGAGATTGTGAGCAGGTTTGAGTGTTTAGAGAGGGGTGTGTGGGCAGGGCAGAGGGGACGAGGGGAGGGTTAGGACACAAATGGGGACTGTCTCAATGGGATTGTGAGCAGGTTCAAGCAGAGTAGTTCAGAGAGAGGTGTGTTGGCAGGGTGGAGAGGACGAGGGGAGGGTTAGGACACAAACGAAGACTGTTTGAATGAGATTGTCAGCAGGTTTGAGTAGTTCAGAGAGAGGTGTGTGGGCAGGGGGGAGAGGAGGAGGGAAGAGTTAGGACACAAATGGGGACTGTCTCAGTCGGATTGTGAGCAGATTTGAGCAGTTCAGAGAGAGGACTTTGCGCAGTGGGGAGAGGACGAGGAGAGGGTTAGGACACAAACGAAGACTGTTTAAATGAGATTGTGAGCAGGTTTGAGTACTTCAGAGAGAGGTGTGTGGGCAGGGGGGAGAGGACGAGGGGAGGGTTAGGACACAAACGAGGACTGTTTGAATGAGATTGTGAGCAGGTTTGAGAGTTCAGAGAGAGGTGTGTGGGCAGGGGGGAGAGGAGGAGGGAAGAGTTAGGACACAAACGAAGACTGTTTGAATGAGATTGTGAGCAAGTTTGAGTAGTTTAAAGAGAGGTGTGTGGGCAGGGGGGAGGGGAAGAGGGGAGGGTTAGGACACAAACGAGGACTGTTTGAATTAGATTGTGACCAGGTTTGAGCAGTTCAGATAGGTGTGTGGGCAGGGCAGAGAGGAGGAGGGAGAAGTTAGGACACAAATAAGGACTGTTTGCCACACCTACACCCAGCCTCTAAATCTTAACGCCGCAGACGGGATAACACCCGACGGTTATTGGCTGGGAGCTGCTCTGTCGTGGGGGTCAGCGGTGTGTGCTCAGGGTGGAGTGAAGGAGGGACGAGTTAGGACACAAATGGGGACTGTCTGAATGGGAGCAGGTTTGAGCAGTTCGAAGGGTGGTGTGTGGGCAGGGCCAAGAGGAGGAAGGAAGAGTAAGGACACAAACGAGAACAGTTTGAGAACGGTTTGTGAGCAGGTTTGAGAATTTCAGAGAGAGGTGTGTGGGCAGGGCCGAGAGGAGGTGGGTGGAGTTAGGACACAAATAAGGACTGTTTGAATGAGATTGTGAGCAGGTTTGAGTAGTTCGGAGAGAGGTGAGTGGGCAGGGGGGGGGGGGGGAAGGACGAGGGAGGAGTTAGGACACAAATAAGGACTGTTTGCCCCACCTACACCAAGCCTCTAAATCTTAACGCCACAGACGGGATAACGCCGGATGGTTGTTGGCCGGGAGCTGCTCGGGGGAGAGTGGCGCAGGGGTCGGTGGTGTCTGGGCAGGGCCGAGTGAAGGAGGGAACAGTTAGGAAACAAACAAGGACTCGCTGTATAGGATTGTAAGCAGGTTCGAGCAGTTCAGAGTGAGGTGTGTGGGCAAGGCTGAGAGGAGGTGGGAAGAGTTAGGATATTATGGAGAAACCAAACAAGAGTTAGACATGTTGTTGCTTATCACAGGATGGCAAGATCGCATATTACTGCGTGAGGCGAAGCCGAGAGCAGTAATACGCGATCTTGCCGGAGTGCGATGAACATTAACACGACAAACTCAAGTTTGGTTTAGAATTTATCCTACCACGCCCGTCTAAATTACTTCTACATTAACAAATGACGTCATTTGTCAAGTGTATCCCACTAGGGCAATATTTTTCATTTTTCTGAACTCCAGACTGAATACAGTGACCCAATGCTAAGCCTATGGAGTCGGAAGAGGAAAGAGTTATAGAGGGAAACTATGTTCCGGTGAAAGGAAGTCAAAGTTACGAGGTAAGGCTTGGAAAAATTACTGCCCAAGGCCCTGGCCGCGGGCAGAAATTTTTCCAAGCCTTACCGAGTAATTTTGACTTCCTTTCACTGGTACTTGGTTTCCCTATTCCTATATACCTTCAAATGTGGTTTAATAAGAGACAATCTGATTGGTCTAAATGTCAACCTTGGGTAGTATACGGTAACCTTGGGTAGTATACCAACCTTGGGTAGTATCAGATAGTTACTCCACCCCCCAGAGCGTGGTGTAAGCATAGAGTGTACAGCCATAGGTATATAGGAATAACACAAACTGTCTGAATCAGAACCTACCCACTCAGGGGCCAGAAAATACACCCCTCCCACCTGACAGTGTTGGGGTAAGTATTTGCCGGTCTATGAGTTCGCTACAATTATCAGGATAAACACCCAGTCAATTTTCCCACTGTATAGAAATAAGAAAACCAACAGATATGCATATGGAAGAGCTTATGAGACTATGTAAGGTGAGGCCTTTAGCAGTAAGGAGGGCGGGGCACAAAATGACACTGATAAGATGGTGGAGTAGGTTCAATGAAAATGTCTTTACAGATGGAAATGACAGAACAAGAAGTCAAAACAAAACAAGATTAAAAATTAATAGACCTAGGACTGAAAATGATAGGAAATCTCCTCTGTATGTGGGAGGGCTACTGTGGGATACTCTAGCGCCAGAAGTTCAATCGATTAATAGGATAGATAAATTTAAAATGAAGGTGAAAGAGGTGATTCATACAATGCCTATAGAGAATTAGAATAGTAAATAACTGAATTGCTGGTTTTTAATTTAAACGGGTACATAATGTACAGAGTCACATGTATATAATTTGTCTGTCCCTGTCTTGCTGTATATTGATGTACTATCTGCCTATACTGTACTCTCCTGTAATGTCCTGACTACGATACGGAAGATCGCTCATGAGAGCGAGTATTGCTGTCATAAAATAACCTGCTGTCATAAAATTATCTGAGACACGATCTGGAGATTTAATCAGGCTAACAGCACGCCTAGCAGTGTGCTTGTGGAGAGGGTCACCCGCCCTGACCATCACTTCATGAACTGTTATCATGTTCCCGTTAATGATACTTTTGCCCGTTTAAAAAATGTTTACTTTATATTTCACTATTTCGATTCTGGCCTAATCAATATTGACATACACCTTTGACACTCGACCAGAGACTCACTGACTCAATATCTTAGTTCATGGTCTGTAAATATAATGTTCAGTAAGGCCTGGCGTCCACCTACTACGATAGAATTTTAGACCTCCCGATATGGCACCGATACAAAAAGCAAATATCGGAGACATATTGGGAAGGTTGAAAAATCGTAGACATATGTCTAGACATGCCAATCCACCATGCATTTTATGGGGTTTTATCGGTGTCTAATTATAGAAACGTGGTCAACTGCCCCGATACCAGGTGACCTACTGACACGATTTTTATTTTAATTCATAGACAATTGTCTAGACATTCCAATCCACCAAGCATCTTAATGGGTTTTTGTCGGTGCCTAATCGCAGAAACCTGGTCAACTGCCCCGATATTAGGTGACCTTCCGACGCGATTTTCATTTTTTCATCGGGAGGTGCATCGTAGACCATATCGGAGCCATATCGTAGTAGGTGGACGCCAGGCCTTATACCGCAGATGACAAAGTGAGATCCTACATGATGCACATGTCATTTATAAATTCTAATTAATGTCAAATTACTGGACAACTACTATTATATTTGTCCTCATCTGTGTATTCCTGATACTTCCCACAGTGATCACTGGACATTTAAAGGTATCACCTCAAGTTGAGACACCTGGGACCTGTTTCACTAGTTTCGTGACATGTCTGTGACACCATACAGACAATAGGGTTGTCTAGTTTCGTGACAACACAAGTAGCTGCCCTTAGGAAAAGACAGACCCCAAACATAAGAATTAGACAAATCTACACATCATGGACCTGTTTCACTAGTTTCGTGACAAAAGTGTTAGACAGACATGAAAAGCGGCACCGACAGTGCAAGCAAGAACGGACAAAACGAAGTCTAATGTCTAGTTCTTAGGAAACCGGACACACCATATAGACGCCATCTAGACATGTCACGAAACTAGTGGAACAGGTTCCAGTACAGGAAATCTGTAAACGAACTCCAAACTGAACGTGTGTGAGGCCTAAACAAACACTGTTTATTATTTATTCTTGTCCTCTTTCTTATCCTGCTTATAATTCAATACGTGTGAAATGAGATACTTAAGATGACAAAAAACCCGGAGTGCATAGTTGAAAGAACTTTTACGACGCGAGGTGAAGATGGAGTACGGATAAAACATAAAAGACTAAGAACTTCTTTCTATCAACGAAGGCCGCTATGGCGGGGTATCAAAGCATGGGAGAAACTACCAGCAATAATACAAAACCTACAGAACCTTGAACATTTTAAAAACATGATTTAGAATTCTGGAGTGCCATTGACTATCTAATATATACCATTAGCCTCATACAATCACACTCATATCTTCCTACTAACCTGTTAAAGCATTTGAATTGTTTGACCTGTACATAGATTTTTTTGGGACTCCTGACTTATTGCCCTGAAGAGCTTCTGTAACCGAGAAACGACAAAAAAAAGTACCAACGAGACCCTGGAATGTACTCTGATACCGACGTTTTTACCGATGCCTGTTTCAGATAAATAAAAGAGTTAAAGACAGTAGACAGACGAAACCGATCGAGAGTTAGACTTGTCAGTGTTTATGCCACGACGGGAAGGTCTGTATTACTACGCGAAGCGTTAGCTGAGTGTAGTGAGGAACAGACCTGACCAGTGTGGCATAGACACGGACAAGTCTAAGGCCCGGCGTCCACCTACTACGATAGAATCGTAGACCTCCCGATATGGCACCGATACAAAATGTCAAAATCGGTGCCATATCGGGAAGGTGCAAAATCGTAGACATATGTCTAGACATGCCAATCCACCATGCATTGTATGGGGGTTTTACCGGTGTCTAATCGCAGAAACGTGGTCAACTGCCCCGATATTAGGGGACCTTCCGACGCGATTTTGATTTTTTTATCGGGAGGTGCATCGTAGACCATATCGGTGCCATATCGTAGTAGGTGGACGCCGGGCCTAACTCGAGTTTGGTTTTGTATTTATCCTACCCCGTCTCCATGACTTTATGATATTAGGAAAGTCTGACTCGATTTCATCCATGTTTGACAGCTGTCAGAATTTTTGCTCTGCAGCCGGAACTATTTACACAGGTGAATAATTCCTGATCGCTGATTGGTCAATTTTTTATAGGTACATAAATTTTACATTATGTCATGGCACACCAAATAAAATTTACCTATTTTAAATCAATGACGGCTTTTTATCAGGGGTAGGATACAAGTCACTGTACCCTTTATTTCTCTCTGCTGAGAATTGCTGTTTGCTGACGACATCCTGCTATAGATATGTCAGAGATCATTAACCACCAGTATCGGTTAAACACCCTCAATCATCCTCCTAATGGAACCAGATACAAGGATCATCCTCCTAATGGGACTACATACAAGGATCTCGACAATAAGCCATCTAGATGATACAGGAACGTCAACGGAATATCATTATGTCATTTAGTTGTGTCATTTTATACATCAGGTACTGTGTCTCCTTTCGGGTCCTTCCATATATGTGATTAACCTAGAGCTAGAATGTATCAGGTTCTATTCTTGCAGACTAAGGCTGGGAACCTGCTTAACTCCCAGCACACTACGACACAGAATCTTTCAACATTCCGACACAGTGACGATGCGGTAATTCAGATCGTATTCTTACCCAGCGTTTACACTAGACGATTTAATACCTGACAACTGTAGATCGTCAGCCAATAGTCGTTAGGCGGTGGCAATGTCCACCGCAAAAGTCGGCGAGCTCAGAAAATCCTTGAGTGTTTACACTGATAACACAGAGTCGCCGCCCATGTAGACAACTAATTCAAGGCGGCTAGAAATAGTCGCGGGCGTCAGAGCGGGTTTTATAGTCGTGAGGTGTTGCAAAATTGCGTAATCAGACAATCTACAGTCGACACACGCTTGGCATTTACATTAGACGATTTCTATCATTTTACTGCTGAAAGTCGTCAGGAGCTGTAAAATCCCAGAATCGCCAGCCATAATCGTCTAGTGTAAACACCAGGTAACATTCTATGAAGAATTATGTTCAACATTCTAACAAGGCTATGATGCAGTATATTTAATTCATAGCCATGTCAGAGTCATGTCACAAGCAGTAGGGTATATGTCCATAAAACCTGGATCCACTGAGCTCTGACACATTCCAACATAGCTATGATATGGCTACTAATCAACATCCATGCATCGTTGCAGTGTCGGAGGGTTGAAAAGTTCTGTGTCGTAGTGTGATACTAAGGCCCCACACCAACCAACACAGATGCAGATTCCGATGCACACCATCTTGGTGAACCCTACAAATTTAGAGAAGAAATTGTGTTACGTTACAGAATCTCAGCAGGATTTGTCTCAGAAAAACGTCCTGTGAGGAACAAGAATCCCATGAATGCCACTCAAGATGTTCATTGCGCAAATATACGTAATGCCTAACGAGCCAATGACTGCGCAGTATAAAGTCTGGTAAGCTCGTTCAAATGTAACTATCTGAAACTAACTCATAAACAATACATCAGAGGTCTAGTAGCAAAGTTCCTTCCCAGCACACTTTTAAGAAGTTTGACTTCCTCATGCTTTTGGTAAATAGTTGATTAATCATTGATAATTATAGGTATATGATACAAGTGAAAGGTATTCATCTCACTGGAACGTCTTTTCATACCTTGTTTCTTTTGATAGAAACACTAAACTCGTTCTACGATCTCGTTTAATAATTTTTATCAAAAGGGTCTTGGTATGAGAGGACATTCCAACAAGGTCAATACGTTTTACTAGAGTACAGCATATACACATTTATGATTCTGAACCAGCTGTTCTCCCATATTTATAGACCTCCTTTTCTATGGAAAATGAACATTAATTGTTTTTACTGCAGTCAGGAACACCTGGAATGGATTTGACTTCGTTTCTTGTGATTCATTTAAACAGCATCTGCGCTGCATGCTTAAAGTCCGTCAATAACGATTCAATACGTGAATATGAATGTTGTTTTATAGAAAGTTCCGACAGAATGAGATATAGGAACACACTGAATCTACACTCGAGCATTTACTCACTGTTAATGGTAATGCAGGGCTCCTGGATAAAACACACAGGTGTTTAGTTTGTCTGACGGAGCCTTAAACGCCCGGCTTAGGGTTTAATTCAATAGGCGTAATGGAATATTCATAGACATAGCCGTTAATGCTCAGCATATTAAATACACAGAATCCTCAGAGAACTCTTAGTTGTATAAATACATTACTGTAAGCAGCCAAGTAATCTTATTATACTTCAGAGATGGACAAAAACTTGTTTAATTGTAGACTAAATGCAAGACATTCAAATGGTTATAAAATAGATCTAGATATTCCTCTCCCAAACAGTCTACAGTAGATGATGCATTATCACACAGTGTAGATTTACTATGTATATTTCTTGTCAGGTCCTCAGTTAAAGTGCTTATCAGGAGACATTTTTACTGTGTCTTTCAGTGTATGATTTAAGGTGCAGCTTCTGGTTGACCTACTTACATAACGGAAGTCGTGTGACGTCACGGAAATGGAGCGTTCTGATTGGTCGAGAGACCGGAAGTAGTATTTTCTAGGTCGAGTTGAGTTGCACATATTTAACCAATTGGGGGTGGTGGAATACATTAAAATTTGCATATATTGCATCGTCATGGAAATGGGGTGTTCTGATTGGTTGAGAAAAGAATGTCATCCTATTATTACACTGCATTTCCTGTATTTTGTGTTTATGGATCGCGTGTAGTTCAGATTTTATCTCTGCCTGGTTACCCCTATCACTGACTGATTGAATACTGTTTATGTCATCACCTGCCATTGAGTATTTCTTTTACAATACTCCATGGGCATTGAGAACAAGTCCACCAAAAAGAATATAATGAGAAAAGTCATTGAGAAATAAGTCCTCTATTTTGCAGAATATCTCTCATTTCTCTACCTCTCACAGAGACAGAGTATGAGAACAAGTTTTTATATAATATTTTTATACATATACATATATATATGTATTTGTATTTGTGAACATATATGTATATATATATTTATATATATATATATATATATAAATATATAATATGGTATAAATTTGTATTTTAATATATATATATATTTGTGAACATATATGTATATATATATATGTATATATATATATATATATATATATATATATATATATATATATATATATATATATAAATATATATATATATATATATAACATGGTATTAATTAGTATTTTATCACAATGAGGCCTCCAGTACAGACCCACTAACAATACGTCTCAGACACTTGAAGTACGGCAGTGAACAGGGAAACAGACCCGTTTTATGGTGACGTACAACACAGTTGGGTGGGACTCCGGAGTTGCCTACTACACATATAGGAGTGGGGCTGGCGGCTGGCAGCAATAGGCCGGTGATGGATGTGCCCACCGGGCGGGGCGCTTACTGAACTGCCCTTTATAGGGGGGCAGTAGGCGGTGATTTAGAGACAAATGTTTGCCCAGTCGCCACCACCACCAGCGCCCACATCTACGCTCCGGGACTGTGGTCGATGTTTACGCAGGTTTAAATCTATATCTTTTTATTTGGGATTCTTTTTCTGCTGATTTTCATGTAGAGTGAAAAATAAAAATTTCACATGGGGTTTGTTTACTAATTTAGGCTCGTACATGTATGTTGACTCATATCTGTATGCCAAGGAAGGCATGGGATGATGTGGGTCAACTTTATTCAACACTTATGTAGGGACAGCCTCAAGGACGGCTTTGACTGTCTTAGTGAACAGACTTAAATATTATCAAACGATAACCCTTGTATGAGGTACAGAAAGGGGTCTGTTTTATAAATAATGTGATTGTTAGGTTGAGTTAGGCCCAGTGTCCACCTTCTACGATAGAAATTAAGACCTACCGATATGGCTCTGATACACACAAGTAAAATTCATAGACTGATTGGCAAAGTAATCTGAATTATTCTAATGAAGGGGTGAGATAGATCAAGAACCGTAACTGAATGATAAAATAAACAATGACTCCATTTGTCTGGATGCACCATTATTGTCACTTGGCTTCACCTCAATGACAATTATTCAATCACAATTGTGGCACATCAAAACTCGTGGAGTATATTGTAGATGTAGCGGTCACTGGCTTTGGCCTTATTGAGGATAGCCCACCCTCAGAGAGATGGTATTCAACTTCCCAGTGATGTGCCACCTATGCGGAATCACATAGGTTTTTCAGCAAATAGATAATATCAAGAGACGTCACGAGTTTGAGTCTGAGTTTATTTATGCCACGCATTTTGTTGGCTCCATAATTTCACGAGTCGAAGACGAGCGACATTACGGAGCCAACAAAATAAGTGGCATAAATAAGCTCAAACTCAAACGAGTGGCGTCTAGATTTTATCCTACCCCGTTTCCACATTTTTCCAGCATTAAAAAGTAATGGCATAAACAACACTTTATGTCACACCCATGAAATAAACAAATCCCACGTTAAGCCTATGGAGTTTTTTATTAGGGGTAGGATAACTCTTAAGACCTAGTCACACAAATTCAGACTCCTCAATTCAATAAACAATTGATGTTTATTAAGTTACCTCAAAAGCAATCTGGTTCGGATCGCCGCAAAGTACAGTACCTTGGCACCGGAGTGCCAAGTAACGCCAGGGAGGGTTATCTAGGTGCCGGAGCACATAGACTCACCTAACCAATGAGAAGATTTAGAAAAACCCAGCAAATGAGGCCCCATGGATTCACTCTTCTCAGAGAGAATGCACAAGAATGCCTGACAACCTACTGCAAACCCGGCCTATATATAAGCTGAGTTACGTAATCCGGGCGACCCTGTAACATCTGCATGCACGGGCTCACCTGAATCACTACACAGCAGGGACTGACATCCTGTGCCCTCTGTTGAGGAGCGAACACACCACCGCTAGACTGACTCGAATTCTACATATTTGTGGGATTCTCGGTCTGGTGCTCGGTAATATCACACTGAAAGTTCCAGACTCTACTTTATACAATTTACTATATACCCATGCCATATATTCTCTGAATATGCACCGTTTTGCCATATAACGTAAAAATATTGTACAGAACAGTGTTCCGCATGGCAAAATACGGAACACTTCCCCATATGCGTTGACTAAAATATTGATTGTAAGGCTAAATTAAATTGATAATTTTCACCAATTTCAGGTATATAGTAAATATAGAACGACCTTCCATGCTTGTACAAGCCACAAAACTCGATAACAATTTACAGTTCGTACGGAGCTCAGTGTAAACCCCTCCTTCCATATAAACCATAAATTATTGTCTCGTTTTGTAGCTTGTACAGCATGGTCAGGACGTTCTTTATAAGTACATGGTCTCATAGGAGAGGATAATATCAATATATTTTGATTTACTATTTTTATTTGTTCAAACTGCACCTATTTGAAACAGTTCATTCAATTCCCAGACGATTCGCAATGTCCTTGTCTCTGACATTCAATGATTAGCTGCTTTGTATATTCTTTATCAATTTTGCAATTCAGAAGAGAAAGTTTATACGTCTAGTGTCGAGAGTCTGAGGCGTTCCTTTGTTGGAGAACAATCGTCAACAAATGTAAATCTATTGATGACAATGCACTGTGAATGGCTCTATTTTCTACCTACTTTCCTCCGTCTCGACTCTGTCTCCCCAGACCAATTCCCAAAGCAAACTCCATAGACTGTGGATTTCTTTTATCTCGGTGGCTGGCTATTCAGAGCTGCCATAATGTCTTCCTCTCTGAGATTCTATCACTGCACAGCGTTAAAGAAACATATGTTTCAGTTATAAAAAAAAAAAAAATTAAATTAAAAATCGTGTTGCGATCCCATGAGTGTTGAGCCTCATGGGGCCTCCGACGGTCTTCATTGTAAATGAGCTGACAGTGACGGAGACAGACGACCAGTGGATTATGTTTAATTGATGGACCTCGCCATGACAATGTATAGCAGCCTGCGCTTTGTTTTTACTTCACTCTGATGCCTTCTCCTGATTCTACACCGACTTCTCCACTGCATATTCCCAGATCTAAAAACAGATGCTTTCTATTTTAATGCCGCACACATTGACATCCTAAGAGCCATGTCCTTCACTAAGGATTTCATATTTCATGTTAATTAATTATCAGATTTAGTTGAACTATTTTTTGTTTCTTGTCGTTGGCTTCAACCTTGGGAAGTAATTGATATGGGTTTTATATTTCTCTGGATGTGATATTGTATGTTTATCACCCGTGTGCTGTCACCATATGAGTGCTAAAACAAACGAGATTCAGAAGCCAGGGCTCCAATGTGGAATTATAGCAAGGATACTAAAGGTGAGCTTCAGTAATAAGAGAAAACGTAGTTAGTGTGCCAGTAGCGATTGCTGTTCGAGATCCTTTGTCCAATAAAATAGGTCCCGACGCCAGGGGTGGAGGGACGTATATTTTATGGTACAAAAGGACAAGAACGAACCAAGTAGCTGTTTCAAAACCATAGACTTTACCCACGTTTTGAAACAGCTCCCTGGCCTCAGTAGACCGTGCTTCAGTGTGGAGTTATACCAGGGATACTGAAGGTGAGCCTCATTAATAAGAAAAAAATACAGTTAGTGTGCCCATCCCAGTTCTAGGCCCTGAACCTATCAACACCAATGCTAGCCACAACCAGGCCTTTTTTTAGTCTTTTATTTATACTGGAGTATCCAACTAGGGTTGGAGTATCCTTTATCTCACCCCAGATATTTTTTCTCCATAGATTTAACATTGGAAACTCGTATCTAATACCCATTAGATATTTAGGAAAAATATCCAATGGGGGATAATGTCACAAATGTTAGCCCATTAGTCAATATTAAGGGTGAGATAAGTTCAGAAACCCATTCAAGTTTAGGGTCAGAGCTCGATCCCATCTCATTTGAATCACATAGCAATTCACGCGGCTTCGCCTTGTGAATTTCTATGTGATTCAAACTCGATGGGATACAAGCTCAGACCCTAAACTTTCATGGGTTTCCTCTATAGTTTTCAATGGGCTCCAGTGGCCATGTTGGGTTTTGTACTATCTATGCTATGAGTTGAACAGTTGCGATTGACCTCCCGATTAGATATTTAGGTATATTAGAGCTTTAGATATTTCGAATCGTAGTATACCAGGAGGTCTATCGTGGTGTTGGTGGGTGTAGGGCCCTGAGATGACTAAACTAGGATGTTTTTGCTTTCACATGAGAAGCTTCACATGTGAGAAAGGTTAGAATTGTGAAACTTCCCTATTATCGCTCACTTATATTTAATTTGCACCTCCAGTAGTGAAAAGCACCTATTCTTTTACCTCCATCGGTAGAGAAAACCTACTCATGGGCAAAATGGCGGCCTCTGGGAACATAACCGAACTGCCCTATAGAGAAAACTTCAACAACTGAGAGAATCCGAGCTGGGAGATAAGTTGCTGACAGTCAGAGAAATGCGAAGCGACATTTCTGAGGACCAAGAAGTGAAAGGTGATGCGTAGTAAACAGGGATGAGAAGAAACCTCCTGAAAGGGCCACGAAAAGGATAGCCAAAGGAACAAGGATTGAGGAGATAAAAGGGGAGTGAGAAAGGCATGGTGGAGGTACAGGAGGGTAGAGAGGAGACTGATAAGCCCCCCACTGCCCTCCAGGATTCAATCACCCCACCAAGGAGCAGCTGATAAGGTGGGAGAGTAGCTCACATATTGCTCGCCGATAGACTCGGGACCTGGTCACACACACAGAGCCGCAGAGCAGCTCAGAACCATGTTAATCTGGTCGTCTCTGTACATTGAGCAGCTCACAGGACCATCTTTCAACACTGAGCGGGTCATAATCTGCTCCTCCTGAACCCTGATTTATCCTACCCCTAATAAAAAAACTCCACACGCTTAACATTGGCAGACTGTATTTGGTCTACAGTGTAGGAAAATGAAATTTATCACTCTAGTGGGATACAGTTGTCAAATGACGTCACTTGAAAAGCGACCAATGATTATCACTGATTATCGGTGAGTTTTATGTTCTTTCTTAATTTGCTGAAGTAATTTAGACAGGGTAGGATAAATTTTAAACCAAACTCGAGTTATCACTGCACTCAGCTTTGCCTCGAGCAGTGATACACAACATTGCCGTTGTGCAATAAACAACAACACGACTAACTCTCGTTTGGTTTCTCCTAAGTATTATACGGAAACAGAGTGACTGTGACTGTATGCAATGTCCTGTATGTGATGAACAGTGTCAATAAGTGTGCCGTCAACCTGCCCCGCACCATGTTCGTCTCTGTACATTGAGCAGCTCACAGGACCATCTTTCAACACTGAGCAGGTCAGAATCTGCTCATCCTGAACCCTGATGTATTATATGGAAACAGGGTGACTGTTACTGTACGCGATGTCCTGTACGTGAGATATTTTGTTAGTCTCCATACAGCGAGCAGGTTGTAGTACCCTTCTTTACCACTGTGCTGTCAACCCGCCCTTCTCCATGTTAATCTCTGTATAGCAAGCAGCTCATGAGACCATCCTTCAACACTGAGCAGGTTACAATCTGATGTATTATATGGAAACAGAAGCTCATAGGACACTCCTTTAATACAGGGCCATCAACCCACCTCGCACCTTGTGAATCTCCGTACAGAGACCAGCTCACAGGAACTTCCTTTCATACTGAGCCTCTAACCTGCCCTGCACCAAGTGAATCTCCGTACAGGGAGCAGCTCACAGGACCTTCCTTTAATACTGAGCTGCCAACCTGCCCCGCACCAAGTGAATCTCCGTACAGGGAGCAGCTCACAGGACCTTCCTTTAATACTGAGCCGCCAACCTGCCCCGCACCTTGTGAATCTCCGTATAGGGAGCAGCTCACTGGACCTTCCTTTAATGCTGGGCCTCTAACCTGCCCCGCACCTTGTGAATCTCCGTACAGGGAGCAGCTCACAGGACCTTCCTTTAATACTGATCAGGTGACAATCTGATGTATTATATGGAAACCGAAGCTCATAGGACACTCATACAGGGCCATCAACCCACCTTGCACCATGTGAATCTCCGTACAGGGAGCAGCTCACTGGACCTTCCTTTAATGCTGGGTCTCTAACCTGCCCCGCACCTTGTGAATCTCCGTACAGGGAGTAGCTCACAGGACCTTCCTTTAATGCTGATCAGGTGACAATCTGACGTATTATATAGAAACAGGGCCACTGTGGCTGTACAGCCTGTTCTGCACGTGATGTACTGCGTAAATCTCTGTACAGCGAGGACAATCCTCAACACTGAGCAGGTCACAATCTGATGTTATATATCGAAACAGGGCGAAGCGAAGTTCTGTTTTTTTTTGTTTTGTTTTTTTATTTATGAAACATACATCTCTCAGATTAACTGAGTTTTTCAGATGCCGTTGCTGGCATACAAATGAGCATCTGGTATCACAAAAATCCCAGGAATCAAAAGTGATTAACAACCATAGGGTTAAGTAGAGTGATAAAGTGATAGATGAAAATGTAAGTTATTGAAATACAATTACATAATACGGATGTTATACAATCGTGTGAGTTGCACATTTCGGCTACAGAAACTGTTCTATTGCTTGTTTAAAGCTGTCTACATCATTTAGTTGTTGCACTGTCTTTGGTAAAATATTCCAAGATTTCGCCGCCCTGTAATATGGAGAATTGAGTACAACACTACTCCTTGTATGTTCTTGTCGAAAACTTGTTTTTGCTGTTGATCTTGTGGTACGCGTTGGATTTTCCAGCCAATCGGTATTGCATCGGTTTTTGAACATATGTACTAGTATTAACTTTTTTCGCCTTTTCCACAGCGGATCAAGCTTACATTGAGTTTCGAGATCACTTAACCTGGTATACCTGTTGAACGTTTTTAACATGACTCTTAAACCTCTATAGTATAATCTTTCTAAAGTTAACTGATCCTTTTTTCGGAAACTATCCCATATAAATGAACAGTACTCGAAGTGCGGTACAATATTTGACAGGAACACAAGTCTGGAGGCTTCTGTGGTTAGGCAATACCGGAGCTTACTAAATTTAAATATCTGTCCACTTATGTTTTTGACCATTTGGTTAACATGAGATACCCAAGTGAGGGAACTATCCAGGGTGACTCCAAGATATTTGTAATGTTCACAGACTGCAATATGATGACCATTAAGTTTGGTATTCAAAGGTGGAGCATTATTAACTTTTTGTACTGTCCCAAACCACATCGTTTTGGTTTTGGAGACATTTATAGTTAAACCATTCGATGTGCACCAAATACCTAGAGCATTAATATCTTCTTGTAGATAGGATAGGATGATTTGAGGATCTGGCCCTGTACATGATGTATCATGTTAATCTCCTAGCAGCGAGCTGCTCACAGGACCCTTTTTGACACTGAGCAGTCACCCCGCACCATGTTAATCTCTGTACAGCAAGCAGCGAGTAGGACTCTCCTTTACCACTGAGCAGGTCGGAATCTGCTCAACTTGAACCCTGATGTATTCTACGGAAACAGGGTGACTGTGACTGTACGCGATGTCCTGTATGTGATGAACAGTGTCAATAAGTGTGCCGTCAACCCGCCCGCACCATGTTAATCTCCCAGGTCAGAATCTGCTCATCCTGAACCCTGATGTATTATACGGAAACAGGCTGACCGTGGCTGTACGCGATTATTACGCGGCGAAATTGACAAGGTTCATCTAATCATCAAATTTACCAAGTATCTTTCACGTACAGACATAGGGTACCTGTTTTTATATTAGTATTATGTACCTTGGATTATCTCACTCCAGTATTTGTCGCCATAGGCTTAATATTAGGGAATCATACTTCGTGAAGCTACTCAATGGCTAATTGGGTGATTTTATTTTATTTTTTTTTTATTTTTATTTTTTTTATTTGATTTTATCAATTCATAATGTTATACAAAATGAGATAAAAACAGAAACCCACTTGTTGATGATAACCCGTACTCCATCGAGTTTGACCGCCGTACTTACACCACGCACCTAATCCCAGCACTCCTTTTTTGCAAGTGATTAAAGACCATCATCAGTAAACTTTAGGTAAGGAGAATTATTTTCTCATTCACTAAATGTGACAAAACTATAAAAAATCAAGTTGCAATAAAATCACAGAAAACCAGACAAGCTGATTGAATTAAAAGTGAATTTATTTGGGTTAATTATACATCGAGATGGGGGGGGGGGAGATTTGCGTTAATGGTTTGCAACGTTTCGTTAACATTCAGTAGACTTCTTCAGGCAGTAAAAGAGCCAAAAAAATAGTTAGTTTCCAGTGGTAAAATAAAAGGTAAACCACTCTGAGCCGCAGCTGGCTGCACGGTTATGCCAAGTCACACCTGATAGGCAGGAAGATGAGGGCGCTAGAGGCTCGATAATGAACTGCCCATCTCCGGAATACCGGAGGTATACACGTGTCGGAGTAAATCGATGCTGAGGCCAGGCTGCTGTATAGTGAGCAACTCGCAGTGGGGTCCAGTGTAACAGGAGCTGCTCGCTGTAAAGTAGGCTGTCCCTCACCCTACCGCACTCCGATCACCACAGAGATCCTATACTCAATACTGCCTAATTACGTGCTCTATCAACATGTTTTTGTTTGTTACTTTAAGCAGCCTTTATTTCCATTATTGATACATAGAATTCATACAATCGTGGTAAAGGTGGTTTCTGTTTCTCTATATATCATTGATACATAGAATTCAATCTGTCCCTCACCCTACCGCACTCCAATCACTACAGAGATCCTATACTCAATACTGCATAATTACGTGCTCTATCAACATGTTTTTGTTTGTTACTTTAAGCAGCCTTTATTTCCATTATTGATACATAGAATTCATACAATCGTGGTAAAGGTGGTTTCTGTTTCTCTATATATCATTGATACATAGAATTCAATCTGTCCCTCACCCTACCGCACTCCAATCACTACAGAGATCCTATACTCAATACTGCCTAATTACGTGCTCTATCAACATGTTTTTGTTTGTTACTTTAAGCAGCCTTTATTTCCATTATTGATACATAGAATTCATGCAATCGTGGTAAAGGTGGTTTCTGTTTCTTTAAGCAGACTTAACTTTCATTATTGATACATAGAATTCAATCTGTCCCTCACCCTACCGCACTCCAATCACAAAAGAGATCCTATACTCAAAACTGCATATTTACGTGCTCTATCGACATCTTTTTGTTTATTTCTTTAAGCAGCCTTTACTTACAATATTGATACATAGAATTCATACAATCGTTATATATGTTATCCCGAAATACAATGCTTCCAGAACAATGTATCAGAATAACTCGTACAAAGAGAGATAGAATAAACTAAATTAAAAAAAGCTAAATTGTGATCAGTATACCAATGGTTCCAACTATTAAAACATATCTGATGTACCTTAACACACTTAAAGGTGGTAGTGGCTTAATAGTAACACAGATTTCAAGAATTCATCCTATCTTTGTAGCATTCTCATTACCTGATCCATTTTGAAACACCTTGGCTTAAAACCTATATATAACCATCTGCCTTTGAGGCGATGTTAAGGTCCCGCGTTAACTGCTTCTGTTGCACGATATTTGCCAGGCACCTGTCAGAGAGTGATTGTCGCCAACCTTGTATTTACACTTTCAGATCTAACTAAAATTCCCTCTTTTCTCCACCTGCCTTGCCTGAGGTAACTCACATCCTAACATAACTTTGTCTATCTAATTCCGTCAAACATTGAAGAGACGTCTACTATAGGGCACAGAGTGATTGCTAGTTCCGCCATCATCGGCCAAGAAGATAGCACTACTGTAGTTGGGGGAAATGTTTATAGATTTATAATACATGATATATGTTTGTGAAGTCAGATGTATTGTCCACTGTACTGTCCCACACGGAGTAAATGTGGAAGATCGCTAATTATTTGGTGAACATTTATGTCCTTTTTCACTTTTGAAATAAACACGTCTTGATAAAAAAAAAAAAATAGGGCACGGAGTGATTGCTAGTTCCGCTAGTTCCGCTATCATCAGAAGATGGCGTTACTATAGTTGGGGGACAACCACTGTTATCAGTTGTTATAATCTATAGATTATATTGACCCAAGGCTAAAATTCCTCCATAGCTACCCCAAAAGATTTGTCCATAATTCCTAACAAACTAGGCCTAGAGCCTTGAGAATCCACTGGCCTGCCTCCCATGCTAAAGACGTACATCAATTCAACCCAAAGATTCCTATAATCTCAATGATGCCACCTAGCGGGAATACTGTGTGTCAGTGGATTCTCAAGGCTCTGAGCCTAGTTTGTTAAGAATCCTTCTTCCATAGAGCGCAGTGAGAACCTTGTACAGAATACCACATAGAGAGTGTGAGATCTTATGAGAGGGGTGTGTAGTGAGAACCTTGTACAGAATACCACATAGAGAGAGTGAGATCTTATGAGAGGGGTGCGTAGTGAGAACCTTGTACAGAATACCACTTAGAGAGTGTGAGATCTTATGAGAGGGGTGCGTAGTGAGAACCTTGTACAGAATACCACTTAGAGAGTGTGAGATCTTATGAGAGGGGTGCGTAGTGAGAACCTTGTACAGAATACCACTTAGAGAGTGTGAGGCCTTATGAGAGGGGTGCACAGTGAGAACCTTGTACAGAATACCACATAGAGAGTGTGAGATCTTATGAGAGGGGTGCGTAGTGAGAACCTTGTACAGAATACCACTTAGAGAGTGTGAGATCTTATGAGAGGGGTGCGTAGTGAGAACCTTTTACAGAATACCACTTAGAGAGAGTGAGGCCTTTTGAGAGGGGTGCGTAGTGAGAACCTTGTACAGAATACCACTTAGGGAGAGTGAGGCCTTTTGAGAGGGGTGGCTGAGTGAGAACCTTGTACAGAATACCACTTAGAGAGTGTGAGATCTTGTGAGAGGGGTGGCTGAGTGAGAACCTTGTACAGAATACCACATAGAGAGTGTGAGATCTTGTGAGAGGGGTGGCTGAGTGAGAACCTTGTACAGAATACCACTTAGAGAGTGTGAGATCTTATGAGAGGGACGCGTAGTGAGATCCTTGTACAGAATACCACTTAGAGAGTGTGAGATCTTATGAGAGGGGTGCGTAGTGAGAACCTTGTACAGAATACCACTTAGAGAGTGTGAGATCTTGTGAGAGGGGTGCGTAGTGAGAACCTTGTACAGAATACCACATAGAGAGTGTGAGATCTTATGAGAGGGTTGTGCAGTGAGAACCTTGTACAGAATACCACATAGAGAGTGTGAGATCTTGTGAGAGGGGTGCGCAGTGAGAACCTTGTACAGAATACCACATAGAGAGTGTGAGATCTTGTGAGAGGGGTGCACAGTGAGAACCTTGTACAGAATACCACTTAGAGAGAGTGAGGCCTTTTGAGAGGGGTGCGTAGTGAGAACCTTGTACAGAATACCACTTAGAGAGTGTGAGATCTTGTGAGAGGGGTGCGTAGTGAGAACCTTGTACAGAATACCACTTAGAGAGTGTGAGATCTTGTGAGAGGGGTGGCTGAGTGACTGTGAGCTGCTCGCGCGGTGCCTGTATAATCTGCTCACACTCCACACACCCTGCACACCCAGCGCCTAATCCAGGACCACGTCGAGGCGGTATGCACGCCGGGCTCACTGCTCCATTACAAAACGATCACCGTCCCGCTCTCCACACACAGGCCTTGATTTAACAAACTTTATACACTCTCCCAGCACCACCTCAGCCCGTCAACTCGGGGCACGTTCGTCTACACTCTCCTAGCACCACCTCAGCCCGTCAATTTGGAGCACATCTGTCTGTTTACACTCTCCAAGCACCCCCTCAGGCCGGCACCCCGCTGCTCGTTCGTCTACACTCTCCCAGCACTCCCTCAGCCCACCCACATCTGCAGATGATCTTTATCAATCACTAGGTAAGTCGTCAGGTGGTATTTAATTCAAGAATCGCAAGTGTTTCATTCAAGAATCGCTGCCTATAATCGTCCAGTGAAACGCAGGGTTAGTCGTCAAGTGGTGCTAAATTCGGCAATCGCCGCCTAAAATTGTCTAGTGTAAACGCCAGGTAAGTCGTCAGATGGTGCTAAATTCAAGAATCAATGCCTATAATCATCTAGTGTAATAGCCGGGTAAGTCGTCAGGCGGTTCTTATTTCAAGAATTACTGGTCTTTGATTCAAGAATCACTGCCTATAATCATCTCGTGTAAATGCCAAGTAAGTCGTCAGGTGATGCTAAATTAAAGAATAACCACCTATGATTGTCTAGTGTAAAAGCAGGGTAAGTCATCAGTTTGTGTTAAATTCAAGAATCGCCACCGATAATCATCTAGTCTAAATGCCAGGTAAGTCGTCAGGCGGTGCTTAATTCAGGAATCGCCACCTGTAATCATTTAGTGTAAATGCCAGGTAGGTTGTCAGGTGATGCTAAATTCAAAAATTACAACCAATAATCGTCTAGTGTTAATGCCAGTTAAGTCTTCAGGCAGTGCTTAATTCAAGAATTGCCGGTCTTTAATTCAAGAACCGCCACCTATAGTCATCTAGTGTAAACGCCAGGTAAGTCTTCAAGACGAGCTACTTCTAGTGTAAACACAGGGTTAGACATCAAGTGGTACTAAATTCGAGAATCGCCACTGATAATCGTCTTGTGTAACTGCTGGGTTAACCGTCAAGTGGTGCTAAATTTTAGAATCGCTGCTTATAATCGCCTAGTGTAAACACCAGGTAAGTCATCAGATAGTGCTAAATTCAAGAATCGTTGCCTAAAATCGTCTAGTGTAAATGCCAAGTAAGTCGTCAAGTGGTCTTAAATTCAAGAATCTCAGCCTATAATTATCCAGTGTTATCGCCGGGTATGTTGTCAGGCGGTACTTAATTCAAGAATTGCCAGTTTTTAATTCAAGAATCACTGCCTATAATCATCTAGTGCAAATACCGGGTAAGCCGTCAGGTGGTGCTAAATTCAAGAATCGCCGCCTATAATCATCTTGTGTAAATGCCGCATAAGTCATCAGGTGGTGCTTAATTCAAGAATCGCCACCTATAATCATCTAGTGTAAATGCCAGGTAAGTCGTCAGGTGGTACTAAATTCAAGAATCGCCGCTTATAATGGTCCAGTGTAAACGCCACGTCACAGGAGGCCTGCCTGTCTTATTTACACGACTCCACATCTGACAACCAAACCTCCGCATGGAGACTGCAGACAAGCTACTCGCATCCTCTCACCACCCGCCTTCACTAACTCACTAACTCACGTCCACCCCGAGCCCGCTGTTTTTAGCTGAGGTAGAATTGAGGGAATTATCGGCGCGGGGACGGGCGGGAAGCGGAGACGGGGTAAGCCCCCTGGACACGTGTATCCCATCTGATCCGCCGGTGGTGAGGGGTCGGCGCCGAAGAGAGCGGGATGCGGTGGAGCAGTGTCAGTTTAACGGCGGTGCTTTACGGCGCGGTTCACCAGAGTTATGCGGAGTTTTGAGTAGCGTGGTTTCTAGCTTCAAACGGAGTGCACCGACTTTAACTATCTTGTTAGGTGAGAGGAGGGGATGATGAACGTGGCCCCGTCCTCAGGTTTACTACACGGTGAGAATTCCCAACGTCACACAAGACTAGAGTATTATGAGGAAACGTCGTTACTGTGCCCGTAGGGATGCCGTTCGAGGTCATTTGGTAAAAAAAATACGGCCCGACGCTGCTGGCGGTAAGGTCGTATTTTTTCATCAAATAATAATTCTTTTCATCAAATGACCAAGAACGACCATTCGTATGGGCTCAGTCACTACGGGTTTTTGGGGGTTTTTTTCTCTCTCCATTTCTTTATTGGTTCAAAAACAAATACACATTTCTGTATGTTAACATTTTTGTACTAGTTAGCCAATAAATATGACATACCGTCAGCCTGGTCGTATCACCTGTGGCTGGTTTTCATTGGTTGCCATCTTATTCCTATACACCTCCTACTCGTTTAAAACGCCCTTTCATTGGCTATGCAAAGATCACTGCAATTCACTACGGCCCGCTGCCACAGCGGGCGTGAACGATATTTGTAATATACCCCTAGCAGCGGGCAGTATTTCATACATGTTCGGTCATAGCTGTGTAGTAATATACGGAATTAGTAGAAACCAAACGAGAGTTAGACTTGTCAGTTTTTATGCCATGTTGTGGGAAGGTTGTGTATTACTACGCGAAGCGTTAGCTGAGCGTAGTAATGAACAGCCCTGACCAGAGTGGCATGGACACTGACAAGTCTAACTCTTGTTCAGTTTCGTATTTATCCTACCCCGTCTAAACGACTTTATGATATTAGGAAAGTCTGACTTGATTCCTCCATGTTTGACAGCTGTCAGAAATTCTGCTCTGCAGTCCAAACTATTTACACAGGTGAATAATTCCTGACCGCTGATTTTTTTTATTTCTCTAGATTTTAATTTATGTCATGGTACGCCATAAAAAACGCTATATCAAATAAATGACGGTTTTTGTATTCGGGTTAGAATAAAGAGGGTTACTGTGGCTGTGTGTGATACATTCAAGGTCAAATTGACGATCAGATGAACCGATGCCGAAGGCAGTGTTCCAAGAGAGAAAACTTCAGTTAGCATTACACATTTTGGTAAATGTATGGATAGACCCTTCACTGTTAGAATACTTTGACTGAATGTAACTGGGTTTGTTTAGAGGTAAGGAAGGAAAACTTTATCAGAAATGGCCACATTATTTTAGCCTCCCCTGCGCTTTTACCCTTTTTCCTAAAGAGGTCCGACCTCATTTTTGGCATTCTAAGGGAGAGGGGCAATGATTTTTATTCCCATGAGATCGGCCAACTCTATTTTACTAATTCATGTTGCAAAAACTGCCCCCCCCCCCCCCCCACCATAGATAATGAACGCTTCGCAACAGTGTGACAGTGAAAGTTGTCATTCTCATGGCAGAGTTTTAGCCTATTACATTCAGGTTCACCCTGACACTGAATGTTTACTACTCTTCGTCTGATAATTTACTACTCTTCGATGATAATTTACCGTTTATACGGAACTCGGCATAAATGCCTCGGTCCGTACAAACGGTAAATCACCATCTCATTCTGTGAATTGTACAGCATGGTCAGGACGTTCTATATAAGTACCTGAGGCGGGTGCACTTCACACCTTTTATCCAGATATAAAGTGGGATTCACATGTAGAGACGAATGTACTTGAGACGAACACATTTAACACGTTTCCCTTGTCTCGGACAATTCTCCTTTGGCACACAATTACGATGGCAAGTTGTTTCATGCCTCCATGAAAAAATGGTGAATTCATTTCACATGGGAGGACACCTGGAATATAGTCTCAGACATAGTCCCAGTGAACACTCACCCTTGGACTCAAGAACCCTTTAGGCGAATGATGTGGAAAAGATGTCAAGCGGGATTCACACGTAGGATTCTAATTTAGATGTTCCAGTACAGAATCACAGTAGGATTTGTCTGAGACAAACACCCTGTAGGGTACGTGAATCCCACACTTAAAAATCTATTGGGCCTTTCACCCATGTCACTGAAAATGTGATGTAGTAAAATGTAGTGATATAAATAGACAATAATCGATGGTTTTGTGGATAGGCGGCCGTAAACCACGAGAGGTTGACGCGTAGTAATACACGAGCGCTCAAGTGGTTTACAGAGCCATCTTTTCGAATAAATTAAACCTAGTAATTGCCATATTAAAGGATATAACAATATGGACTATTTCTTTGCTCTATAGCCAAAGGGACTATTTTACCCATATACCATGGTTTTGAGGCCGTTTACCACAGGTTTGAATCCGTATACCACAGTTATGGTATCTGACAGGTTTTATACAATGGGTCGTGGTTTACTGAGTCCCCATACATTTTCAATGGGGTCTTTGTATACGATGGATAATAATATGAAAATAATGATACCACGCAACACGATCCAATATTACTGGAGCAATGGTTTTCCCACATTCCTAGGAGCAACGAACCCCGAGTGTGCCTTGCCAAGTGCTGCCGTGACAACCAAACCACTGCCAACTCACCGATAATTTACAGGTATTCCCAAGATGAAATATAATTGTTGAGTTCTGCCTGTCCAATACAGATTTACCAAAGGAAGAACAAAACAAGCAAAATAATATCAAACTAATCTTCATATTCAGTGTTACAAATGACCAGCACACCTACCTTGAATATTAATGATGTAGAGTTACCGTACTCACAGGCCTGTTGAGAACGAGTTCCTGATAAACCTGAGAAATTATTTAATTTCCTTCTGACTCCATCAATTTTTCAAATATCTATTTTTTTCCAGAATGCAGAATGATCTCTGAATGTGTTCAGAGTTAGACTGAGGTCCCGGGTTTGTTTGTCACCAGAAACCCACATAGTTCCTCTTCCCTGTATTCTGCGGCAACAGAAAATAGTCCGTAGCGAGTAGGAACTCACGTGGTGAAGGGGGATGTCAGCCCTAAGGGGGTCTATTACTCAATACCAGATGGGACACGTCTGTCATGTGATCCCTGAAGTGCAGTAGCGAGTGTTCAGAAATCTTTACACTCGTTGAATTCAGTGACAGCTTCAACGAGGCTTTAACAAGGTGAGAGGATCTGGTGTAATATGAAGTAATATGAAGTCCCCTCCCCTCGGCCACTTGTTATTAACACATTAGAGGTTTTTTTGCCGCTCGACCCTCTACTTTACATACAGTTCCCAACAGCCCTCGACTGCACTCCACAGCTACTTTCCCTCTTTGATTTTTAAAACTCGCCTTGTGAATTACTACGCGATTCAAACTCAATGGGATACGAGCTCTGACCCTAAACTTTCATGGGTTTCCTCTATAGTATCCTTTGCTAGCAACACCTCCTGATAATGAAAACTATTGTCAAATTCCAAGTATTCTCAGAAGTGGTGCGAGGAAAAACAAAGGTCCGAAAAGAGTTTCAGTGCAATGATCAAAAGTGGTAAAGCATATGTTAGCATTAACACCCTTTGGCTGGAAGGGAGCAAGAACACAAACAGCAAACTCTTCAGCATCCATCTTTTATTGCCACAGCACAAGCACAAGACTAAAGGTGCCCGTGGGAGGCAGGTACACTCGTTAGGTATCCCCTGGAC
The DNA here is from genome assembly GCA_950022655.1 of Alentia gelatinosa. Taxonomy (NCBI): domain Eukaryota; kingdom Metazoa; phylum Annelida; class Polychaeta; order Phyllodocida; family Polynoidae; genus Alentia; species Alentia gelatinosa. The sequence goes on along the minus strand of OX465590.1, from coordinate 44,967,169 downwards.
ACCAATTCACACCAGGATCTTCACTAATCTGTCTTTCTGACCGGTGTTCAATGTGCCAATATCCATAGCCTGTCTGTACTAACGCTGCGCTATGGTTTTTCACCATTAATGACTCTCTGGTTGATGATTCCAGGTGACCTTTACATTTCTGACGGAAATTTAGTAATAGATGGATAATAAAATACATGAAAAGTCACTTCCAGACTCGATGTGACTCTATATATATCGTTTGGTATTTTTTTCTGGTGAAATTTACACCTTAGTATCGCGGATCCCTCAGTTTAAATCTTGAGAAATTTCTTAGTTTTTCCAAGAACTTTTTTCCCCGCCGCTCTTTCTCTGGAAATACAGCCAATGAGAAACCTCGAAACTGATCAGGTGACCTAATGAACCAATGGGGGTCATCCTTTGTATAATTGTTCCTATTCATTAATATTCATATAAGCCCAATGCCCATCTACCGATTTCGGAACATTTATGTACGTTTGTCGGCAACAAACGGAGGGTAACTTGTTTCAGCAAAGCCATCTTAACGGTAGATGTAGGACAGCTAGGCAAGGCTACCCAGCGATTAGTGAACACTAATATAGCTAGCGATACCTCAAAAACAGGAGCAACGGGGCCCCGTTGCTTCACTTTTTGTGGTATCGCTAGCTATAATCGGATCGCAATTTTATTTTTACGATTACTTTAACGAAAAAAGCGATGCTCCTGTAATATTGGATCACATCCCTATATTCCCGGAGTATCACTATTTTTTACAATGCGATAGCAATACAACAATTCAGTGGCACATATTGAATGAGACAGGGGAAAATTGATTAGTTCTTTAATTAAATACAGATGGCATCATAGTTAAAACTGATCTGATACCTGGTGGTGTGGATCGCTATTTCCTATAGGTAGAAAAACAAGTGGAGGGGGTTGGTGGTGCCACCATGGATCGTTATTTGAAATATCAGATAAGGCTGTATTTAACCCTACAGCGATACGATCCGCAGTGCTGTGAAGGTCCCCATAAAAAGTATCGCAAAAAGCAGTATTTTAAGCGGCGATGCGCTTATGCGATTTCGACACGATCCACAAAATTTCAGGAGCAACGTTTAGCCCCTCGGATCGCTATTCGGTGATCCGCAACTCTGTCGTAAACGTGGAGCAACGGGGCCCAGATGAGCACCTCGTGAAATCACTTTGATAATTCACCTTGGTAATCATAGACAAGTACCAAAGGCTTTCTGTGAAATTACTGAGACCTACACAAAAAACAAAGGCATCTGCTTTGGTTACCAGTCCAACGGATTGAGTTTGGGGCACCCCTAAAACAGTTAATGGAAAGCACTGAACATCTTAAAGAATTATTTTCCCCTTATGGTTGTGAGAAGGGTGCCAAGGTGGAAGTGTGGATAAAACATTCATCTGGTTCCACCAACAGAAGGACTGGTACGCCCTCCTCCATAAACCACTGATATGCAGACGAATACAGAATGGATGTTTCTTTCGCAGCCATCCCCTCATGAACCAATAAAAAGTGAGTTCTGAAATTCATCAATCTACCATGACTTAATGGAAGCCCTGCATTGCCTGCCAAACCAATTTCTGATTATGAATGCTTTTTTTTCTTGCTGTTTCTCCACAAATCCATTAAGGAATAGTCGCCAGACGTAAATAAAAAGAGGCTTCAAAGTGTCATTAGCATTGGAAAGGGAGTGTATGACAAAGGTACCACATTGTCATCATCTTAGAGGCAGTGTTATTAGTACGTAGGACGACCCATTGCATTCAAGTTAGTTTGAAGTGTTGAGCCTCAATGATACCTGGGCCCCGTTGCTCCACGTTTACGACAGAGTTGCGGATCACAGAATAGCGATCCGAGGGCCTAAACGTTACTCCTGAAATTTTGCGGATCAGGGACCTGTTTCACTAGTTTTGTGACATGTCTAGATCATAGATGGCGTCTAGATGGTGTGTCCGGTTTCATAAGAACTAGACATTAGACTTCGTTTTGTCCGTTCTTGCTTGCACTGTTGGTGCCGCTTTTCATGTCTGTCTAACACTTTTGTGACGAAACTAGTGAAACAGGTCCATGATATGTAGATTTATCTAATTCTTATGTTTGGGGTCTGTCTTTACCTAAGGGCAGCTACTTGTGTTGTCACAAAACTAGACAACCCCAATGTCTGTATGGTGTCACAGACATGTCACGAAACTAGTGAAACAGGGAGCTGTTTCAAAACCATATACCAGGGGTGAGATAAATATACTGGCCTCCCCAAGCCTCCCCCAGTCACCCCCAGTCTCCTCAATCCTCCCCTAGCCTCCCCCTCTCCCCAAGCCTCACCCAGCCTCCCTCAGCCTTCCCCACCCTCCCCCAGCCTCCCCCATCCTCCCCCATCCTCCCCCATCCTCCCCTATCCTTCCTCACCCTCCCTCACCCTCCCCACCCTCGCCCACCCTCCCTCACTCCCCCTCACCCTCCCTTACCCTCCATCAACCTCCTCAACCCTCCCTCCCCCTCCCTCAGCCTTCCCCACCCTCCCCCACCCTCCCATACCCTCCCCCCACCTCCTCTATCTTCCCTCACCCTCCCCCAGCCTCCGCCACCCTCCCTCACCCTCCCCTAATCTCCCCCACCCTCTCCCCACCTTCCCCACCCTCCCTCACCCTCCCTCATCCTCCCTTACCCTTCCCCACCCTCCCTCACCCTCCCCTAATCTCCCCCACCCTCTCCCCACCCTCCCCACCCTCCCTCACCCTCCCTCATCCTCCCTTACCCTTCCCCACCCTCCCTCACCCTCCCTCACCCTCCCCCATCGTTTTGTAACAGCTCCCAGGTCCCTGGTCGTAATCGCATAGGAGCAACGCAGCGCTAAGTACGGCTTTTAGCGATACTTTTTACGCAGACCTTCACAGCGCTGCCGATCGTATGGCTAGGGGCATAGAGAACGAGTTCCCAATGTTAAGCTTATGGGACAATGATTCCAGGGGTGAGATAAACTTATATATATATTTGATTTGAAAGTAAAAAAGAATATAAATGTATGACACCAAGTACTTCAAAATTAAAAAAAAAAAAATTTCGATCAAACGAACCAACCACTCCGTCGAAAGACGTAGTGGACGTCGGAAGGAAAAGATTTTAAATATACTTCAAAATAAAACCTTACTATATTAAATCTGAATAGAAAATCCTGATGTTAGTTTTGTGAATAACGATAATTTTCTCTGAAAATTAAATATATGTTTCTGTATATACGTGTGTATTTACAAGGTGAAAAAAGTAAAGTGTAAAGTTAAGGTTATTTCATCGCAGTAGAGTCTATTGCATATAGATTATCAGGACAGGGGAAACTGTACTGCGCCGTTTTCTGACCATTGAAATCCAGGCCCTTACACTTCTCAGTAAGACTAGTAAATTGTACTATAGAGAAACAGGCTTACTGTTTCCGTACGGATAAAATACGCGGTAAAATCGGCGATCAGATGAACCGACGCCGGAGGCAGAGTTTCATCTGATCGCCGATTTTACCAAGTTTTTACCCAGCCTGTTTCTCTATTATTATATACCTTAAAATATCCGATTTGTAACCTTGCTTCTGGGGGAGATTTTGGATTGGCCGTACATGCCACATACGCCACATACATACCCCGTACGTCACCTAGGTGTCGTACGGATATACATACGACATGGGTAGGAGCGGGCCGTATGTGTAGGACATACTACCACAGGTATATAATAATAGGCGTTAGACAATCTAACAAAGTAACTAGAAGTCCCGACTGTGATCATTCCGATGTATAGGGCACAGAGTGATTGCTAGTTCCGCCAACATCCACCAGGAAAATCGTGAGATAATGCTGCAGTAGTCGGAGAGACAATCGCTGTTATCAGTTGTTTAATTATCCATCGTATACAAAGACCCCATTGAAAATGTATGGGGACTCAGTAAACCACGACCCATTGTATAAAACCTGTCAGATACCATAACTGTGGTATGCAGATACAAATCTGTGGTACACGGCCACTAAGCCGTGATATACGGGAAAATAGTCCCTTTAAGCTATAGAGCAAAGACATAGTCCCTATTGTTATACTCTTTAATATGGCAATTCCTGGGTTAGTTTGTTAGAAAAGATGGATAATAAATACAACAAACGATGTTTTTGAACAGGCAGCTCTGTAAACCACTCCAGGTTGACCTTGTAATACACTCGCTGACGCTCGTGTATTACTGCGCGTCAATCCGCTCGTGATGTACGGCCGCCTGTCTACAGCATCATCGATTATTGCCTATGTAACCCATTGATAATCGTGAGACCATGCTAAAACCCCTGTATGGCAAGCCGAGGTAAGCTAAAGCCTGATGCCCATCTACCGATTCAGGGTTGAGCGATTAGTTCCCAAATCGCATAGGAGTCGGTTGACTTGTCGCAGGCAAATTATGTAACTCTTCGCTCGACCCGCGGACATTGAGAAGATGGGGTGGTGGATATTAGTCCTAAGCAAATCAGTCTACTAATCGTTAGCTGACCCTTGCCTAGCTGTCCTACATCTACCGACTACGGCCGACTCTGTTAGAATGCCTTTGGTGAGACAAATTACCGTCTGTTTGTCGCCAACAAAGGTACATGAATGTTCCGGAATCGGTAGATGGGCATTGGGCTTTAAACGATGAATCTATAACTGCATCTGCCACCTCGTGGTTATTTTCTTGGCATCGGAGGGAAGGTGGCCGCCTCCATAACACGATAGCTATTTGCCCAATGGAAATAGCTGTATTTTGTAGACGTAGTATAAAAACAGCTGTCACCATCTATTGCTGTGAAGGTTGCAGTCTCCTTTAGAAATATAAACAGTTACTTTGCAAATTAAAATTTGCAATTAGTTTGACCCATTAGTTGTAAGAAATGACTGTTTAAATTGTATATGTGAATGGTACATAATTTGAAAAAATCATCCACTCATTACATCTTTCAAAATATGGCATTCTTGTTACAGTGGAAACTGTTTAATCTGAGTAAATGAAATCATGGGATATTGTTCTGTAACCCCCCTACTCTGTTAGAGTAATAAGCAAACGAAGAATATGCTGTGCTAACGGCTGAAGGGACCAGGTGGAAGATCGGCCATTTGCCGAACCTGGATATGCTTTGTAGCTCGACCCTAATAAAAAAATAATAATAATAATAATAATAATAATAATAATAATAATTAAAAAAATAAAATTCTGTCATACTGAATTCCTCAATGCTCAAGGTGACATGTTCCTGCTGTTTATACTTGGGCCTGGATTACTCGTGGATAAATAATCTAAAGTATGTGTTCTGTTTTATGTGTGTTACTCTGTGTGGGAAGCCCCTGACACATCAGCAAGCCTAGGGATTTATCTCACCCCTGGTATTTTTGTCCTACATACTTAACATTGGAAAATCTTTCTCCATGCCCCTATGTGCACAGGGGTGAGATAAGTACAGAAAGCAACTTGTTTTGGTCAAAGTTGGCATTCTCAAACTCGTTTGAATGCTACGTGATATTCATTCGGCTGTCGGCTCGTTCATATCACTCCACATTAAACTCGTGGAGAACGACGACCAAAACTTATTGGTTTCTTCTTTATTATGGAGGATATGGTCAGGGACCTGGCCAAGGAAACATTAGCATATATCACTCCGCTGAAACAGATTGTAAAGTTCAGGGGCCTGTTAAATAATTCATGCCAGCGAAAGGAAAGTTTACAAGGAGACCTCATATGAGGGTCACTGTTCCATTATAAAAAAAATGTTCAAATAAAGCCCACATTAAACCGATTTTGGACAGCAGTAGTCACTGAGTCAGGTTGTACTTGTCTCACCTCTTGCTATAAAAAATACTCCACGGGCGTTGAGTACGAGTCCCTCATGTTAAGTCGAAGGGGTTAGATAATATAGAGGACACCTATGAAAGTATGCCATCGAGTTTGAATCGTGTAGTAATTCACAAGGCGAAGCCGCGTGAATTACGTAGCTATTCAAACAAGATGGGATCGAGCTCTGACCCTAAACTTGAATGGGTTTCTGAATTTATCTCACCCTTCACATTAACTAAAAGGCTAACATTTATTACAAAACCCCCCATTGGATATTTTTCCTATACATCTCATGGGCGTTAGATATAAGTTCCCAATGTTTAGTCTATGGAGAAAAAATACCAGGGTTGAGATGATATAGAGGAAACCTATGAGAGTTTAGGGTCTAAGCCCGGAACACATCGAGTTTGAATCGTGTAGTTATTCACAAGGCGAAGCCACGTGAATTTCTTAGCAATTCAAACGAGATAGGATCAAGCTCTGACCCTAAACTTTCTGGCTTTCTGAATTTATCTCACCGTTCACATTAACTAAAGGGCTAACGTTTATGACATGGGCCCCCAATGGATATTTTTCCTAAATATCTCATGGGCGTTAGATACGATGTTAAATCTATGGATAAAAAATACCAGGGGTGAGATGATATAAAAATACTACACAGGCGTTGAGTACGAGTCCCCCATGTTAAGTTTAAAGCCCAATGCCCATCTACCGATTTCGGAACATTTATGTACGTTTGTCGGCGACAAACTGAGGGTAATTTGTCTCAGCCAAGCCATCCTAACGGAGTCGGTAGATGTAGGACAGCTAGGCAAGGCTACCCAGCGATTAGTGAACAATTGGTTTCCTTGGTTTTTGCCCTCCCCCAGCGATTAGTGGACCATTCACCGATTTTACCATTGTGCTGGTCGAGCGAGGGGTTACGTAATTTGCCTGCGACAAAGTGACCGACTCCTTTACGATTTGAGAACTAATCGTTCAACCCTAAATCGGTAGATGGGCATTCGGCTCCAGGGGTGAGATAGTACCTGGAAGGCGCGTGGCTGAGGGAAGCTGTCTAAACGTACATGTAATCTGAGGAGATAAGATAATGAGGGCCGGTCCCTGGAGAGGTGATATCTGACCTGTACTTGAGGGTGCAGTGTAAACCAAGCCGTACTGAACAGTGTGCAGTACGACCTCACATGGTGAACTCATCGAAAGTAGTCCGTAGTGAGTAGGAACTCATCTCACCACCCTAATGCTTCCTGCTAACCGGCTGGGTCTAATGAGAGCCAAAATAATATATCTAGCATTGTGAATTTTCTTGTAAATTCTACTAGATGTTGCCATATTGAAGTAAGGTATATAATGTATAAGATAAAGAAGTCAACACAAACGGTGACACAACCGGTTTCAGTCAAAGTTTATTAATGCAAAACAACCATGGTGTACGGTAAGACAACCGTTTACTGCTGTAAGGGATTGTTTTTGCACTCGATGGCTAAATTACTGTTCCTGTACCTTGCAACATTGCAAAGCATAGGTTAAGAGTAGTGCATGTAAATTTCCAGCCTGGAGTACTGTGGAAATAGGCACTACTTGAGACTATATTACCTCCAGAATAAAGATTAAACTATAAAAAAAATATATATATTTAAATTAGAAAATCTCAGTGGAAAACCCGCTGCTGGAAAACCCAGTACGTGTGACCAGGGAGGTGTTTTAAATATAAGAGCGATTTATAAGATGATTCATCTTATTATCCATCGTATACAAAGCCCCCATTGAGAATGTATGGGGACTCAGTAAACCACGACCCATTGAATAAAACCAGATACCATAACTGTGTATACGGATTCACATCTGTGGTATACGGGCTCAAAACCGTGGTATACGGGAAAAATAGTCCCTTTGTGCTATAAGGCAAAGAAATAGTCCCTATTGTTATGCCCTTTGATATGGCAATTACTGGGTTTAATTTATTCGACAATATGGATAATGAATACAACAAACAATGGTTGTGTGGACAGGCGGCCATAAACCACAAGAGGTTGACGCGTAGTAATACACGAGCGCTAGCGAGTGTATTACGACGTCAACCTCGAGTGGTTTACGGCCGCCTGTCTACAAAACCATCGATTATTGTCGATTTGTCATGATCTTTGTTGCATTCTCGGGGGCCGTTGAATAAACTACGAACGACAAAAAAGTATCTTGGGGTTGTCTTTGGTGCCATAGTGTTGTATAAATAATGTGCTGTAAGCATGAGATGTATTGATCATAAGAGTAACCTAAAGGTCTTATAATGTGATATATACAATTACTTTCGTTTATCGTTCGAGTTATCGTATCATCCAGCACCAGAACGAACGAACTTTATTCAACAGCCCCCTGGTGTTATGGAGGACGGTCTTACAAGGCGATTAGGAAAATATCTTTATTTCTAGTTTTCTGAAAGGACCCAAGTTTTACCTTTTTTAGGCGACAAAATAATATCTGAAGGAGGTGGTTCACTAATCGTTGCCTGACCATCGCTTAGCTGTGCTACATCTACCGCCTACGGCCGACTACGTTAGGATGCCTTGCCTGAGACAAATTACCGTCCGTTTGTCGCCGACAAAAGTACATAAATGTTCCGAAATCGGTAGATGAGCATTTGACTTAAATCTCCCATGTATCAGGGTATTTGCATCGTAAATGAAGACCCTTTTCTGTACGCCATAGAGACCCAGGGACGATGTGATTCAACTTTATTCCACTCTCATGAACGACGTTATGGACAGTTAAAGATGTCTTTAGTCTGATGCCCATCTACCGATTCATGGTTGAGCGATTAGTTTCCAAATAGTATAGGAGTCGGTGAACTTGTCGCAGGCAAATTATGTAACCCTTCTCTCGACCGGCAGACATTGAGAATATGGGGTGGTGGATATTAGTCCTAAGCAAATCGGTCTACTAATCGGTGGCTCACCCTTGCCTAGCTGTCCTACATCTACCGACTACGGCCGACTCCGTTAGGATGCCTTCGGTGAGCCAAATTACCGTCAGTTTGTCGACGACAAAGGTACATGAATGTTCCGAAATCGGTAGATGGGCATTGGGCTTTAGCGAACAGATTTCAATATCACTGTACGAGTTATAGAACAGTGTCTTCATGTGTGATCCTAGATTATTAAACGCACCCCTGGCCTTGAACCCTGCCTGAGACACAAGGGGCCCGTTCAATAATCTAGGATCGTACATGAAGAACCTTATTCTTTATCTCACCCCTGGTACAAGTTTAGCCATAGGATTAACATTAGAAAAATATACTCAACGATCATCCCGGTAAAGTGACAATACTACGCCACGGCCGTGGTGTAGTGAATTTGCTAAGTATATTCTGATTATTCTGAAGTTGTGATGATATTTAATATCATAGAGAGGGGTAAGATAAATCCAGAACTGCACTTGAATCGTAAAATAGACAATACTCCACTCGTTTGGCTGTGCTATAATCGTCACTTGGCTTCGCTTCGATGACGATTGCGGCCCAGCCAAACTCGTGGAGTATTGTCTATTTATACGATTCTCGATGCAGTTCTATATAAGTATGCCATGGAGACCTAGGAACGAAGTGGGTAAAATCTATTCAACACTTATGGATGACCTTATGGATGGCTAAGACTCTCATAGCAAGCAAACTGAAATATCATTAAACGATACCCTCGCACGAGGTACAGAAAGGGGTCTTTATGTAAGATCCTAGATTATTAAACGGACTCCATTCAACACTTATGGATGACCTTATGGACGGCTAAGACTCTCATAGCGAGCAAACTGAAATATCATTAAACGATAACCCTCGCACGAGGTACAGAAAGGGGTCTTTATGTAAGATCCTAGATTATTAAACGCACTCTATTCAACACATATGGATGACCTTATGGACGGCTAAGACTCTCATAGCGAGCAAACTGAAATATCATTAAACGATAACCCTCACACGAGGTACAGAAGGGGTCTCTATGTAAGATCCTAGATTATTAAACGGGCCCCTGGATGGCCGTGAAATCTCGCCGCGACATGAACATCTGATGAAGCGGGGCAGAGCAGATAAAGATAACCCGTAACATACACAGGTGCACCTCATGCCACACTCACAGCTGACAGGGCGGATGAGGACCAGCTGGTCCATTAGCATCGACTACGACCCGCTGGACACAAGGCAACCCGGAATGCCGGGTCGAGAGGGGGAGAGGGGGAGGGGGGAGGGTGGGGGAGGGTGGGGGAGGATGGGGGAGGGTGGATGGGGAGGAAGGGGGAGGGTGGGGGAGGGTGAGGGAGGCTGGGGAAGGGTGCGGGAGGCTGGGGGAGGGTAAGGGAGGATGAGGGAGGGTGAGGGAGGATGGCGGGAGACTTGGGGTGATTTCGGGAGGCTCGGGGAGGCTCGGGGAGGCTCGGGGAGGCTCGGGGAGGCTCGGGGAGGCTCGGGGAGGCTGGGGGAGGTTGGAGGGGGTGGGGGAGGCTGGGGGAGGTTGGAGGGGGTGGGGGAGGCTGGGGGAGGTTGGAGGGGGTGGGGGAGGCTCGGGGAGGTTGGAGGGGGTGGGGGAGGCTGGGGGGGGGTGGGGGAGGCTGGGAGAGGCTGGGGAAGGTTGGAGGGGGTAGGGGAGGGTGGGGGAGGGTGGAAGAGTCTGAGAGAGGCTTTATATCCTGTGTGTTGTTCATTCTTTTAGTTGGTACAGGGGTGAGATAAATACAGAAAGAACCTCATTTTGGTCATAGTGTTTGTTCTTCAACTCGTTTGAATGCTACATGATATTTACTCGGTTGTCACCTCATTCATATCACTCCACATCAAACTCATGGAGAATAATGACTGTGACCAAAACTTGTTGGTTCTTTGTTTATGACTCAGTAAACCACTACCCATTGTTTAAAAACTACGATGATATATGGATTCAAAACCGTGGTATATAGCCTCAAGGCCATGTTGTAGGGGAAAATAGTACCTTTGTATTATAGAGCTAAAAAGATCCCTAGTGAAATCTCCTTTCCAAAGGCAATTCCTAGGTTTATATGTGAAGATGGATAATACATACAACAAACAATTGGTTTTTTTTTGGACAGGCGGTTCTGTACACAACTCGAGACTGACGTCGTAAACCACTCGCGCACGCTCATCTATTACTACGCGTCATCCTCTCACGGTTTAGAGTCAGCTGTCCACAAATCCATTGATTATTATCTATATTTATGCCACAGGCTTTCTGCAAGTATGTTGACATGTAAAGAAGGCTGTGTCCAGCGATTTTTGATCCCTTAGCACCTCATTTCAGACCACAAAGTATTTGTTGAACAGGGGGCCGTTGAATAACTTATTCCTATATACCCATTTCCGAAACCTCTATAGTTACATACCGCTGCTGGGGGTGCAGTAATTATAAATTATGTAGCGAGGCTGACGTTTTCGTCACGGGCTGACGTTTTCGTCCCAGGCTGACGTTTTTGTCCCGGCCTGACCACGTGACATAAAGAGCAGCGGGACGAAAACTTAGCTGTTGCAGTTACTCAATAAGGGTGGCCATTTTTCTGGGGCTATGGCAGAAAAAGAAAAAATCATTTTCATCGATATCTAAAGATATATAGGAATAGGGAAACCAAATGTACACCGGTAATCAAAAGTCAAAGTTACTCGGTAAGGCTCGGAAAAATACTGCCCTCGGCCAAGGCCTTGGGCAGTAAATTTTCCGAGCTTTACCTCGTAACTTTGAACTTCTGCTCACCGGAACATAGTTTCCCTCTATTCCGTCCAAAGGACATGGTACAATGACCCCTGGTACACGTAGGGTTATTGTTTAATAACATTCAAGCTCGTTCAGCAAATATTGTTCTACGTGACCAAAGGTCGTCCATATTAAACAAGGTTGACCCACATCCATAGGTCTTGTTGGCGTAGAGAGAAGGGTTATATACGATCCTGAATTATTCAACGAGCCCCAAGATCGCGAAAAGAAGGATAGAGACACACATCAAGGGGCATGTAGCTAGTATCATGTTGCTGTGTAGCATATTGCTAGAATGTAACATTAACTAAAGATAAAATTGTGTAACCGTCCCTATATCAGCTACTATAGTCATGCACCCCAGAATGCATCTGGAAGCATCTTCAGGACTCACCAGGGGTATTGGAGGCATCTTCAGGACTCACCAGGGGAATGCCAGGGGCATCTTTAGGAGTCACTAGGGGAATGCCTGGAGGCATCTTCAGGACTCACCAGGGGGAATGCCTTGAGGCATCTTCTGGACTCACCAGGGGAATGCCTCGAGGAATCTTCAGGACTCACCAGGGGAATGCCTCGAGGCATCTTTAGGAGTCACCAGGGGAATGCCTCGAGGCATCTTTAGGAGTCACCAGGGCATTGCCAGGGGCATCTTCAGGACTCACCAGGGGAATGCCTACAGACATCTTCTGGACTCACCAGGGGAATGCCTGGAGGCATCTTCAGGACTCACCAGGGGAATGCCTTGAGGCATCTTCAGGACTCACCAGGGGAATGCCTGGGGCATCTTTAGGAGTCCCTAGGGGAATGCCTCGAGGCATCTTCAGGACTCACCAGGAGAATGCCTGGGGGCATCTTCAGGACTCACCAGGGGAATGCCTGGAGGCATCTTCAGGACCCACCAGGGGAATGCCTTGAGGCATCTTTAGGACCCACCAGGGGAATGCCTGGAGGCATCTTCAGGGCTCACCAGGGGGAATGCCTTGAGGCATCTTCAAGACTCAAAGGGTTAGATAGGGTGCAGCATCTATCCTATAACATCTCATCCATTTTTACTCTTCCTCCTTAAATGGGTTAGAATTCTCACCTGCGAGGTATGAATATAAAGGTTTCTATTTGGGAGTAGCTCTTACATCTTATAGGCTCTAAGTGCCTGGACTCCAATTCTCTAAGTGCCTGAAATCCAACCCCGCACCCTATGATGTATGTTGATGTTACGTAAGTTGTTTATATCTTACATCTGTTTGACTGATGTTATAATGGTTATAATGTTATAGGATATCACCATATTGACAACAGCAAGACATATTTTACCCACCCACCCACCCACCCACAGGCTTACATAAATGACTATTTTACCTCACTCCTCACTCCTCCCTCAGCGCATTTTACAACTATTAATTCATCAACACTCATTCACTAATCTTATCAATTACCAATTATGTGTCTATTATCATTAGAATGTAACCTCATACAATTTTAAACATAAAAATAGAATTTTATTCTCACAAACTTATAATCTCTCACTTACTTTCGCGCTGTGTGTAGCTCAATGATGCTTTATAGCCCATACATGGCGCCTGGGGTAAACCAGCAGACTAAAAGTAGTAATCTTACTGAAGAAATCCAAAAACTACCTTGCAAAGCGAGTTTCAAAAGTGCGATTGCTAACTTAGTTGAGCTGGGCTAGGTTATCATAACATATTGGATGTATTCTAAGAAGTCTACTCATCATTCCATGTACTCATCCTCATTCTACTTTAATAATATCATGTTTACTGATCTCATGTCAGTATACAATTTGATGTATTCAATTTATTAATTAATTCCTACGTATTATCAACTCCTGTAAACTATTTGTGATTTGGATGTTGGCTTCTTTGACACTTGTAAATAGCCCGGATTCTGTATTCTTATACTGGAATACCACCTACCTTTGGTGAATTATATGTGACATAAAAAATATTAAAAAACATCTCTATTGGTTAAGGAATGTATCATGAACACAAGAATTTTTTTCGAATCATCGAACCGCCACGTCCACTGGACGACGAAACGCGGGACGGTGAGTTGAATTAAGTTTGAACTCATGAACACAAGAATACACAGCGAACTATCTGTAGACGTCTACAACGATCAAGAAATAAAGAAATGTTTGAAAGAAAAGTCGGATAGTAAGAAATCACAGCGCTTAAAGTCGCATTAGATCTTTAGAATATAGAGACTTATTTACCATTCATAGAAATAACAATGCCCATCAAAATATATGTACACGGGACTATAGGTTTATTCAGGTCCCTTCCGTATGTATTGTTTTATCATGTATTTCTATGTGTAATATGAAGAGACGTCACGAGTTTGAGTCTGAGTTTATTTATGCCACGCATTTTGTTGGCTCCATAATTTCACGAGTCGAAGACGAGTGACATTAAGGAGCCAAGAAAATGAGTGACATAAATAAACTCGAACTCAAACGAGTGATGTCTAGATTTTATCCTACCCCGTTTCCATATTTTTTCAGTATCAGAAAGTAGTGACATAAACAACACTTTATGTCACACCTGTGACATAAACAAATCCCATGTTAAGCCTATGACGTTTTTTATTAGGGGTAGGATAAAATTAATCACTTCAGCCGGTTCTATCGTTTGAGCCAGACATATAGATATCAGTTGCTATTTCTTAGCAACATACAGAAATCTAGGTTGTTGGGAAACGAATGTGTGGATGATATTTATCAATTACCCAAATTCAATCATATTTCACCATAAATTGACATAGAAATCGTGTTCTAGTGTCCGTCGCTGTTTCAACGTGTTCCGTATGACAACGTATGGAACAGTGTGAATTACAGGATTAATACTGTATAGAGCAGAAGTATGTAAGTATGAAAAGAAGTGCACGGGTATGAAATAAACGTAAACACCCGTATTTACTATTGGGGAACTGCATCGAGATCCATAGTCACTGACAATATATATTATCAGTGGTTTTGGATCGAGTGTCGTTCAGATTTTATCTCACCCCTGTTTCTTCGCCATAGAAATAACATTAGGAAAAAACACTCAACGATCACCACAGTAGAGTGACAATACTACGCCACGGCCGTGGCGTAGTGAATGTGAGATGACGTCATATGGATTTGCCAGGTATATTCGAACTATTCTGATATTCTGATACTATCTAATGTCATAGAAAGGGGTGAGATAAATCCAGAACGGCACCCGAATCGTGGAATAGAGAGAAACTATGTTCCGGTGGGAAAAGGTCAAAGTTACGAGGTAAGGCTTGGGAAAATTACTGCCCAAGGCGTAGCCGCGGGCAGTAATTTTCCCAAGCCTTACCGAGTACCTTTGACTTATTTCCACTGGTACGTGGTTTCCCTATTCCTATATACCTTGAATAGTCGGCTAATATCGATAAAAACCGAATGTCTCTGAACGTCAACCTGGGCAGTAAACGTCAACCTGGGCAGTAACTTCAACCTGGGCAGTAAACAAAAGTTATTCCACCCCCAGCAGCGTTAAATAATCATAGGTTGTTCGCTCATAGGTATATAGGAATAGACACTATTCCACTCGTTTGGATGTGCCATAATCGTCACTCGGCTTCGCTTCGATGACGATCCCGGCACATCCAAACTTGTGGAGTATTGTCTATTTATTTGATTCTCGATGCAGTTTTATATATTTATCTCACCCCTATCACTGACTAATTAGCTAAACTTTGCTACATCACCGCCCATTGTGTATTTTTCTACAATACTCCATGGCCGTTGGGTACGAGTTCCCAATGCTAAGTCTATGGGAAGGAAATACCAGGGGTGAGATAAATATCGTTACCGTAAGTAGAAATGGTGAAACCAGCTGAAAAGAGAACAAAACAAAGTTTAACACTCACCTCCTTCGTAGCACAGCCGAGCCGCTACGATGACGTATGACGTGGAGTGTGACGTCACTGTTGACGTCAGAGCTGACGTCAGTATCCGTCTTTGACGTCGTCTGACAGTGCCCCTGACGTCTGCAGCCTGAGACTGGGCTCCGCTGTAGTGAGGTCGGGTAGACTTTAAACTTGACTCACTTGACTCAATAGAAGTGTGTTGGCTTCACTAGAGTCGCAGGTCTGAGGCTGTAGATTGTGCCCGGGTTTATAAATACTGTCTTTGAAATGGCCCTCCTCCTTAATCCAATGTGCTGTTTGTACTCTGCTCTCCCACGCGAACGTAGGGAGACTCCAAGAGTCCGACTCAGAGTCCTGGGTCTCTTCTGAGAACGGGCCACGCTTCTCAAGGCTCTGATTCTCTCCGTCTGTCTCTCTCTCTGTCTCTCTGTCTCTGTCTCTGTCTCTGTCTCTGTCTCTCTCTCTCTCTCTGCCTCTGTCTCTCTGCCTCTATCTCTCTCTCCCTCTCCCTCTCTCTCTCTGCCTCTGTCTCTCTGCCTCTATCTCTCTCTGTATCTATCTCTGTCTCTGTGTCTCTCTTTGTCTCTTTCTCTCCCTCTCTGTCTCTCTCTGTCTCTCTTTGTCTCTTTTTCTCTCTCTCTGTCTCTCTGTCTCTCTCTTTGTCTCTGTCTCTCTCTCTCTCTCTGTTTCTGTCAGTTTCTCTCTCCGTCTCTCTGTCTCTCTCTCCCTCTCTCTCTCTCTCTCTCTCTGTTTCTTTCAGTTTCTATCTCCGTCTCTCTGTCTCTCTCTCTCCCTCTCTTTCTCTCTCTGTGATGCTCTGGTTTGTCTCTGGTGATTCTAGACCTCCCGGCGGCTCTTCAAAATGTCCTTCTTTGATATTCCCACAACACAAGAGAAGCTTGCCCCTATGGGAGGGCACGAAGGATCCACAAATACAAGGAATAAAGGTGAAAACTCAAAGTAACTGTTATGTAAAAGCTAAAAACAGAAATCCGTGAAACACAAGACAGAGGATCCACTTTGAGACCTCACAAGTCGGACTCAGTCGGTCTGAGGAGAGTTGGACTTTTTTGTCAGGTGGGGTCCTCGCTGGTGACGTATGCCCGCGTGTGGTGGCTCCCCTGGTGGCAGGGCGGGCAGGCGGGTCCCGGTGGAGTGAGTGAGCCGCTCCGAGCTGCTCCTCTTAGCACGTCCTACTCGCCTCGGCTCAGCGCCACGACTGCCGGGTGCGACGCGCCGCCCGCTCAACGGATGAGTGAGCAGGGGCAGACGGGCACGACGCGCACGCTACTACTACTATTACTCCCCGCGGTAAGACGGGTGCGAGCTGCTCCTTGCTGCCGCGTGTCGTACGGCGCCGGGGGTGAGTCGCTCAGAGTCGCTCAGAGCACGGTGACTCCCGAACAGCGGGGTGCCTGACTGATGGCGCCATCTGGAGGAATGGACTGTGTGAGGGAGGAGGGGGAGAGAGGGAGGAGGGGGAGGAGGGGGGAGGGGGAGGAGCAGGAGGGGGAGGGATGAGGGAGGAGGAGGGAGGAAGAGAGGAGGGGGAGGGAGGAGGGAGGAGGAAGAGAGAGGAGGGGGAGGGAGGAAGGGGAGGAGGAGGAGGGAGAAGGAGGGAGGCAGAGAGGAGGGAGGAGGAGGGAGGAGGAGGGATGGGGAGGGAGGAGAAAGGAGAAGGATGGAGGAGGCAGGGAGTGGATAGGGGAGGAGGGAGGAGAGAGGATAGGGGAGGAGGGTGAAGGAGGGAGCAGAAGGGAGAAGGGAGGGAGGAGGAGGAGATGGGGAGGAGGGGGTAGGAGGGAGGAGGGATAAGGGAGGGAGGAGAGAGGAGGGAGGGAGGAGGAGGGTTGAGGGAGGGAGGATGGAGGAAGAGGAAGAAGGAGGAGGGGGAGGGATGAGGGAGGGGGACGGAAGGTGAGGGAGGAGGGGGAGAGGAGGAGGAGGAGGAAGGTGGGAGGAGGGCGTGACTGTAAGAGAGAGGTACTTTTAATCATGGCAGTTTTGACTTGTCTCGTCTTAGGAAGTCAATGATACTCTTCTTAACGTATTGTGCAGGTATTTTTATGTCTTATTGCTGTGTATGAGTGTTGAGTGGGAGGAGGCGTGACTGTAACAGTGGGACACCGTGCTTTTAACCATCCCTTGTCTGTCATTGGTAATTGTAATGTTTTAGTGTGAAACAGTGAAGAAGTAGGTTTTCATACGTCAGAGGCTTGTTTGGGTATCGGTAGGATAATCAATTCTAACTGATTTTGGGTCATTTCCATTGACGAATTCTGGGTTAGCAGTGCCAAAAGTCCGTCGGTGGTTCCTGACTGTAGATCGGTGACGGGAAATCGGCCAATGGAAACCGGCCTTAAGGCCTTCGGGTCTTTATTATGCGACCCACAAGCTTGTCGTTATCATAGAGCAAGGTACCGTAGGTATAGCCTAGGGTAAGCCAAGCTAAATAAATGAAATAAAACGAAAAATGTATATACCATTATCAATGGTGCCTGGTGGCCATACTTCACTCGCCCCTGGGAATGCCTGCAGGCATCATGCTATGGTGAAACGGTTAAATTGGACATAAAGCCCACCTGGATATTGTCCTGTCATTCGAGGTGAAAACGTACGACTGGGCCTTGTAAAACATTCATTGGCTATTGCGTGATGCTGATTGCATTCGTCCTATTGCAATATCCCGAGCGATCAGGGAACGACATGGTATCCATCTATCATGCAACTTATTCAATTTGCAGGGGAATCCCCAATGTGATCGTTTGGCTGTATTTCTGTTTATAATTATTGCACTTTCTTTTTTTAATTATTGAGGCTTTTTTTAATTCAAATACCATACAATATACATGGTAGATTGTATCACATACCTATGCCAGATGATACTGTAAATACCAACCTCTG
Source organism: Alentia gelatinosa (assembly GCA_950022655.1). Lineage (NCBI taxonomy): Eukaryota > Metazoa > Annelida > Polychaeta > Phyllodocida > Polynoidae > Alentia > Alentia gelatinosa. The sequence continues at coordinate 44,948,778 of OX465590.1, read as the reverse complement.
CTATAGAAGTGGAAGTTAACGCGTACCACCACACACTGTCGGTATGGCAACGTACCACCATACTGTGCCGGTATGGCAACGTACCATCATACGTTGAATACGATTGGTTGCACTTAACAGTTGGTACTTAGATTATTTTGGGGCATAGGTGTATGATATATAATACAAATAAAACTTGTTAACCGTAATGAGAGGCCTTCTGGTACGGCATTTCTTTCAAAGAAAATAGCTCAAGAGCTTGCAGAGCGAATGTAACATCTTTATTGAAAGAAACAATGAAAGAAAGTCAACTTTTCAAAAGCATGCATATATTTATTTCAGTTGGAGATGAAGAAACATAGTGGTACGGCTAAATACTTGCTGGAGGTGTTGGGTTATTCTATTTTAGTGAATTTAAACAACAAAGTTTTAGTTGAATTTTTTTTATGAAATACTTCTCTTTTTTTTCGTGTACTTACTCGTAGTATTTTCAGGGTTAAAGTTCTTTTCAATGAACAAATCTTGATTTTATAGTCAACGGTTCGTTTTTCATAGGTTTTTCTGCAGACAACTTAAGTTCCGCAATAAGGGTAAAAATGCCCCAATAAATAAAAGAATTATGGTCTTCTTGCATGTTTAAGGGGAATTTTAACCATCCCTTCTGCCGCAGTCTCCATGTCTGCCAGATTCCCTTACGAAAAACCTGGTAAAACATTGCGGAATGGATATATTTATGGTGATTCTCTCTAAAACCTGAATTTAATTTTAATTGATTAAATCATGACCAGGTCTCAGCCCTCGAGGTGCTTTGTCACGGACTTCCCCAGCTGAAAGGATCCCAATCTCTTTAGTGGTGGCTTCCTTTGAACATCCTGTCTGTGGTGTTTTTACGGAGTACAAACTGATTTAATGAGTCCTGCCCACCCATGACCTCTCCCCTCTCGTTACCATCACAGCCGCGGTTGCTCTTTCTATTCCCGTGTCTCTTCACAAAGGGGGTGTTCCATTGATGATTTTAAGTGGGATTCACACGCAGAGATTCATGTACTTGAGATTGGTGTACTTTACACCTTTCCCCTAGTCTCAGACAATTCTCATCTGGTACAACAATCTCCTGGCAAAACGGTGGGATTCACAGGTTATAAATATGTCTGAGACAAATCCTGCTGAGATTCTGTAGATTGAGATTTTGACTCTAAAGTGGGATTCACACGGTGGGATTCATGTACCTCATAGGCTGTTTGTCTGAGACAGATCCTGTTGAGATTCGGTACTGGAACATAATCTCCTCGTGTGAATGACAGAGTTCCATTTTGCTGAGACAACTTTTTTCCCTTGCAATTGTCAGCAACAATCGCCCCTAAAGTGGGATTCACACGGTGGGATTCACGTACCTTACAGGCCGTTTGTCTGAGACAAATCCTGTTGAGATTGGGTACTGGAACACAAACTCCTGGTGTGAATGACAGGGTTCCATTTTGCTGAGACAACTATTTTCCCTTGCAATTATCGGCGACAATCACCTCTAACAAGGAACAGAACCTCATGAGATTTTGACTCTAAACAGGTTTAAAATTTAGAGGGGCATTTTGGTGAGACAACTGTACTTTACATATTCTCCGCTCAGTCCATGAGTCTCAGTGGTCCCAATTACACCTATTCACATAGGGAAGTGCCCTGAGTGGGCAACTGTGTACCCTGTGTAGGGTGTAGGGGTGAGACTATGTACCTGGTAAGTCTTCCCATGTGAATTGAATCCGCCATGTTTCCCTGAGACTGTAGAACACCCCAATCTGTGAAACTTTGTACCCAGCAATCTACCACTCTGTATGTTAAGATACACCAGATGTTGATAGCTTGAAGAATTGGAATACTGAACACTAGAGATTAAATTCTATGTACAAAAATGGAAATAAACTCAGCTTAAAAAAACAAAAAATTGTGCATTTTAGGGAGTGGTAACAGAGACTGCGAATCGTCCAATTCCCAGTGAGAATCTTCCAGTGCGAATCGTCGTTGTATCGTGTGAATCGTTCCTAAGGGCGAATCGTCGTTGTATCGTGTGAATCGTTCCTAAGGGCGAATCGTCGTTGTATCGTGTGAATCGTTCCTAAGGGCGAATCGTCGTTTTATCGTGTGAATCGTTTCTCAGGGCGAATCGTCGGTAAAACCCTTCATACAGCTCCGGGCACCTCACTGCTGACACCCAGTGGGCGGTGAGGGAACTAGACACCTGCGCACGTGGCTTGATTTCGTTTACATACTTGTGTACTGTTGTGGCTCTTGTTGGAATTCTTATAAACTGGTATTGTCAAATAATTCAATTATGTTATAAATATAGATGTATCTAGGAGTTCATATCTATTTCCAGGAACAACGCCCCGTCAGTTTTCCTGATACACAGATGCCAACAATTAAAAGGTTTGAGTTATATCCAGTCTATGGATAGCTTTCCGTAACCCAATTGCGGCAAGTCAACATTCAGTGGGATTCGGTACTGGAACACAATCTATTCGTGTGATTGACAGGGTTCCTTTTTCTTCTCTTGCAATTGTCGGCTACAATCACCTCTAACAAGGAACAGAATCTCATGAGATTTTGACTTTAAACAGGTTTCAAATTTAGAGGGGCATTTTGGTGAGACAAATGTATTTCACATGTTCTCAGTGGTCTCAAATAACACCTATTCACACGGGGAAGTACCCTGAATCGGCGACTCTCTACCCGGTATACCCTGAGTACCCTGTGTAGGGGTGTAGGGGTGAGACTGTACCTGGTAAGTCTCCCCATGTTTACCTGATACTGTAGGACACCCCAGTCTGTGAAACTTTGTACCCAGCTGGAAATAGTAGCCGACTGGTGCAAAGATCTGAAGTACACCAGTCTCAGGTCCATTTGTCCCATCATGTGAATCCCACTTTCCATTTCTACAACTGCCTGAGTCGAGGATCAAAATATATCAAACACCAGTAGGTAATTGAGGTCTCAAGTGATACACAGATACAGAGTTTGCCATATATGGTCATATGCAAAGTGGTTTGGTACTTGAGAAGGGAGCGTAAACAAACTTTGAAAGTATATCTCTTTAAAAATTGGCAAATTCACCATATAGCAATTGCATAACATCTTATGCAGAGCAATGCAGACTTGCACATTCAAGTCTATAATCTCAGCATTTGCATCCAGTTTGATGAGATACAGATGCTGCAGGCTGTGGTATGGCATTAGATGCAGCGCTGCCTTGATGGATTTTTTTGCACAGATATACTTTCATGATCCGTTTGTTTACACTCCCTAAAACGAAACCCTGTTTTCGTGTACTGGGACCTGTTTCACTAGTTTCTTGACATGTCTAGATGGCGTCTAGATGGTGTGTCCGGTTTCATAAGAACTAGACATTAGACTTCATTTTGTCCGTTCTTGCTTGCACTGTTGGTGCCGCTTTTCATGTCTGTCTAAGACTTTTGTCACGAAACTAATGAAACAGGTCCATGATGTGTCTAGATTTGTCTAATTCTTATGTTTGGGGTCTGTCTTTTCCTCAGCTCAGCTACTTGTGTTGTCACAAAACTAGACAACCCCAATGTCTGTATGGTGTCACAGACATGTCACGAAACCAGTGAAACAGGGCCCTGGTCATGGTCAGCTGGGCATTCCTCTAAAACCCTGAGACACTGGAACCTTTCCTTTCCCACTATCACAGTGACTAGCACGCATATAGTTAAGAGATAGTCTTCCCGACGCACCTGGTAGTCTCTATGTGACCACTCTAATCTTTAGGCAATGTATATAGTATGTGCAAGCAAGCTCTAAAAACCAGAGATATTTTCCACCTGGGTTCAGGCAGCCATTGTAAGCCATCCTCTACTTTCTGCTGATTGGCAGGTTATTTTACTGATCAGACCAATCAACCTCATTACTGTCAGGTACCAGCGAAGTACGGGCATGCGCAATGGTGGCTATTAGTGACTATCTTGGTTAGAGATGGCTTGTGGTGGGGGGTCTTCGCTCCTAGAAATGTGGGAAAAGCGTTGCTCCAGTGATATCGAATCGTGACGTGTGGTATTGTTATTTTCATGTTGTATCGCTACGTTTTAACAACACCACTTTCTCATTGATATAGGTGAAAGATTCATTAGATTTTTAATTGAATAGAGATGGCAATATAGTTATGATGTGAGCACTAAGAATCTGGAGCAGCGGTTTCGATCACAATTTGCGATTCTTGGATCTGCAAACCTTGGAGCAATGCCGCCCTGAGGTAACGGGTGTTTGCTGTCTTTGGTCACCAGAAGGTAGCGTGTGACAGGTCTGTCCACTGAGGTAGTCGATGTATTGTGTCTTTTCTCACTATCGGTTATGATTAGTAAGCTGAATGAATGACTCCAAGGCTTCGTCCTGTTACAAGCTTTATTGCTGGTGGTATTGCAATGTGCTGCGCTGCTCAGACTGACCGGACTGACTAGAATACATCACGATGAGGATTATATGCTGGCTCTGTGTTTACTGCGTGGGGGCGACCCTGTTGATCGTAACCAAGGGGTCGCCTCCTGCAGCATATTACGTAGAGCCAGCTTGGTCAGTTAGGCCAAGGGATAGAATCTGTATGTTTCATATACTGATGTTTTGGATCGTAACACTTTATTCACCAGAAGGTACATTGTGATGGAGCAACAATAAACCACTACCCGCATCAGCTGTCAGAACCAATAACCATTGATAATGAATTTGTAGTCTGTTGATTACTGAAAAAATACCCCCCCGCATAGATTCCCGAATGCCTGGTTTCAATCATTTTCATGAAAAAAATAAATTTTCTATAAAATGTTTATTGCCTTCGATTCAATACAAATCGCTCCTCCAAGCAATAGTTTATACAACATACAACAACATGGTATTTACAATGAGTGAGTGATTTTGCCTTTAAGCAGCTTCCATGGCTATAGTTTTATCGTTATGAGATGACCATCTTAAATAGTTCATAATATTCTTAGATCTACCCTATTTTAGTCATCCTTCTGTACAGATGCCATTTCGGGCCTATCTTTTCATCATTTAGTGCAAGTCTTATAAATACAAATATATGTATGGTATACTGCAGCATTTTCAAACAAGTATCTAATCAATTCAGGTCACATTTACTTATGTTCAATATCTAATGACTTTTTCTTGACTTCAGATTTAAATTTTCGCCTGGAATCCTCACACTGTAGTTCGTATGATAACGAATTCCATAGGGTCAAGCCCATATATACCGGAGAGATCTACTAAAATGGCTGCATATTCAATAACTTAGTTTATATCAGAACACAGTGTGCGGTCTTTGAAAAGAAGCCCTATACTTAGAGAAAAGGTCAATCACATGTTGCCCTCGCTGGTTACCTGTCCTATTGTTAATTGAGGCAGGGAACCTGCCTAAGACCGGAAGTTGATCTAAGCGCCGGAAGTAGGTGGCACCACCTGTCGGCCGCCCCAGGAACTTGGCGGGAAGAAGCACGCTGTGTGGCTCTGGTGGCCAGTGTAGCTCTGTTCGGGTTAAATCCGCAGCCACCTTGACCTAGTAACGGGAACTGTTTGTCACTCTCCTACCAGATTTTTTGTACTGCTTGGAGAGTGTGTTACATCATAACCTCGAGGCCAATTTTCCATTTTGTTGTTCCCTTTTTGTGTGTATTTCTGAATGATATGATGAATATGAAGCTAGGTTTCAATTTGTTAAGTTAGGAATATATCCTATTAATTCTTCTTTTAGAAGCCAACTACAACAAAATTCGTATTTGTTCAATCATGATCCGAAAATGTAAAAAAGAGTAGTTCGTGGCCCTTCATTCTCCATCCCTAGATCTGGTTCAGTCTGTCCTTCATTTTCAATCCCTAGGTCTGGTTCACTCTGTCTCTAAGAAACTCAAGCGGATCCGGCAGAATTCTAACGTTTCATATATGGTATGTAATAAATATGCGCTAATTAGGATGATATAATCAGAGTTTTCCATGAACGTACACATACAGAATATCACTGACGGAGATCCCTTAGGCTTCAGAATCCTTCCACCTTCCACCCATGCAATGCTCATATTTCTGAGCACATGTTGATATTGGTTTTGTTCGAGCCCAGCCTTCATAGGCTGAAAGAGTAGTAGCCTACTCTCCGTAATGAGACCTCCTTTCACCTAATATCGCTCAGGCTGATGCCTCCTCTTTGACTGACAACGTTTCCGGTTCACGTCATGGCGGAGGAATCTGTCACCGGGAATTCTTGGTAATAAGACCATCAGTGCACCCCTCTCATAAGATCTCACATTCTCTAAGTGATATTCTGTACAAGTTTCTCACTATATACAGTTACAAGTTTTCTATCCATGTTTATAGTGTGATTATTTAGAAATTTAGTATTTAGAAATAACACCCCATCCCAGCACCCTTCTCATAAGATCTCACAGACTCTAAGTGGTATTCTGTACAAGGTTCTCACTACGCTCTATGAGAGAAGAATTATTAAAGAACTAGGCTTACAGCCTTGAGAATCCACTGGCCTGCCTCCACTGCTAAACACGTACATTAGATTCCCATAATGATGCCACCTAGCGGGAATACTCTGTAGTAGGTGCCCTAGTGGCTTTATTTTGAATGGAATACAGACTACCACTTAGAGAGTGTGGGATCTCATGAGAGGGGTGATCATTGCTCTCAGCTGGGTCCATGTCTTCAGGTATAAATATGATCCTGGGGCCCATTTAAAGACAAATGCTGGTAGTTGGGTGATTTCCAAATTCTATTGAGTTTTGCAAATAACTCAGGATAATATAAATTCTATATATCAGCAAATAGAAAATGCAAAAAAAGCATATCACCATGTTAACTGCTATGGGAAGGCCATCTGAAAAGATAAGTGCTTAACTATTGGTGTCTATGGGAAACTGAAATATTTTGACTTTGTGGCTAGATGACACTGATGTTCTATTGTTGTCTTCAAATAATTCTGGATTCTGATAGTTGGGAACATATACAAATGAGAAATGCTAAAACAATATTATGTCACCATGCTAGCTTCTATGGGAAGCCCATCTGAAGAAGTTAAGTGCTTTAGTATTGGTGTCTATGGGAAACTGCAATACTTTCATGAAATTAGATGGCAGCACCTGTGTAAAATTAGCTCTGAGTATAGATATAGAGAGCACTGCAATACCTACGCAAATTTGTCTTTAAAAACCTAAGATCGTACATGAAGACCCTTTTCTGTACCTCCTACAAGCCTTATGATTTAAAAATATTTGAACCTGTTCGCTTAGACAGTATTAGCCATCCCTGACTTTGTCCATAAGTGTTGAATAAAGTTGACTCACATCGTCCTAGGTATCTATGGCATACAGAAAAGGGTATTCATGTACGAGGCCTCGTAAGAGTTTGATACTGCTCTCACCACATTAGGATTCAGCTTATTATTATTGTGGCATCTGGGTACAGAGTAAGCTTGTAAACTCTGTGCTCTGATTGGCTGATAAAGCAACAGCCAATCAGGACTGACCAGTTTTCTTCCTGCTGTCACAGCGCTCTGCCCCCATGTGGCCAGGCTGGGAACTAGAGTGAGCGATAATTAGGGTAAATATGCCATTCACTACGTGGCTGCCATACTGTCAACATCAAGACAGGGAGGGAGCCGCTACAAAATGGCAACTGTTTTAATGCAGTCATTATGGTACTAATATATACAGGCAAATTAGATGATTTACTCGCTTCGCATAAAAACCAATATAAAAAAGGTCACGATAAGGATGTGTAGACTGGAATTTTATACCACGATCGGTGTTCATTATCAGCAGATGGAAACGCCACATTATCGCTCATTTCTACTGGTCCCTTGTCTACTGGGTCACATTGGTCATACTGCTTCTCTTTCCCTTGTTATAAAGACTTAACAAATAGCTGAAAATAATGGTTTTTTTCTATTTAATCCAATTAATATTGGCTTTTTTCAACTATTTATTCTTTTTCTAATTACCTTATTCGATCCCCCAAGCTTTGTATGATGGTTTAGGAGGGCGCGAATCATTAAGCTCAGCAATACAATCATGTCTTACACAAATTACTGATAGCACCTCATCTACTATCCATGAATATTTAGCTTAAATCTCAGTTTTTATAGGGCACGCATCATATAGAAAATCAAAAATTAACTGCCACAATTAGGTTCGCTGCCCAATAAATAACCTTTTCTCTTTTATTGGCATTTGCAGTCTTTGGTATGACCTGACCACGGTTAACTCCCAATGGGTCGTTGCTCCACGTTTTCATGAACCAAGGTTGAAAACGCTCGTATCATATCTATGTCGCCATCTATATTCAATTAAAAATGTAATGAACATTTCACCTATGTCACTGTAAATGTGGTGTTATAAAAAGTAGCGATACAATGTTAAAATATCGTTACCACATGATACAATCCGATATTACAAGAGCAACGCTTTTCCCATATTTCTAGAAGCAACGACCCCCCCCCCCCCCCATTCTGACAGATTCTTTTACATCACTGCATGAATACTGGACCTAGACTGCCCACACATAGAAATGGTGTTTTAAAGTAAAATCTATTAGAAAAACGGTAAAAAAAACAAACATGATGCAGTTTATTATGTGTAATTAATCAATCTATACTCAATCAGGTTTTATAAAGGTTTTATAAAATAAATTGGTAATACAAGATTGCTTTTTTCATATAATACAGACTTGGATGGTTAATGGAAAATGGAATATACTACAGTGGTGTCCCTAAGTGGCAGAGATCAGAACTAATCAATAGTGGTGTGAATACAACAGAATCAGGCATATATATGAATCAGTCGTATTAACGAATCAGGCGCTTACAGATGAGGTGTATACACATGGGGAATAGGGCGACCTTGTATACGCAAAAGCATACCTATATATACGCCGGGCGCATTCATATGTAAAATGGTGGTTCTCGTGCAGTGCATATTCCTACATGCATACAGAGAGGCGTGGCTGAGACCGTCCAACAAATGGATGTTTAGGCCCGTTGCCACCTACTACGATATGGCTCTGATATGGTCTGTGATGCACTTTCCGATAAAAAATCAAAATCGCGTCAGAAGGTCATCTAATATCGGGGCAGTTGACCATATTTCTGCGATTAGACACCAATAAAAACCCCATACAATGCGTGGAGGATTGGCATGTCTAGAGATGTCTACAATTTTGCACCTTCCCGATATGTCTCCGATATTTGCTTTTAGTATCGGCGCCATATAGGGAGGTCTAAATTTCTATCGCAGTAGGTGGACACCAGGCCTTACTCCTCTCTTCAGGTGACTTATGGCGGACTTACCACCCTCTGAGCACTAAGCAGTGAGCAGCAGGTGCCACAAGACACACCGACACAGGCTGCATCACCCTGCACCACATATACATACACGGTATCTCATTGTATCACCCCTATTGTATACATAACCGCATTATGAGCACCACACATCGTCACAGAGATACATCACAAGACAAGTCCATTTACCAGCCTGCAGTAAACCAAATTTAAGTTATTCATTTATAAATTGCACGCTCATTCACAAATAATTAACATACTATTTGCTCCTAGTTTGTTCCTTCATTCGTACAAAGAGCTGTGGCAAAGTGGCAGAGATCGGAACTAATCGATAGTGGTGTGAATACAACAGAATCAGGCATATATATGAATCAGGCGTATAAATGAATCAGATGAGGCGTATACACATGGGGAATAGGACAACCTTTTATACGCAAAAGCATACCTATATACGCCGGGTGCATATATATGTAAAATGGTGCTTCTCATGCAGTGCATATTCCTACATGTGTACACAGAGCCGTGGCTGAGGCCGTCCAACTAATGGACGTTTACTCACCTGCAGAGTGCTCTCCACAGGTGACTTATGGCGGACTAACCACCCTCTGAGCACCAAGCAGTCAGCAGCAGGTGCCACAAGACACACCGACACAGGCTGCATCACCTTGCACCACATATACATACACGGTATCTCATTGTATCATCCCTAACGTATACATTACCGCATTATGAGCACCGCAGAGAGACATCACAAGACAAGTCCATTTACCAGCCCGCAGTAAACCCAAATCTTAGTTATTCATTTATAAATTGCACGCTCATTCACAAATAATTAACATACTATTTGCTCCTAGTTTGTTCCTTCATTCGTACATAGAGCCGTGGCAAAGTGGCAGAGATCGGAACTAATCGATAGTGGTGTGAATACAACAGAATCAGGCATATATATGAATCAGGCATATAAATGAATCAGATGAGGCATATACACACGGGGAATAGGACAACCTTTTATACGCAAAAGCATACCTATAAACGCCGGGCGCATATATATGTAAAATTGTGCTTCTTGTGCAGTGCATATTCCTACATGCGTACACAGAGCTGTGGCTGAGACCGTCCTACAAATGGACGTTTACTCACCTGCAGAGTGCTCTCCACAGGTGACTTATGGCGGACTAACCACCCTCTAAGCACTAAGCAGTGAGCAGCAGGTGCCACAAGACACACCGACACAGGCTGCATCACCCTGCACCACATATACATACACGGTAACTCATTGTATCACCCCTAACGTATACATTACCGCATTATGAGCACCGCAGAGAGACATCACAAGACAAGTCCATTTACCAGCCCACAGTAATCCCCGGTGTATACGCCTCAGCTACATGCGGATCGGTGCTGGTGTCCGGGGAGAGGCAGGGAGTGGGGCTTTAAGAGGCACAGTGTATGAAATATTAGCAGACTTCTCTATACACATCAGAATTTCAAAGTAGATGGGCAGAGGTCGGAGTGGGAGGTGTGTGGAGGAGAGGTACAGGGTTGCGTGTGCTGCTAAAACAGTAAAAACGTGGACAGTGGAGATGGGACCTCCAGAGTGTGGTAAATAAATCATCTTGGTAATGGTAAGTGAGTCCATGCAGGCTCAAGTTACTGACTCTCAGGCGGCTCTTCCCTATTAAGGACCGTTCCCATTGGCCGCCGAAAACAGTGGAGATTTTTTTTAGTTCTCCTAAATGCCCATTATCATTTTGCGTCAGCAGAGCCCAAGGTCCGTCGGTGGTTCCTGACTGTAGATCGGTGATGACCAATGGAAATAGGCTATTAGGAAAATTTGAAAAATCCACACCGTTTTCAGCCTATGGAAATGGGCCTCATGGGGAACTCAAAAAGTCTAGACCGTTTTCGTAGGCCAATGGAAACAGGCCTATGGGGAACTAATAAAATCTACACCGTTTTTGGCAGCCAATGGAAACAGGCCTTATGGGGAACTAAAAAAATCTACACCGTTTTCTGCAGCCAATGGAAACTGGTCTGATAGGGAACAAAAATAATCCACACTGTTTTTGTCAGCCAATGGACACAGGTATTAATCCCAATGTATACACATCTACCGATTTCGGAACATTTATGTACCTTTGTCAGCGACAAATAGAGGGTAATTTTTCTCAGGCGGGGCATTCTGACAGACTCTGCCATAGTCGGTAGATGTAGCACAGCTAGGCAAGGGTCAAGCAATGATTAGTGAACCACCTCCTTCAGATGTTATTTTGTCACCGACAAGTTGTGTTTTTTATGTTCCTAGATCGGTGGCCAAAAATGTATCAACATGTTGATAAATCTAGTAGCCGACAATGGAACATTGGTAAATGATAGTTGATTGGGTGGCCGATGCGGGCTGAGGTATGGAAATGGGCTATTGGGAAAACTTAAATAATCCACACCGTTTTTGTCAGCAAATGGACACGGGCTTATATGGCCCGTGTCCATTGGCTGATGAAAATGGCGGAGAATTTTTGAGCTACCCAGAAAGGCTGTCAGTTGTGCCACTGACTGTGCGTCGGTTTTAAAAATCGGTGAGGGTAGTAGATTTCACTCAGTAACCAAGCTTTCACTCAGTGGTAGGTGCTGCAGCATTGCATAATCTAAGCAGAAAAGGCTATGGGTCATTTCGCAAAGCTGCATTGTTTCCATTGACCGACTTTGGGTCAGCAGTGTCCAAAGTCTGTGGGTGGTTCCCTACTCTAGATCAGTGATGGGAAATCGGCCATGGAAACTAGAGGAATACTTTTACACTTAGTTTACCACAAGTTAGTTGAGCACTGTCGTCGCTTCGTCAGTGCAATCAGAGGAGTCCGCCATAAGCGCCCCGCGCGACGGCACCGCTGTGACGTCAGCACTTCCGGTTTACAGAGAGGCTGACTTCCGGTCGCTTGTTATACAAATTAGCAGTTAAGTGCTTTAAGACGTGGCAAGACATGCAACGTACACGCAGACTTCAGGGCAGGTGTGTGGGAGGAGGAGGTTTGCAGATCTGTGAGCAGTCACTTTGAATGTGAAGGTCTTTGCAGATCTGTTAGCAGTCACTTTGCATGGAAGGTATTTGCAGATCTGTTAGCAGTCACTTTGCATGTGAAGGTATTTGCAGATCTGTTAGCAGTCACTTTACATGTGAAGGTGTTTGCAGATCTGTGAGCAGTCACTTTACATGTGAAGGTGTTTGCAGATCTGTGAGCATTCACTTTACATGTGAAGGTGTTTGCAGATCTGTGAGCAGTCACTTTACATGTGAAGGTGTTTGCAGATCTGTGAGCATTCACTTTGCATGTGAAGGTGTTTGCAGATCTGTGAGCATTCACTTTACATGTGAAGGTGTTCACAGATATGTGAGCATTCACTTTGCATGTGAAGGTGTTTGCAGATCTGTGAGCATTAACTTTGCATGTGAAAGTGTTTGCAGATCTGTTAGCATTCACTTTGCATGTGAAGGTCTTTGCAGATCTGTGAGCAGTCACTTTGCATGTGAAGGTCTTTGCAGATCTGTGAGCAGTCACTTTACATGTGAAGGTGTTTGCAGATCTGTGAGCATTCACTTTGCATGTGAAGGTGTTTGCTAATTTGTGAGCATTCACTTTGCTAGTGAAGGGGTTTGCAGATATGTGACACATGACATATGAAATCGGAGCAGGAATAACATGAAATACGATGCGATCACTATTATTTCCTTGACAGTAATGTAGTACACATGGGTATTATTAATGTATTACGCTCAAACACTTCATCTCAGCTACGCACCAAACCAAAACGTAGCTTTCTCAATATAGAATGATATTACAACAAGACTTGGGTGTATTTTTTATATGCCTTACTATACGGTAATATTACCGATTAGAAATATATATGGATCGCATTACTATAAAGCCATTACCCCTCTGTTTGTTAAGATAAATCACAGTTAGAAGCATTGGAAAACTGATCACAATATAGATTGAAATCTTTGTCTCAATAATTGAATTAAAGTCTGCTTAAACAAAAATATGAAATTCAATGAATAACGAAGCGCAGATTGTTTTTTAGAATCTAACATACATTTTAAAGTGCTACACCCAAATATTCATTAGAGCGTGCTTGTACGCATACATACATTGCCTAAAGGTTAGAGGGGTCACATATACACTTCCAGTGTGCTCCCAGTAATCTATCCCTTCACTCTCTGCATGCTATTCACTGTGATATTGTGAACGGAGCAGAGGGCCAGTGTCTCAGGATCCCAGAAGCATGCCCAGCCGACCATGACCAATTACTAAAGCCCGAAATTTCTCATTGACCCATTGGTGTTTGATAAGGTGAGTTTGATCAGAATAACTCACCTAGGCGAGAGATACAAACAATTAAAAAAAGTTTGGATCCTAGACTCAGGCATTTTCAGAAATGGCAAACTGAATGGGCACAAGTTAGCTTACAGAGAATTATCCATCGACTGAATGTAACCAAAACCTTTTAGTTGTTATTCAATCAATAATAAACATACCATTTGCTCCTAGTTGTAAGATGTGGTTGTCTTAAAAGGGCGCGTGAAAGGAATGGACAAATCCACAACTAAAGGCTTCTCTGTAGGGTCGTAAACCAATACCTCGGCTTGTCTCCCATCCTTTTAGCTCCAGCCTTTTTTTATACTCCACTCATGCGCTGTAGCAGCCAGGGAGCGGCAGCCAATCAGGAGTGAGCAGATTGGGTGAGCAGGGAGGGCCTGGCCTTTGATGGTCGATCCGGTTCGCGAGCTAAGTATTCCCCAGCCACGCCGAGCAGTCAACTCCTGTGATTTCATTTAGTTCATTTTTCTCCGCTCACTTCTAGATCAGAGTCCTGCCACAGGGAACCATCAGGGACCTGTTTCAGTAGTTTCGTGACATTAGGCCTAGACAGACAGTAATAAACCGATGTTCCTGTAAACGTAAAAATTTCGATCCGAACTCGGGCCCTAGCACGTTTACAACGAGGTGTTAACACCGAGTTGTAAACGTGCTAGGGGCCCGAGTGAGGATAGAATTTTTTATGTTTACAGGTACAACGTTTTATCTTTACTATATGCCTCCAAAACATTCATATTCTTACCTTATTTAAGTTGTAAGAGCCATTTTAAATCCAATTTGGGCACAGAACTGTCGATGTGAACCCTAGCTTTCGCTTCCTCCGTGGAATGCGGCAGTGACGTTATCGCATAGCAATGCGCATAGCAACATTGTTGTCGCTTGGAAACTAGCCGGAAACCGGCGGGAAGAAAACATAGTGGTTGCTCTCTCATTGCCATCCCCTTTTTAAGGTGAATGCCATGGTCATTCATATCTTTATTACCAGGTACTATACTTCGATATTTTTCTATAGTTCATATGATTTTGCAGTATTCCAGTGTGTTTTCTTTGTGTACTCTAACGTTAACGTTACCGATTTCGAAGCGGAGACACCGTAGGCCATTTTTGAATATCAACGTTGAAATGATATCCGTTGCGACCGTGAGATGAACCCTAACTTACTGCACAGCTGTGCAGAACGTTGTGGGGAGCAGCGTGTAGTAATCACGATAGTTACGGCAGTAGGTATATAGTAAATCAACAGGGGCACCAACAGTGCAACCAACAGTGGACACAATTTTTTCAGGTTTTAAAACGCATGTCACATATAATGTCAAATATCAGCAGATCGGAGCCACCAATTTTCTTCATATTTGGGACGATTAAAGGTTATATGTATCCCTTACTCATGTAAATTACTCTACGGAAATTGTCTAATACTTTTGAAACCAGACACACCGTGTTTGGGGTCTGTCTTGTTCTAAGTGCCGCAACTTGTGTTGATCTGCCCGTATGGTGTTACAGACGCCATATAGACATGTCACGAAACTACTGAAACAGGTCCCAGGGTTTTTAGACTTTTACACCAGAGTTGCGCTCGGTGATCGTTTAGAAAGCCGTAGTAATCGAGATTAGCAAGAATGCCTTTTCTGATGTCACTAATGAATTGTGAAATATTTGACGACCGTGACAGAAATTTGGACAGCAGCCTCAGGGGTAGATGTGTGAAGAGGAAACTGCTGTTCAAGGTTGGAGCTTCACGGCAGCACCAACGCGCTTCAACGATGTGCTGTATCCTACCCCTGGTAAAAAAGAAACCTCGTCGACCTCATACCCGAGCGACACTGACTACTATGAGTTTTCACAGAATCGCCGCCCCTGTAGAGGACTAATTCAAACCCGCTTGAAATATTATTACATACCTATGGCCGAAAGTCTACGAAATACTACCCGCTATTAGGGGTACAGTATAAATAATGTTCGGGCGCATTGCACCTGTAGTAAATATTCGGGCGCACTGTGACCATCAGGTCAATTGGTACATATAATAAGTTTATAAAATGGCGTTTTTTTTAAATTTAGGTATGTAATAATAAGAAAACGTAGTGACTGAGCCCGTAGGGATGCCATTCTCGGCCTTTTGATGCCATTAATACGTCCCTCCACCTGCGGCGTCGGGACGTATTTATGGCATCAAAAGACCTCAAATGGCCATCCCTTCGGGCTCAGTAACCACGTTTTCTCTTAGTCGTGGGCGTCAGAGCATGTAAAATAGTGCTGCCGAATTGTGTAATGTGAAATAATCAGGCGATCTATAGTCGTCAAACGCTTGGCATTTACATTAGATGATTTCTAGCTTTTTACTGCTGAAAGGCGTCAAGGGGTGCAAAATGCCAGAATCGCCGGCAAGAATCGTCTAGCGTAAACGCCGGGCAAACTTATGTACATTTGTCGGCGACAAACGGAGGGTAATTTGTCTCAGCCGAGCCATCCTAACGGAGTCGGTAGATGTAAGACAGCTAGGCAAGGCTACCCAGCGATTAGTGAACACTCGGTTTCTTTGGTTTTTGCCCTACCCCAGCGATTAGTGGACCATACACCGATTTTATCAGTGTGCGGATCGAGCGAGGGGTTACGTAATTTGCCTGCGAAAAGGTGACCGACTCCTATACGATTTGGGAACTAATAGTTCAACCCTAAATCGGTAGATAGGCATCCGGCTTTAGGCTATTTCTATACCTATACCTGTATTTCTACTTCTTCACTGGCGGTTTGTGAAGTGTCTGTTTGAATTCTTCTTTTTTATCCAATTGTTTCAGTGGCTCTGAATTTGACTATTTACCCTAAAGATAGAGATGTCAATCAGGGTCATGAAACAGATAGGAATGGTCTCTTAACCGCAGAGGTTTCCAGAGGTGCTGGTCTGAATGATACGATAACTCCAACGATAAACGACATCCTGGGCGATTTTTTCCAGTCAGTGTTGTATGACAAACCAGATTTTTTTTCTTCAATTTTTTCAATTTTTTATTGAATCATCATAGGTTATCTTACATCACAATCCATTCGCCACTGCGTCTACACTAGGTATCACATTAAGGGATGTTCAATAAAACAGGTTGAGACTTCAACTGTCAATAGCTGATTTTCATAGTCCCACCTATACACTCGTTAGATTTTACACAAAATATTTTCTTGTATATACAGACTGAGTGAAGGTAAGATAATACATAACCAATAATATTTAAAGTACTCAGATCTGTCACCATAACGAGATGTATTCAGAAAAACCCTAAATAAGATTTTTCGTCACACCAGCCAGAAAAGCAATACGAAACAACCACACTCATATAATGATAACTCAAGTGAGCAGGAGGAAAACAAAGATAAAGAGACACATCTCACAGGCGGAGAGTAGAAAATAAGTGATGAGCAGAAAATAAGTGATGCAGATATTATCTAAATAAATGTATTTGCATCCAACACCTTTTGAAGGTTTTAAGTTACTTTCATCAAAACATCTTACAACACATTATTTTTTTACAACACTATGGCCCCAAAGACAATTCTGAGATACTTTTTTTGTCGTTCGTATTTATTCAAAGGCCCCCAGCTGTTTCCTAAAATGAAGTGTTCTTCACCCTCAATGTAGAGAAAATACCAGCAGAAACAATCCCTGTATACAATTTCATTTTATTCTTCGTCCTTTGTGTGTTCGTTGCCTTTCCTGTTACATAAAGAGACGGCTTAACCTTCTCCTGACTGCACACAGTTCTATGTCCTTTACTTAGTGACGAAAAGACAAAGGTGAAAACGCGTATACAAGACAAGCCTCGGGTGTCAAGTGACTAGCTGAGTTAAGTATAGCACAACGCCCGCTATATGTCAACTCACCTTAGAGAAAGGTCAGGGTATCATCAATGACGTGGGCAACTTCATAAGATCTCACCCTCTCTAAAGGGCAAAATCCACCGGGCCGATTTCTCACCTGATCAATTGTTCCTGGGCCCTTAAGAGGAAGCTCACGTATTGTAATTTATTTAATTCTGATAATAATAGTTTAATAAATGACCATTTTCAAAGATTTGAGAAATTCTAGGGCATCCGATAATAATCTTGTCTGGCTACGGAATCGGCTACCGTCGGTCCAGTGGAACACCCCTTTTAGTCGTATTCTGTATAAGGTTCTCACTGCGCTCTATGGGAGAAGAATTCTTAACAAACTGGGCTTAGAGCCCTGAGAATCCACTGGCACACTGTATTCCAGCTAGGTGGCATCATTGAGATTATAGGAATCTTTGGTTCCATTGATGTACTTCTTTAGCACGGGAGGCAGGCCAGTGGATTCTCAAGGCTCTAAGCCTAATTCGTTAGTTCTCCATAGAGCGTAGTGAGAGTACAGAATACGACTTAGAGAGTGTGAGATCTTATGAGAGGGGTGCCTGTGGTGCACCATGAAAATATCAGCCATCAGCATTCACTTCTTATTTTGGGATATCATTATCTAGGTACCATATTTTCTAACCATGGCTGATCAGCCAAAAAATGTTATATATGCCGCATACTTTATAAAGGCAGATATTCCATGTTTCTTCTGCTTAGACCACATTTCCTGATAGTGATCTTTTATTACACAGTTTCTTGATAGGTAAATCTTTCGGACAAGGACTGTTTTACGTTCACTAAGGCTAACCTATATTGGGATAAGTTTTGGAGTAGACGAAGACAATTACTTGAGTATTTTGTCCATTTTTTTTTTTTGGGGTGGGAGGGGGGCTGGTCCCCATCAGGGCAGACCACTGAGAAAAGCATGCTATTTATTTATCCAACCCCTAATAAAAAATCATCATTGATTTAACATAGGCACATTTTATATGGCATGCCATGACATAAAGTAAAATTTATGTATAAATAGAGAAATAGAAAAATTGACCAATCAGCAATCAGGAATTATTCACCTGTGTAAATAGTTCCGGCTGCAGAGCAGAAATTCTGACAGCTGTCAAACATGGACGGAATCGAGTCTGATTTCCTAATATCATAAAGTCATGGAGACTGGGTAGGATAAATACAAAACCGAACTCGAGTTAAACTTGTGAGTGTCTATGCCACTCTGGTCAGGTCTGTTCCTCTCTACGCTCAGCTAAAGCTTTGTATAATAATGCACAACCTTCCCGTCGTGGCATAAACACTGACAAGTCTAACTATCGTCCAGTTTCTACTAATTATTCATAAGTCCACGCTCATTCATCAATGATGAACATACCTTTTGCTCCGAGTATATTAAATTGCCAATGAAGCTATACAGAAACTATTGTGTCTGTCTCCCATGTACTCGCAAACATCAATAAATGTCTTCAGTCGGGATCTAATTAAACCTGTGGGTGGTGCATCTGTGCTGGGACCATGTAATTAATCTCACTGTTCATCAGCAGTTATCATACCTGACACATAGGTCCTTCTAATTACTCATTAACTAATCAAGGAATGTGCAGCCTCAATGTCTTTATCTGATTTGAGTAGAATATGTAGCTTTGATGAGAAGTTTTATTGCTTACTGAACTTGAGAAAAATACTTATTTAATTGGTGATATTCTGAAGTATAGAACACGCTATCCTGAAGCTTATTTCATTGGCATGTGGACACGAGCTGGGGCCCGTTTAATAATCTAGGATCGTACACGGGAACTTCCTTTCTGAATACCGTAGAGACCCAGGGACGATGTGGGTTAACTTTATCTAACATTTATGGACGACCTGCTAACTCCAAATCTGCCGGGTGCAAGATTGTAAACCGTGAGCGTATTAGAAATCCAAGATGGCCACCAATATGACCTTTAAGACATTCTAAGTCCCAAAACTCGGTAAGAATTTGACCTATCTGACATTTTTTTTTATATTAGGCTCTCCTTGGGCATAAGTGGATGTCATATGAAGCCCATTTCCACTGGCCGACGATAACTGCGTAGATTTGTCTTTATTAAAAACCCTTTTCCATTGGCCATCACTGATCTACAAACAGGAACCAACGACGGGCCTTTAGCACTGCTGACTCACAATGGAAATGGAAACAGACTTCTGGGACAATGAACTCTACCATTCAGGTGAGGCGTTTGTGTTCCAGTAGAGAATCTCAGCAGGATTTGTCTCAGACAAACACCCTGTGAGGTACATGAATCTCAGCAGGATTTGTCTCAGACAAACACCCTGTGAGGTACATGAATCTCAGCAGGATGTGTCTCAGACAAACACCCTGTGAGGTACCTGAATCTCAGCAGGATGTGTCTCAGACAAATACCCTGTGAGGTACATGAATCTCAGCAGGATGTGTCTCAGACAAACACCCTGTGAGGTACATGAATCTCAGCAGGATCTGTCTGAGACAAACACCCTCTGAGGTACATGAATCTCAGCAGGATTTGTCTCAGACAAACACCCTGTGAGGTACATGAATCTCAGCAGGATGTGTCTCAGACAATCACCCTGTGAGGTACAAGAATCTCAGCAGGATTTGAATCAGGCATATGCCGTGTGAGGTACATGAATCCCATGTGTGAATTCCACTCCAGAGTCTATTTTTTTTACTTTCTCTCTAAGTTTCTCAGCTTCAGTAGAGAGAGCAGTTTATCAGCAAATAATCCATCCTTAACCTCCCATCGGAACCAGATTAGGAGCTTAATCCTGTTGGTTTGCTCCCTTTTGACAGATCCAACCACTAAAGGATTATTACTAATAATTACTAATGGATGTTTCAAAGCAGATTCCGAAAAACATAAAGATATAAACAACAGATTTCGGAGGAAAACTTTCACGACAAAAACAAGCATTTATTTTCCATTGCTTCTACATTTGTACCATCCCAAGCACGCGCATGTGCAGAACAGACCTGCGTTCGTCTGGCTTCCGGTGGCAATTTCAGACGCAACCTGCCATGAAAAGAGGGAGTGTTTTCCCAGTCACAACATTTACCGGGCTCCCGAACAATACCACCCTGCTTCTATCGGGCTTCCGAATTCAATCGTCGCCTGATGGCCGAGGTAGGTCTTTTAGCTAAATGGCGCATTTGCATGGCAGTTATTCGGCGCACGGACTATTTCCCGTGCAGCGGATATGATTGGCTTCAATGTGGCTCTAACTAGATGACGATTCCGGCCCGGGAACTTCGACACGCACGGCAAAGCTGGCGGCAAATAGTAATACGGCAGGGTCACCCGGCGTTTACATTAGACGATTATAGGCGGCGATTCTTCATTTTAGCGGAGCCTGACGACTTGGAGCAGTAAAAGGCTAGAAGTCGTCTAATGTAAACGCCAAGTGCGTGGCGACTGCAGATCGTCTGGTTACGTCTGGTTACGCAATACGGCACCACCTCACGACTATTAGACACGCTCTGATCGCGGCGACTATTTTAAGCCGGCTTGAATTAGTTGTCTACAGGGGAGGCGATTCTGTAAAAACACATAGTCGTCAGTGTGAACGCTCGGGTAAATTCTGACGTAGACGACTTTTGCGGTGGACATTGCCACCACCTGGCGACTATTGGCTGACGATCTACAGTCGCCACGTATTAGGTCGTCCAATGTAAACGCCGGGTCAGGGTGATAAGTCGTATGGTGCTGTTCAAATATGACCGAGCGGTCCAATCAAACTGACCCGGCCTTTAAGCCCAGTACACATCTACCGATTCGGGGATGAACGATTAGTTCCCAAATCGTATAGGAGTCAGTGAACTTGTCGCAGGCAAATTACATAACCCTCAGCCTGTGTCGGCCACAATCCCAAAACACATCTTCCAATTCAGGGTTGAACAATTAGCTCCCAAATCATATAGGAGTTGGTGAACTTGTCGCAGATGAATTACGTAACCCTCAGCCTTTGTTGGCCACAATCCCAATACACATCTTCCAATTCAGGGTTGAACGATTAGTTCCCAAATTGTATAGGAGTAGGTGAACTTGTCGCAGATAAATTACGTAACCCTCAGCCCGTGTCGGCCACAATCAAAGGCCTTTTACCTTTGGTGACCAATTTAGAAACATCAAATGACAACTCTTTTGTGAAAAAAGAACATCTCAAGTGGTGGTTTCCCTAATCGTTAGCTGCTGCGGGAACTCCGACACGTGCGGCAAGGCTGGCGGCAAATAGTAATACAGCAGGGTCAGGGTGATAAGTCGTATGGTGCTGTTCAAACATGACCGAGCGGGCCAATCAAACTGACCCGGCCTTTAAGCCCAATACACATCTACCGATTCGGGGATGAACAATTAGTTCCCAAATTGTATAGGAGTCAGTGAACTTGTCGCAGATGAATTACGTAACCCTCAGCCCGTGTCGGCCACAATCAAAGGCCTTTTACCTTTGGTGACCAATTTAGAAACATCGAATGACAACTCTTCTGTGAAAAAAGAACATCTCAAGCGGTGGTTTCATTAATCGTTAGCCGGTGCAGGAACTCCGACACGCGCGGCAAGGCTGGCGGCAAATAGTAATATGGCAGGGAGAGGGTGATAAGTCGTATGGTGCTGTTCAAACATGACCGAGCGGGCCAATCAAACTGACCCGGCCTTTAAGCCCAGTACACATCTACCGATTCGGGGATGAACGATTAGTTCCCAAATCGTATAGGAGTCAGTGAACTTGTCGCAGGCAAATTACGTAACCCTCAGCCTGTGTCGGCCACAATCCCAAAACACATCTTCCAATTCAGGGTTGAACAATTAGCTCCCAAATCATATAGGAGTTGGTGAACTTGTCGCAGATGAATTACGTAACCCTCAGCCTGTGTTGGCCACAATCCCAATACACAATTTCCAATTCAGGGTTAATCGATTAGTTCCCAAATTGTATAGGAGTAGGTGAACTTGTCGCAGATAAATTACGTAACCCTCAGCCCGTGTCGGCCACAATCAAAGGCCTTTTACCTTTGGTGACCAATTTAGAAACATCAAATGACAACTCTTCTGTGAAAAAAGAACATTTCAAGTGGTGGTTTCCCTAATCTTTAGCTGCTGCGGGAACTCTGACACGCGCGGCAAGGCTGGCGGCAAATAGTAATACAGCAGGGTCAGGGTGATAAGTCGTATGGTGCTGTTCAAACATGACCGAGCGGGCCAATCAAACTGACCCGGCCTTTAAGCCCAATACACATCTACCGATTCGGGGATGAACAATTAGTTCCCAAATTGTATAGGAGTCAGTGAACTTGTCGCAGATGAATTACGTAACCCTCAGCCCGTGTCGGCCACAATCAAAGGCCTTTTACCTTTGGTGACCAATTTAGAAACATCGAATGACAACTCTTCTGTGAAAAAAGAACATCTCAAGCGGTGGTTTCATTAATCGTTAGCCAGTGCAGGAACTCCGACACGCGCGGCAAGGCTGGCGGCAAATAGTAATACGGCAGGGAGAGGGTGATAAGTCGTATGGTGCTGTTCAAACATGACCGAGCGGGCCAATCAAACTGACCCGGCCTTTAAGCCCAATACACATCTACCAATTTTTCTAATCATGCAATGTGGCACCACCAACCAACTTTTTTTCTTATTAACAAAATCATAACACTTCAGTTAATCTGTGATGCTTTGCATCATTACTTAAAAAAAACGTTCCGATTTTTCTCGTGCAGGTCATCAATAGAATACAAAGGACCTTTCACAAGGAGAACCACCGACCGACTTTGGTGTAGCATGAAAATTATCGGTGGGGCTTTTAGGTGAAAACGCCACATTAAATTCCTGTAAGCTCACCCGATCGTGATTACTCAGTATCTGAGTCTCTAAAGCCCAATACACATTCACCGATTCCAGAACATTTATGTACCTTTGGCATGGAAATTTGTCTCAGCCAAGGCATCCTAACGGAATCGGCCATAGTCGGTAGATGTAGGACAGCTAGGCAAGGGTGAGCCACCGATTAGTGAACCACCTCCTTCAGATGTCCTTTTGTCGCTGACAAGCTTTTGTTTCTATGTTACAAAATCGGTGGCGAAAAGTTTATCAACATGTTGATAAATCCAGTCGCCGACAACGGAACGTTGGTAAATTGTGCTTGATTGAGTGGCCGACATAGGCCGAGGTATTACATATTGCTATTATGATTCATTTCGAGCCATGCCAAAATCAAAGTTTACCATTGTAGTTTTCTGCCCAGGCATTGAATCGGGTAGTGATTCACAAGGTGAAGCCACATAAATTACATAGCGATTCAAACGAGATGGGATTGAGTTCTTACTCTTAACTTTTATAAGTTTCTGAATTTATCTCATCCTTCACATTGACTAATAGGCTAACCTTTGTGACATAATCCCCCACTGAGTATTTTTTTTGTAAATACTCCATGATAGTTGGATACTAGTTCCTAATGTTAAGTCTAGGGGGGAAAATACCAGGGGTAAGATAAATAAAGAGAAGATGCTTCAAACTGTATAACTATGTGACTATTTTATTACATATTCTGAGGCATATTAGTAGTGTTCATAATCTAGTGTGAATCTATATCCAGAAAAAAATGAGGATCCTTGTACGAGGTTAATACAATGAGTGGTGATGAACTGAAATATTGTAATTTGAATTCTAGCCAGAGTGCAGTATGGACCATTCATGTCTTGCCAATTTGAATACTGAAATCAGAGCCAAGTGTCTGAATTTATGTAAACCTCAACTAATGGGCTAACCTTTGCGACACAATCCCCCACTGAGTATTCTTTTTTTTAAATACTCCATGATCGTTGGATATGAGTCCCCAATGTTCAGTCTATGGGGAAGAAATACCAGGTGCAAAAAAAACACACGAATCAAGTGGTAGTTCCCGACTTTAGATCGGTGCCTTATAATCGGCCAGTGTAAAACGGCCTAAACAGAGCCGTTCTGACCCTGAGAGAACCGCTTCACACCCTCCTTATAGTCCCAATCCCTCCGCCAGTAAGACAGATCACCGTCCGCCGTATGATCTGTGTACAATGCCCAAATAAGGACATGCTCTCGGCAAGCCACAATCACGTGACCGTTCTGCGCGAGAGCCGGGCCGCTAACGGCAAAGAAAATTGAATCTGCGGCCTCCCATTGGCTGGTCTTATCCCAAGACAAATAGAAGCATGCGCAGTCGACACCTGGAGCTTCGCGGAGAGTCACGTGGTTCAGGACAAGTGCTGATCTCGTTTCTGCCGCGGGACTGGACGAGAAAGCGCGAGATGTGAAGTGGCCATGGTCTATTTTCTTTGTGGTAGGCGGTGACGTAGACGGATGGTTGCCGGGAACCAGCGTGACGGGCGGACCCTCTGGGTGGAGAGCGAGGGGTGGGAGAGTGAGAGGCTCACAAATGGCTTCCCACTAACCCATCTGTAACTACTCTTTGTGGGTATGATGCATGGTGACCCTGGAAACCCAGGTGTCGGCTCATATCCGCGTCTCCCTCCGCCTCCCTTACACTCCATGGCCCACACAGACCACTGAGAACCTGCATAAAAGATGGGTTCACGTCACGGTGATGAATAGAGCAGCCGGGTGTTGACGTCACGACAATTAGTGGTGACGTCAACACCCTTGACTCCCCTCACTCTCCAAGCAGAGGTCATTGTACGTAGATGACAGGGTCTTTCTGCATGTCTCTTTCCATGAATACTGGAGAACTCGACTAAGTGTCATGCAATAAAAGTGCTCTGTGCGAAAGTGCAAAGTCAATGGTTACTAACATACTTACTACTAGGTATATCATTTATCCACATCATATTAATAAAGTGGAATTCACGGTGGGATTCATGTACCTCAAAGGGTTCAATATCTCATGAGATTCTGTTCCGTTCTAGGGCTAAATGTCGCCAACAACTACAGGGGGAAAAACATGCCTCTGGTTAATGGAACCCTAAAATTTATACAAAGAGATTGTGTTCGAGTACAGAATCTCAGCAGGATTTGCTTCAGACAAACACCCTGTGAGGTACATGAATCTCATCAGGATTTGTCTCAGACAAACTCCCTGTGAGGTACATGAATCTCAGCAGGATTTGTCTCAGACAGACACCCTGTGAGCTACATGAATCTCAGCAGGATTTGTCTCAGACAAACACCCTGTGAGGTACATGAATCTCAGCAGGATTTGTCTCAGATAAACACCCTGTGAGGTACATGAATCTCAGCAGGATTTGTCTCAGACAAACACCCTGTGAGGTACATGAATCTCAGCAGGATTTGTTTCAGACAAACACCCTGTGAGGTACATGAATCTCAGCAAGATTTGTCCCAGACAAACACCCTGTGAGGTACATGAATCTCATCATGTGAATCCCGCTCTATAATCTTGAATTCGGAAGATTCAAACGCGTTTTTTTAATATTATCTCTGTGTACACAATCATTAGGTTCCCGTCCGCTCTCTTTGATCGGTGGATGCCCGACTATGTCCAGTTCGTCAGGTCAATGAAACATTCCCTTAAATCTGTGGAAGAGGTTTCTTTTTTTGGAGAGCATCCAGCTCAGAGGATTGGTCATGTTGTTGCATTACAAACTAATGTTGCTTGGAAGAACAATGAATATCAATGAATATTCATTGAGAGCAATAAAGACTTTTGTAATAAGAATTCACCATTTGAGTTTCAAGCGATTATGTAACTGAGTTATGTCGGTTAAAGAATGTCGATGATTATTCAATGGATTATTTGACTATTTTCAGGAATAATATGTACTTTGATTCAGTAATTTGATTATGAAGCAGATATTGACTAACCCCCTGCCAATGTTGCTTTTTGAAATTGTTATCCCCTAGTTGACTTTACATTGACCAACATCTTCTGGTACCGATGGAATAATCACTGGGTATCCAATCTTTATAGGTAAAATAGACCAATTTACATTTAATTAATTTACATAGGAAATGGACTGAAAATATGTTTTTTTTTCAATTCTTTCAAAAATAAGAACGGTTAAGTTAGATTTGTGTTCCACAACCCTTGGAGATCATCATATAGAATTTTCACGACAATGACATGGGTTGTAACTTCCAAGCCAAATTGTCCGATATGTCCTGCATAAATCCATTAGAAAACGATTCTGCGCAGTGGGCGGATATTGAGACGACACTTGGTGGTATTTCCGGTGATGACGTCATACTTCCGGTCTAGGCCACGTGATCAGGAGGGCGTTATTTGGCGAGATCTGGCGAGATGTGCTGGAGGTTGGGAGCGTGAAGAGAAGCCAATCTGGTTCTGATGGAATACTCGAAATCCTCATCAGTCGGGAGATGCTCCTAATGAAGCCCCCCTCCGCCAGGCGGCGCCACTGCACCAAATACCTGTTTCACTAGTTTCGAGACATGTCTGTGACACCATACAGACAGATTGGGTTGTCTGGTTTTGTGACAAAACAAGTAGCTGCCCTTGGGAAAAGACAAACCCCAAACATAGGAATTAGACAAATCTACACATCATGGACCTGTTTCACTCGTTTTGTGACAAAAGTGAAGACAGACATGAAAAGCAGCACCAATAGTCCTGTCCATAATGAGGTCGAATCATCATGTACTTCAAAATAAGTTTCCTGAATGTTCATTCAACATTAATCCCTTATAGTCAGTCATGATATTCTTATTCATCATTAGAAATCACTGTCATAACACTTTTTTCATGCTAAAGACACAGAAGCACAGCGAACTATAAAACTGGTTTAAGTATACACCGATTTACAACCATGCTTGATAGTGCTTGATAGTGCCTCATCAGATGTGTAGTAATCCTATATGTTAATTCGTGGTCCATTCTGCTTATTATTGTAGGTAGGTAATAAATACAATAAAGACTGGTTTTGTGAACGATTGAAAGTAATATTCTCGTAGTTGACGACGTAATATCCTCGCTAATCGCTCGGATATTACTACGCATCAACTACTCAGAGAGTAGGGCCACTCGTACACAAAACCAGTTATTATCGTGGATGTCCTAAATAAAATGCTCATAGGTTTATTTCTGTAATAGATGTCATTGTCTTCTGGGCTTCATAGGCTGTAAGCCCAATGCCCATCTAATGGTTAAGGGTCGAACGATTAATTCCCAAATTGTGTATGAGTCGGTGAATTGTGTATGAGTCGCAGGTGAATTACGTAAACCCCAATTTCGTACCAACAAATATAAGGAATCTGTAAACTTTAAAGCAGCAACCGCTTGGAACCAGCTGAGCCCTGCACTCAGACAAATTGAAACGGAGGATGATTTCACCTCCGCCCTAAAAAGAATCGATAGAGACAAAATACAACACTACTGAAACCAAATGTATGGGCCCTTCACCCTAGTTAAGGAACCCAACCTACACTATATTGCATACTAAACTATGGATTGCCTGAATTGAACGACCTGTGATAGTTAAATTAATTAGGCCAGTTGGTGCCTATAGGATCCATCAAGATAGGCTGTACTATATTTTATTTGCTATCTCTAAGCTTCTTATGTTACTTGTATTATGATGTTTATAGAACATACGAAACTGCATGAAAATCTTCTAAAACCGCCATATTGTAAGTTTACTCAGTAAGCATCCCGCGCAAGGTACCCCATCCGCTGGAGCCACCGGAAGATAGGACTGATCACAGTCCTAGGTGACCACTCCAGGATAAATAAAAAACCTAAAAAAAACCAAAAAAAAACAACCTTCGCCCGACCAGCAAACATTGAGAAGAGGGGGTGGTGGGTATTAATGCTAAGCAAATCAGTCTACACCTACCGACAGATATATGATTATGCACCCGGGCCAGCAGAGTTAGGATTTGGGAACAGGGCCTTCAACTGCATTCATTGTCTCCTACTAGATTTATCAATATGTTGATAAACTTTTTGTCACCGATTTAGGAACATAGAAATGACAACTTGTCACCATCAAAATAACATCTGAAGGTGTTGGTTCAGTTATCATTGCCTGACCCTTGCCTAGCTGTCCTACATCTACCGACTATGGCCGAACCCATTAGGATGCCTCGCCTGAGACAAATTACCGTCCATTTGTACATAAATGTTCTGAAGTCGGTAGATGTGTTTTCAGCTTTAGCCACCGTCCAACAACTGTTAGAGTGTACTTGCACGCCCTAGATACATCGCCTAGAGGTTAGAGTTGTCACATTGAACTTCCAGCATGCTTAAAAAAAATATATCTTCACTATCCGTGTGCTATTCACTGTGATAGTGAGAAATTAGCAGAGAACCAGTGTCTCAGTGTCTTAGAGGCGTGCCCAGCTGACCATGACCAATCACTTAAGACCAAAATACCTCAAGAGCCACTGGTCCTTGATATGTTTGGATCCAAGATAAGCAGTTGCAGAAATGGCAAATTGACTGGGTGCAAGTGGGTTACAGAAAATACCCCATAGACTGAATGTAACCCAAACCTTTTAATTGTTATTTATCTATAATTGCGCGCTCATTCATCAATGATGAACATGCTATTGGCTCCTATTTGTTAAGTGACCTGATAATCGGTGGACATTCAGTCGCATTTTATTGAGACAAAAAAACACCTGAGTCTGTCCCTTGAGAGGAAAAAGAAACTAATTGTCACCGCTTAATGTCTAATCAGACTTAGCTAAACACAAAGTGACCACACTCTCCGTCCACCTTCACTAATTGGCCTTGCCCAAATTGGCTTTCCCTTTTCTGCGCCTATTTATAGGCGTGTTTATCTGCCACAGTAGAAAATACGCCTACGATTCTGTGCCTAATTGCGGTTTAAAGCTACTTGACATGAAGTGGTCTTCTTTCCTATTGGAGATCAGTTTTACTGCAGAGTAATTGGCTGTATGAATATAGTCCTAATATCAATAACCATTAAGTAAGAGATCTTAGTATTCTGAGAGTAACTTTTCATTTATAATAGACCCTTTTGGGGTATCCCATAATTCAATCTGTTTACAGGCTCTAGTGTTCGCTGGTTTCTGTCGTTGTATGGTGATAGACCTTTGACACATAACCCGCAATTATTGCAGTTTGACGGTTTTTATAAATCTTCAAATTGGAAATCCGATGCCAGAAATGGAAATTTCAGTTATTTCTACATAAAGAATTCAAATTATATTCGGTTTCCCCAGTTGGAAATCAGAAAATGCTTGTTCATCGGAAGAGAGGCGGCCGAGGTGCGGCCAGCCAGTCGGGAGCAGATCCTGTACTTACCCGGGGCGATATTAGGGAGTTTAGTAACGTCTGGAGGATCACAGGGAGGTGTTTTTAAAAGAAAGACCGATGAAAATATCGATCTTGTGGTAGGGCAGGTGGAGTGTGGTAGGGCAGGTTGGGTGTGGTAGGGCAGGCAGGGCGTGGTAGGGGAGGCCAGGGCACATGGTAGGGCAGGCCGGGTGTGGTAGGGCAGGTGGGATATAGTAGGCAGGCGGGGGCGTGGTAGGGTAGGTGGGGCGTGGTAGGGCAGGCGTGGCTGTGATAGGGCAGGTGGGGTGTCATAGGGCAGGCGTGGTTGTGATAGGGTTGGCGGGGTGTGGTAGGGCAGGTGGGATGTGGTAGGGCAGGTGGGATATAGTAGGCAGGCGGGGGCGTGGTAGGGCAGGTGGGGCGTGGTAGGGCAGGCGTGGCTGTGATAGGGCAGGTGGGGTGTCATAGGGCAGGCGTGGTTGTGATAGGGTTGGCGGGGTGTGGTAGGGCAGGTGGGATGTGGTAGGGCAGGTGGGATATAGTAGGCAGGCGGGGGCGTGGTAGGGCAGGTGGGGCGTGGTAGGGCAGGCGTGGCTGTGATAGGGCAGGTGGGGTGTCATAGGGCAGGCGTGGTTGTGATAGGGTTGGCGGGGTGTGGTAGGGCAGGTGGGATGTGGTAGGGCAGGTGGGATATAGTAGGCAGGCGGGGGCGTGGTAGGGCAGGTGGGGCGTGGTAGGGCAGGCGTGGCTGTGATAGGGCAGGTGGGGTGTCATAGGGCAGGCATGGTTGTGATAGGGTTGGCGGGGTGTGGTAGGGCAGGTGGGATGTGGTAGGGCAGGTGGGGTGTGGTAGGGCAGGCAGGGTGTGGTAGGGCAGGCGGGGTGTCGTAGGGAAGGCTTGGGTGTGGTAGCGCTGGCCGAGGTTTCGTAGGGCAGACAGGGTGTGGTAGGGCAGGCGGGGCTTAGTAGGGAATGGGGATGTGGTAGGGAAGTTAGGGGGTGGTAGGGTAGGGGTGTGATAGGGCAAGCAGGGCATGGTAGGGCAGGCAGGGTGATAGGGTTGGCGGGGTGTGGTAGGGCAGGTGGGATGTGGTAGGGCAGGTGGGATATAGTAGGCAGGCGGGGGCGTGGTAGGGCAGGTGGGGCGTGGTAGGGCAGGCGTGGCTGTGATAGGGCAGGTGGGGTGTCATAGGGCAGGCGTGGTTGTGATAGGGTTGGCGGGGTGTGGTAGGGCAGGTGGGATGTGGTAGGGCAGGTGGGATATAGTAGGCAGGCGGGGGCGTGGTAGGGCAGGTGGGGCGTGGTAGGGCAGGCGTGGCTGTGATAGGGCAGGTGGGGTGTCATAGGGCAGGCATGGTTGTGATAGGGTTGGCGGGGTGTGGTAGGGCAGGTGGGATGTGGTAGGGCAGGTGGGGTGTGGTAGGGCAGGCAGGGTGTGGTAGGGCAGGCGGGGTGTCGTAGGGAAGGCTTGGGTGTGGTAGCGCTGGCCGAGGTTTCGTAGGGCAGACAGGGTGTGGTAGGGCAGGCGGGGCTTAGTAGGGAATGGGGATGTGGTAGGGAAGTTAGGGGGTGGTAGGGTAGGGGTGTGATAGGGCAAGCAGGGCATGGTAGGGCAGGCAGGGTGTCATAGGGCAGGCGGGGTGTGGTAGGGCAGGCTTGGGTGTGGTAGGGCTGGCCGGGCGTGGTAGGGCAGGGGGATGTGGTAGGGCAGTTAGGGGGTGGTAGGGCAGGCAGGGGTGTGGTAGGCTACAAAGAGATGTGGTAGGGCAGGGGGGTTCGGTAGGGCAGGCGGGGGTGTGGTAGGCGGGGTGTGGTAGGGTGGGTGGAGGTATGGTCTTGTTGGCGGGTCTCGTATCAGTGCAGGCTACCCCCCTGGCGGAAACAGATAACACCCTATCTGTGATATGTACCTGGTTGTCAGCCGCCTCTACCCGTTACAACCACCCCCTGACGACCGTGGCGCCACCTCTGAGACTACATCCGACCTACGTCACAGAGATAAGCGTGACGTCATGTCTGACGGACGCTGTGATCTCTCTCCGTCATATCAGCTCTTATCATAGTCCCAAGCGGCCTTGTCGCCGGGCCGCTTAGGGTATGAATAAACACTGCCCATGGTGTTATCGGTGTTGGTGTGTGCGGCCTCACCAGTGGGAGTTTTATGTTGTTTTGGTTTTCCTTTTTTGTTTGTGTGGATATTAATTTGTCGGTTTCCTTTTACAATAATTGTATTAGCGCCTTTTGTGCAAGGACTTCAATGGCAGCGTCCTGGAGATGTATATTATAAAAAAAAAAAAACTCACAACCCCCTCAACTTTCAAAAAAGGTAAGGTCTGAGAGGAATACAAAAAAGGTTGTATTACAACGTTTTAGGGCTAAAGTTGTCTTTTTATCATTCCATCCTAACATGGACAGTGTATCTCTGGAGTTTGATGTCCATGATCCTAATAACTATAACCACATAAGTACTTGTCATCAAAATCAGTGCAAAAATTGTCTAGACAGGGAGCCAGTCGAAAAGGCAACCAACATAGTTCTGAATGGGCTATTATTTGGCGCGACACAGGCATAAGCTAGTTGCTGGCAATCACAATAATTTATGCATTGACACAAGCATTAAGTCATGGTCTCAGATTAAAAAAACTACAGCATTAAATGCAGTATATGGTATAGCCAGGCATCAATTAGCAAAATTTCTTTTTAGTTTCAGAGTGTTGATTACGTAAAGGCAGGTAAATCAGAAGGACCTAATCAAGCCCTCCAGACCAGCAGGGTATTTTCACATGAAACATCGCTGTATTTGTCACTGTTCGAACCCTACTCAGATTTACCCGGCATTTACACAAGACGATTATAGGTGACGATTCTTGAATTAAGCACCACCTGACGACTTACCCTGCGTTTACACAAGACGATTATAGGCGGCGATTCTTGAATTGAGCACCACTTGACGACTTACCCAGCGTTTACATGAGACGATTATAGGCTGCGATTTGTGAATTTAACACCACCTGACGACTTACCCGGTGTTTACACAAGACGATTATAGGCGGCGATTCTTGAATTTAGCACCACCTGACAACTTACCCGGTGTTTACATTAGAAAATGATAGGCGACGATTCTTGAATTTAGCACCATCTGATGACTTACCCAGCGTTTACACTAGACGATTATAGGCGGTGATTCTTGAGTTTAGCACCACCTGACGATTTACCCAGCATTTACACTAGACAATTATATGCGGCGATTTGTGAATTTAACACCATCTGATGACTCTCCCAGTGTTTACCCAAGACGATTATAGGCGGCGATTCTTGAATTTAGCACCACCTGACAACTTACCCGTTGTTTACATTAGAAAATGATAGGCAACGATTCTTGAATTTAGCACCATCTGATGACTCACCCAGTGTTTACCCAAGACGATTATAGGAGGCGATTCTTGAGTTTAGCACCATCTGACGACTTACCCAGCGTTTACACTAGACGATTATAGGCGGTGATTCTTGAGTTTAGCACCACCTGACGATTTACCCAGCATTTACACTAGACAATTATATGCGGCGATTTGTGAATTTAACACCATCTGATGACTCTCCCAGTGTTTACCCAAGACGATTATAGGCGGCGATTCTTGAATTTAGCACCACCTGACAACTTACCCGGCGTTTACACTAGACGAATATAGGCGGCAATTCTTCAATTTAGCCCCACCTGACAACTTACCCGGCGTTTACACTAGACAATTATAGGCGTCGATTCTTGAATTCAGCACCACCTGACGACTTACCCTGCGCTTACATTAGACGATGATAGGCGACGATTCTTGAAAAGCGGTCAATGGAAACAACCCAGCTAGAAAATGACGATTAACCTTTTCTGCTTAGATAATGTAATGTGGCACCACCGACAGTTTTCTAAAAGTCTATAAACTGTGAACACTGAGTAAAATCTTACTCCGTGTTTACACGAGACGATTATAGGCGGCGATTCTTGAATTGAGCACCACCTGATGACTTACCCGGTGTTTGTATTAGACAATTATAGTTGGCAATTCTTGAATTTAGCACCACCTGACAACTTACCCGGCGTTTACACAAGACAATTATAGGCGGCGATTCTTGAATTTAGCACCACCTGTCGACTTATCTAGCTTTTACAAGAGAAGATTATAGGAAAATGGAAATGACACAGCGAGGATTATGACCAACAACTTTTTCTGCTTAGGTATTGCAATGTGGCACTATCGACAGATTTCTGAAAGACAATAAACTGTGAACACTGAGCAAAAACTTGGTCACTGAGTGAAAACTACTACCCTCACCGACTATTTGTTACCAAAGCACAGTCAGTGGCACCACCGACAGACTTCTATGGGAACTCAAAAAATCTTCACCCTTTATGTCAGCCAATGGAAACAGGCTTTATGTTTCACTCATGAATTCTGTAGCTGGGAGTTGGGGCTCGGATCACCCTCCGGAGGCTCACACCTATTACCGATCACTGCGGAGCTGGTAATTAACTAATCCTTGATTAAGGAATACTTGATTACCAGATATTTCCTAATTAGCTGGTGTGCGAGATGGTAATGAGAACTCGGCACCAGAAAAGAGCAAACTTCTCTCCTCGCGATCTCTGCAGTGTAAGTTTCACCTCAGTTGTGTTTTAACTCGCCTTTAATCACCTACTGCGCTTAGTTTTAGCTCGTACGTAATCAACGACACCAATAATGAAAACAGCTCAATTCTTTTTTTTTTATAAAGAGTTCAGCTCACTTTAGTATCTTTGATTATCCAAATTCACTTTCTATGTATTACCTTATACCTATAGGCGAATGTCTCACTATTACTGACCAGTAGTACAAATCCTGTTCATTGCTGAATGACCAAAGAATATACATACGTCCCTCTGTACCACGTGACCACTCATTCTACTATTTATTGAGTTGTAGAATGGCATTTTTAATGATAATAAAGAGACACAGTGAGTGTGACTGAATTCCATATGTTCCTTGATATTCTGGTCAGAAATATCTCTGAACAGATTCCATTTAGTCACACTAACTATGTCTCTATATATAACCATCTCATAATATACATTGCTACTTTTGAATGATAAAATAATTATTTATTATATAATACTGATTCTGGGTTGAAAATCGTCTTTACTAGAATTCCCATTTTTCTCATGTTATTAACCTTGATCTCACAACACCAATTAATTTTTTTACACCTTATTCTAGAAAATCTTGCCCTGAGCTTACTCGTTTTTTTCCCTTTCACTTTTCTTTATATTTTGTTTAGACCTCTGATAAATCTAAAAAGATTAGCTCTGACTTTTGTTGAACATTCTTAATTTCAACCATCTCACTTCTTATTTAGTTCACAATTAGGGATCTGCTTCTCTCCTTTGGTTTTCCATGTCGTAAAAAATCACGGTGAAGAATTTGCATAGTTTTAGTTGTATTTAGCTGATAATCAATTCATATAATGCCAGAGATGAAAAGGTTGAATTATAAGTTCATCCCTGAAGCATCTATTCATGTGGCCATGAATACGACATGGGTAGGAGCGAGCAGTATGTGTAGGGGACACAGTCAAAGGTGTATAAATGGTAAGGATATCAAAAATAAAATAAAAAAAAGGCCCCCACTCCGACAATTGAGGTATTCTTCACATTTTTCAAACCCCCACAAGGGCGAAAAATGAGGAAATATTTTTTACAAAAATACCAATGATAAGGACATTGAAATTTCTTTTTTTTAATATGACCTTCGCTCTTCTTTATTAATCCTCAATTTGAATGGAGTTTACAGGTGGATAATACAACAATGAATAATCAAATATCCACATTTGGCTACATGTGTGGTATCAATTGGAGAACAATGTGAAAGCAGATTCAAGAAAATGTTTGTTATGACATTTCAAAGTCTGTTAAGAGTACACTAATGTTTCAGTGATAAGCCTCATCATTCCATAGCCTCCCTTCCTTATGTCGTACTTCATGTAGTTGCTGTCTTTGCCCTCTGCTACATGAAAAACAAGATAAGATTTCACACTCTCTCATAAGATCTCACACCCTTTAAGTCGTGTTCTGTACTCTCAATACGCTCCAAGGAGAAGAATTCTTAACGAACTAGGCTTAGAGCCTTGAGAATTCACTGGCCTGCCTCCTGTGTTAAACATGTACATCAATGCAACCAAAGATTCCTGTAATCTCAATGATGCCACCTAGCGGGAATACTGTGTGCCAGTTGATTCTCAAGGCTCTAAGCCTAGTTCATTAATAATTCTTCTCCCATAGAGCGTAGTGAGAACCTTGTACAGATTACGACTTAGAGAGTGTGATATCTTATGAGGGGGGTGCACCCTGTATGCTATATTGACGGTAAGGCCACTAAAAAAAAAACTTGTTTCTCATCACCGCGCGCATCTGCAAAAACGATTTAAGAAGATTTGTATTAGATTAGAAATGTGTATGTGTATTGGTATCAAATTAAAGCTCCTCTTGCCAGGGATGCTTTCAATGTATAAGCCGTATAAATCTGAAAACCCCGCATACGCAGACACCCTGCATAAGCGGACATTTTGGCCCGGAACGGAGGGTGACCGCTTACGCAGGGTTATACTGTATGTCTAAAGCCCATTTTATGACACTTTTAAGCCATCTTTGATCCAGCATAAAAAAAATTTAAAAAGCGCTCTCATCATATTTTTCATTGCTTGGTGATGGTTTATTTTTGAGTGGCCTAATATATCTCAAACCTGCAAGGTTTGATAATTCAAGGTTTGATAATTCAGTATATGTCCGGGCATCATCCACAAAGGCCTCCATGTGGGCGTTCATGGCATCCCGGGTATCATCATCAGGCGCTTGCTTGACCATCTGCATGAAACCGTAGATGTATTCGATGGCGGACAGGTCGTCGAGAGTGGTCTTAACCCGCTTGGGCCCCCGAAAAATGAAATGGTGAGCGTGAGAACCGTTACCTTTTATTTCGGGTTGTAGGGCTTGTTTCACAGCCTGAGCGACATGCTCGGCTGCCTCGTCACGCAAGTTGATGTCACTCAGTCTGTCCGGGAGTCCACCGGTGGCGACGCGAGCCGGGTGGTTCGGGTGTTGATACATTGGCCTGTGCCCAGCGGCGTCACGAGCGGGTGAGTGCGGGTTGCGTCTGTCCTCCGAGGGGCGCCGGCTTGCTGTCGCCTCAGGTGGCGGCTGTGCGGCGTGCGCCCGGTCCTGGACTAATTGGGAGAGCATGGACGTGATGCTCTCAAGTCTTGCGTCGATGTTGTCGACCCTTCCTGCGACACCCCTTATCATAGCCGAGTTTTCCTTAGCAGTCGGCTTTGATGCTTTCGGCTGGCTGTCTTGTTCGGAGTGCCTGCCGGTGTCCTGCTCTGCAGAGCTGGCACCATTTTGTTGGGCGTACTGGTCAGCCATTTCGTGTGTTGCCGCGATTTTTCGTGTAGTATTCCTCCTTTTTTTGACTGATAAAGGTACTTTCCGTTTGTCATAATCCGTCGGAGTAAGCTTTCAGGGTAAACCTACTCTTAGGGGTAGTGGACTTAGACAAACCGTGACGGAAAAAGAGTCTGTGTAAAACCGTGCAGGGTAACTGCGAAGGCAGGAATGCCGGTGGTAGGGAGGTCAGGTGACCGCGTACGTCACAGTATGTATTACATCAGTGTTCGATTATTTGACACAGGGCAGTAGCGGTTGGTAGAATTATCATCAATTTGCAATTAATACACAATTCCGCCTTGTCTGGGAAATTATCAAACATTACTTACTTAAGTGTTTTCGAGCTTCCTCAGGACTTTGAAATTTAGATTTGAAGAATGATTTGAGCTCTGAGTGATACGCTGGCTTTGTTTCATCCTTTCATACACCAGTTGGCCTTTCACCGTCATTCCTCGCGGATACATCACATACAAATATCGACATAAGAAGGAATATTAATTGCATGTCTAGACGCTACTGACTCCGCTGGAACAAATTTCAATTAATTGTTTCTCTGTGTATCTGTAGGAATTCTAATCTGAATACTTCTATTAGTTTATAAGATAGATCTCAAATATGTGATTGTGTGCAGATACAGCCGACCTAGGACCTGTTTCAATAATAGAAAGTCCTCTCGCTGTTGGTCTCAGTAGCACCACAGTGGCAGTATCCGTTTCAACAGTAGGTTACCTCTCACTGTTACTGGCACCGTTACTGGCACTGTTCACGAGAGGGTCCACCCTCTCACATTGAACAAAACAACCATCTTATAACATATTGTAACATATCTAAATAAAGAAAAACATGCTCTGAACAATTTCATATGTATCTTTAACCCACATCTCGGTTTTCATGGTTTTCTAGTGGTCAACTACTTTGTGAGAACCACTTTATTATCTGAACCAAGAACTGCAGTAACTGCACTACTCAGTAAGTTCCCTACTGTACTGCTCGACCCTATGCTATCACTTACTTTTTTTTTTTTATTGTTTTATTTAGACTGTAAAAGTGGTCAGCCTAAAAGGCCGGTATGGTTCACCCTTACAGTATAGTTGCCTGGGTTTAAATTAACCATAGATGAAGTTGAAGTTCCATTTTCAACATTTTGAACAAATAATCTTTGAGAAAAGACATAGTACACACAAGCTTCAACTCCTTTCGTCAATAACTTTACGTTATTGAACTCATACATATATCACAGTAAAATTCCTAATTTCGAGAAAGACTAGTTTTGGCACACAAGCGATACCTAGAGTATGGGCTTTGTAACTCAGATAGAAATGCACGTAGAAATGTCAAATAAAAACTAAAATGTGGGGAAAAACACGAGGAGTAATTTGAAATTGTTGAATAATTCATTAGATATAGATTTCTTAAATATTCCGTTCACTATGCTGGCATAGCGAATGAAAGGGGTGCAGCGAGACCACTTTTGAAACGAGATTCTCTGGTGCCACTATTACTACCTCTGTTGAGGCCTTCCTCTTGCCTTTACTATCCCTAATATTGAAACAGGGAGCTGTTTCATTAGTTGAAAAAACTCTCGTAGTTGCTCTCACTAACCAAATAGTGGCACCTCGCTAACAGCGAGTGGCACTTTGGACCAAAGCAGCACCAACAGTGGTAGTACCCGTTTCAATAGTTAGGCTTTGTAATTCCGCTAAGTATTCATGTAGAAGCATCAAATAAAAACTGAAATGTGGGGAAAAATACGAGGAATAGTTTGGAATTATTAAGTCATTCAATATAAAGTGATTTATCAATGTCTCATTTGTTATGGTGGCATAGCTAACGGCACTGGGATCTTAACAGCGACGCCAGTTCTGAAACGAGACCTTAGAACTCTCGCTTTTAATGCCATTGATTGCTCTCGCTTTGGCGGTGGCCATTCCCGTTTACTCCCCCCGGCATTTGAAACAGCTCCCAGGTCCCTGATATCTGTCTGCCATTCAGGGCCTTATCATTAAGATTATTCATTCAAAAACAGGAGTTCAAGCAACCACGAAAAAACATTGATAATAATATATTTATTTCCCCACAGACATTCATTTTGGATTTCTCTTTCTGTGATTGGTGGCTTAACATTTATCTCACCCCTGGTACAAGCTTAGCCATAGAAATAACATTAGGAAAAAATACTCGAACATCACCCCCGTAAAGTGATAATACTACGCCACGGCCATGGCGTATTGAATGTGAGATGACGTCATATGTAATTGCTAGGTATATTCGAACTATTCTGATTATCTGATGCTATTTAGTATCATAGAAGGGGGTGAGATAAATCCAGAACCGCACTCGAATAGTAAAATAGACAATATTCCACTCGTTTGGATGTGCCATAATTGTCACTCGGCTTCGCCTGGATGACAATTCCGGTACATCCAAACTTGTGGAGTATTGTCTATTTATATGATTCTCGATGCAGTTCTATATAGATTTTTTCTGCCATACTTTGAGAAGCTCAGCGTAGAAACTGGGGAGAGAGTTTAAAGATTTGTTGTTCCTTTTAGTGAGGAAAGATTCATAGAAAGAGCTGTTACAGTTTGTCAGTTCTCTCAGAAAGTAAGTCCAAGATGTGCAATCTTCCTGAAAAATCTCTGTATCCATCTCAGCCTGGATACCGCGTGCATAGTTCTTAAATCAAGTCACTTAGATATATAAAAAAACAAGGACCACAAGAAAGACTTCAAATAAGCACCAGTAAGTTATTTACCTTTGAATAGGGGTAAGAAATACTGGGATAAGTTACTCAGGAATGTACGAATGTACAATTGTTACCAATTAAAAAAGTAAAAATGTAGGTGAGAGTTCAAGTAGGCAATATATATAAGTAAGTAAGTAGGTGAAGTCTCAATTAGGCACCAGAAAATAAATAAGCAGGTAAGAGTTCATGTAAGAACCAGTAAGTAAATAAGCAGATAAGAGTTCAAGTAAGAACCAGTAAGTCATTTACCTTTGAGTAGGGGGAAGAAATACTGGGATAAGTTACTCAGGAATTACCAATTAAAAAAGTAAAAATGTAGGTGCAACTTCAAGTAGGCACTAGATAGATAAGTAGGTGAAGGTTCAAATAAGCACCAATAAGTAGGTTAGAGTTGAAGTAAGCACCGGTAAGTTTTGGCTCCGGTTTGGCCTTGTGAAATCACTTGGCAGATTTCAAGAAATGTACGATTGTACAAATGTTACCAATAAAAAGGTAAATGAGTAGGTGAGAGTTCAAGTAGGCACCAATAAGAAAATAAGTAGGTCAGAGTTCAAGTAAGCACCAGTAAGTTTTGGCTCCAGATTTCACTTGGTTTGGCCTTGTGAAATCCCTACACCAAATTCCATTTGTGGCATACGACTACCAAGATTAAAGCTCATCCAGTTTTACAATAGTATGCTTAACTGTGTCTTTTCTGTAATAGTCTTAAGGACACACACCGCCTTGATTAGGGGTAAGAAATACTGGTATAAGTTACTCAGAAATGTACGAATGTACAATTGTTACCAATTAAAATAGTAGAAATGTAGGTAAGTGTTCAAGTAGGCACTAGTAAGTAGATAGGTAGGTGAAGGTTCAAGTAAGCACCAGTAAGTAGATAAGTAGGTCAGAGTTCAAGTAAGCACCGGTAAGTTTTGGCTCCGGATTTCACTCGGTTTGGCCTTGTGAAATCGCTATACCAAATTCTATTTGTGGCATACAACAGCCAAGATTAAAACTCATCCAGTTTTACGATAATATGCTTAACTGTGTCTTATCTGTAATAGTCTTAAGGACACACAAGTGGAAAATCATCCCAGTTGGGATGAATTCATGTTGTCAATAAACATTTCTTTATCAAGAAAAAAAAAGAAAAAAGTAATCTATCTATGAATTAGCATGGAATTACAAATAAATAACAATCAAATAATTTGCGGTTATATTCAGTCTATGGGTCATGTTGTATATCCTATGACCCATAGACTGACTATAACCCCAAACCTTTTAATTGTTATTTATCTATTTATAATTCTACGCTAATTAATAGATATTAAATATACCATTTGCTAATCTTTCCAGAACTAATTCCCGTTCACTTCCAGATAAGAAACTGAAGCATACAATTTTCGCACCTAATAACCACTTCCTCCCACTCCGTTAGACAGTATGATATACTTCCCATAATTCAGCTGGCTATCACGTAATCACGGAGAAACCTTCAAAGCGCGCGATACACGTTGCGAGCTACGAGGTAGAAGGTAGACTTATTAGGTGTATATATTACAATGGCTTCAGTCCGGGGTGATCTTTCCTATCCGTATCTCTCTGATGCCGGAAAGAATCACCAAACTACAAAACCAATTTCCTGAGCTAGGTCTGTCAGGTGGGTGTGCAGACTTATCCGGGTTTACTGTGCACTCCATGACCTTGGGTAGGCTCGGGTTTAATGACCTCATGAAAGAGAAGTGAACAAACAAGGTCAGGGATGTGTCTAAAACCAAGAACGACACAGTGGGCCGTTTGATAATCCAGGATAAATCATGGAAATTGTCCTCTGATTGTCCTAGGGCCAATGTCGTTGAATAAGCCAGGAGATTTTAGAGCTAGGAGAGTTCAAGGATACGATCTCATGCAGCCTTTGAAATCTCTTTGTATAAATGCATCGTACAACTCTCCTTTGTCCTCCATTTTGTCCTTAGTCGTCTAAAAGACTCCTATACAATAGATACCTATAGGGCAGTCGTACATTTAGCTTGTTTTTAAAATACAGTATGATAAGTTGTGATTTAAATTGTATTCAGTGGTGGTTTTTTTAAACAAAATGGCTGGTCATGGTGAAAGAGAAAGGAATATGCATCATTTAAAGGAAAAACAGAGGTTCTGGAGGAGCTGGATAATCGTAGGTTTATTCAGCACTTCCTAGGACGTTTGGCTTGTTGATATCAAGGATATATCATAGATATTGTCACACGTCTACGGGGCCTGAGGCTTAGGTTCAAGGGACTTATCCTTGAGAGACTTCTGCACTACTTCCGAGACAATTTTCAAGAGGGATTTTACTGTCCACCAGGTATCTCATTCATGAAACGATATTTGGTGTAGATCGTCCGGGACCATCTAGTATTTCACCTGCAAGAGATATTTTCCCATCAAATCAACAACAATACCCTACAACAGGCTACGAAATTTCCAACATGTTGGAAGTTATTGGGACCTCTTCGATTGGCGTTTTCAATTGCAGCCTATCGTGAGCTGTCATAGACGGAATCGCAGAAACCTGTTTCATTTACCACGATTCTGGCTGACCTCACAAAAGAATCAGAATGGTGTTGGGAAGGCCATCGTAAGGCCAATCGGGACCAGAATCATGGTAGGTGGGGGCTGGGCTTTACCATGAGGTCCATCATAGACCATCGGCGTT
Organism: Alentia gelatinosa; assembly: GCA_950022655.1. Classification (NCBI taxonomy): domain Eukaryota; kingdom Metazoa; phylum Annelida; class Polychaeta; order Phyllodocida; family Polynoidae; genus Alentia; species Alentia gelatinosa. The sequence continues at coordinate 44,906,109 of OX465590.1, read as the reverse complement.
TGGGGGGGGGGGGAGACTTTACAGAAAATAAACCAAAGACTGAATAAACCCAGATTGTTTCATATCTAGGGTAGCTTAAATATTTCAGATTGTTCCTAAGGTGCCTTATCGGAAAGAAGTAGTTTTTTATCCGTTATGGCTTATTGTTTCATCAAAACTTTTGTCTGAGGTTATAATTCAAAAGTACCATGCTTTCATGATGAATAAAAATAGAATTAGCTCCTATAGTTCTTTGTGTTGTGTAATCGTTTCTTCCATCATGCAAACTAAAAGGAAATTGTTGCCACAATTCTCAGAATTTTGTCTCTCTTTATAATACCATAAGACGGGTAAAACTATTTTCCTCATGGCAATAACAACCCTACCCTACATTATGTCTAAATTTCTAGAGGCAACTTGCACGATTCATACTCCTTTCAGTATTATACGGAAACAGGGTTACTGTGGCTGTACGTGATAAATATGCGGTAAAGTTGACGATGAAATGAACCAATGCCAAAGGAAGAGGTTTGCTTTATCGTCAATTTTACCAAGTATTTTTCACTTACAGACACAGTATACCTGTTGTCATATACCTTAAAATATTCTATTTTTAACTTTGCTTCTGGACGTGTTTTTGGATTTTGCAGCCATGTATGCCCTGTATGCCACATACATACCCGATAAATCACCTAGGTGTCGTACGGATATAAATATGACATGAGTAGGAGCAGGCCTTATGTGTAAGATATACAACCACAGGTATATAATAAATAAAATAATAATATACTTTGTCATTTTCTTCCATTTCAGGTCCACTCTACAAGTATGGAATTTCTCAGAAAGACCCTCGTTGGCTATGGCCTTTTGACTACCTACATGGTTTTCTGGATGTGCTCTATGGTATCAGTCCAGATGCTCCAAAGAGAAGTGCCCGACTTCGAACTATCCTTCATTCGGTATTTTGTTGCTACTGTTCTCAGTGCATTTCCTCTCAAGATGACAGAGTTTACATTACCAAATAAGGAACTATATCCCTACATTTTACTCATGGCATTTACCTCCCTGTTTTACTTTGTATTAGTTTTTTTTGCTGTTTCTGTTCTTCCATTGACTTACGTGTCTGCATTTGCATTAACCATTCGAATGATAATTATCTTCATCACATCAAAAATAATGTTTAAAGAGACACATAGCATAGTAACTCCTCTCTCCATTTTTGGTAGCACTGTAGGAATGCTATTTTTGACACAACCTTGGCATGCTTTTGCTGATGGATTCACACCAGGGTTTCTTGAGAAGCACTTGGTAAATAGATCGATCGACACAAATAATACATCCATTGAACACATTAAGCTGGAGCCATTTATGATAAACAATACCTGGTTAGTTTTGGGAGGTTTGGTTGCTGTATTTCTAACGAGTGTATGTGATTCTATATACACAATCACTGTAGGAGTATATGTAAAAGAGGTAAATGCTTCACTCTTAGTTTTTGTGATATCTGTCCTCTGCCTACCATGTAATGGCATTCTCCTTGTTTTCCTGGAGGAACCTATTATGATCACGAATCCTAATAGTATAATGTTGGTGTCAATACATGCAGTAACAACTGGACTTGGTTCGATTGTTGAAACTATGGCATTTCAAATAATTGGTCCAACACAGGTATCAATCTATACAAATCTGATGACCATATTTAATATCATACCTCAGTATACTATACTCGGCAGGCATCTTTATGGAAGGAAGAATGCTATGGAAGTGATTGGGTGTATAATCACGACTTTGTCTGTTAGCCTTAGTATCATCTCATCCCTCAAACAGACTCATGAAGATCTGGATGTGGTGTGACAGCCGTGTTGTCTCCCCTCTCATAAGATCTCACACTCTCTAAGTGCTATTATGTACTCTCACTACGCTCTTTAGGAGAAGGATTCTTAAAAAACTAGGCTTAGAGCCTTGAGAATCCACTGGCCTGCCTCCCGTGCTAAAGACATACATCAATGCAACACAAAGATTCCTATAATCTCAATGATGCCGCCTAGCTGGAATACTGTGTGCAGTTGTTACTGAGTTAGAACCGCGTATACCTATTGTATATTAATGATTTAGTAAATTATGTGAAAGATGCACATGTACGCTTCTATGCTGATGACATGGTCATATATATGGCTAGGAAAGAAAAAGGAAGCAATCCAAAACTCTCTGCAGAATGCTTTACTATTTCCTGTAAATTGGTGTAATCAAAACAAATTGTCGATCAATGGTTGTAAAACTAAATTTATGTGCTTTGGAAGTAATCTCAATGTCAAAATATTAGGATATGTTGAACTGGACCTGAGCAATAGAACTCTTCAAAATGTAGTTTCGTATAAATCTCTCGGATTGTTTCTTGATAAAGGTCTGATGTACAAATACTATATATCAGATACACTAAAAAAGGTGGCATAGAAATCTCAAAGATTTGCCCTTTTTTAGATACAAGAACTGCATTGAGTGTTTATAAAGCATACATAGTACCATATTCTGATTATGTTGATATACTAATCTGTGATGGTCAAAAATTATTACCTGAAAAATTACAGAAAAGGCAAATCTATTGTCTAAGGTTGTGCTAACATGCACACTATGGAACTAGTTTACACCTGCTACATAAAGAAGCAGGAATACCTCTATTACAAGAACGCCGAAAGTGCCATTTGAGAAACCTGATGTATGATAGATCAAGATGTCAAGACTATATCAATATTGGTATTCATTTGAAGCACGGGTTTTAAAAATCCACCAACCAAATTGTCAAACATATATGAGAAGTGTTGAATATTCTGGGGGAAAAGATTGGAATGACCTCAAGCCTATTGTATGTAATACTACTACATTAAAGATGTTTAAAAAGTTAACTAAGTCGATTCTAGGAGAAAGTATAATGGGACAGAATTAAATCCTTAATTAGACCCTTACTGTTATATTGATACTCAGGATTATATTCGAATGATACATACTAATGCGATCATTATCTTGACAACAATGGTAGTTAGCAAATAATATTTTTAAAGATGAATTTAACTTTCTTACTAGATGGTATGTGAAGGAGTTCTACGATGCTTGCATGTTACATGATTACATTGTTTGGCACCTGAAAAAAAACAGCAAAAAGTCCACTGCTGACAGGTTGCCACCCTTATTGGTATATGGATATAAATATATTGGAAAAACAAAATGTAAACGATGACATTTGTACCAATAAAGGAAATTGAAAACAAAAAGTACTGCTGTTTCGAAATCCAGGTGTTAGGGGCTACCCCCACTGGAGTAAACAAGATGAACAAACTGCCCTTTGTATTGTTAAATCAACTATTAGGCCATATGAATTTTATGTTTAAAAGAACACTAGATCAAGAATATGTACAAAATGTTAACAGAAATACAGGGGCAAATGAAGCACCCCTTCTACATGTACTAAGACCAAACTGCCAAGCTTTTCAAAGATCAATCCTGTATAACGGCTCAACAAAATGGAACAATTTAAAAGCTGATGTAAGAAGCATAGACGACTATACATATTTTAAGGCTCTGACTAAGGACTTAATGATGGCAGGACTGAGGATCTGATGAACTGCTATGATATTGTTAACCTGTTTTATGGAGGCTATTAGTGTAAATATAAGATGATAATGAGAGGTCTGAGGAAAGGGGTTTGGATAGAGCAAAGAAAGTCACAGACGATAAGCAAGGTAAAGGGAGAAGGCCGAATATGAAAAACAGGCTTATAAGGCCTGATATTCAGCCTACTTTATTGTCAAAATTAACCGTGTATATTGTGTAAACTACTGGACAAATGGTTGCAGTAGTGTGACAATCCTAACTAGGGAAGCGTATAATACACAACTCTCCGAAGAGTTCAAATCATGTACAACAAACTTCTGTAAACAAGACCATATATTTATGACAATAAAGAAAATTGTTCTGAAAAAAAAAAAAAAGACTATGGTGACTAGTGTTATGGTCGTAGTTCAATGGTGAAACTTAATAAACTACAAAGTGTGCATACTAGAGCACTTCGTATTGTTTGCAAGGTGAAAGCTACCGATAGTAATCTTACTGTACATAGAAGAACACAAATGAATTTCCTCAGTGATACAAGGGAAATCCATCTAGCTAATTATATGTACAAGCAGCAAAATATTGAAGTATTGTTAGATACGAGGAACAGAAACACCCGTTCAAGTCAAAGCAAGTTGTTTAATGTAGCTCGAAGGCAGCGCAGGAGGATCCTGTGATGGTGAGATAAGCGGCGGGCGACCGCACCCGTGACTGGGCCCAGTCACGGGTGCGGTCGCCGCTTATCTCACCATGACTTGAACGGTACAAATGTCATCGTTTACATTTGGTTTTTCCAATAATACTGTTACTCACATATCTAAGCTGTATAACGTGTTTCACGTGATTCGTACTCGTATTCCACCTCGATGTTTGATAAATGTACACACTAACTCGTTCCGTGGATACTGTACTACGCCACAGAACTCTTGATGTGAAGGGATCCGCCATTTTTTAATCTTGCGCCTAGAATTCTGTTGTCGGCCTCTCGACCAATCAAAATGCGTTATTTCGTCAAAGCGTGCAGTCTGTCAGCCAAAGCGTGCAGGTAAGGTTCAAAGGATGCAGTCTGTTAGCCAAGGCGTGCAGTCTGTCACTATCCAAAGGCACCAGTACAAAGATTCACGGCGTACAGTGCATTCTGTGTACACTAACTGTACCCCCAGGAGCAGTACGTATTTACACTGAGTTAGTGCATAGGTATGTAATAGTGTGTAAGACTGACACGTATTGGCCTCTTTATCTTGATGCACATTGATGTACTGACATATGTACCAAGGATTATTTTGGACCTGTATGATAAAGGATCAATAAGGAAATTATTTTTAAAAAAAGAAAGAGTAAGTAAGAGTTCAAGTAAGAACCAGTAAGGCATTCACCTTTGAATAGGGGGAAGAAATACTGGGATAAGTTACTCAGGAATTACCAATTAAAAAAGTAAAAATGTAGGTGCAAGTTCAAGTAGGCACTAGATAGATAAGTAGGTGAAGGTTCAAATAAGCACCAATAAGTAGATAAGTAGGTTAGAGTTCAAGTAAGCACCGGTAAGTTTTGGCTCCGGTTTGGCCTTGTGAAATCACTTGTCAGATTCCAAGGAACGTACGATTGTACAAATGTTACCAATAAAAAAGTAAATGAGTAGGTGAGAGTTCAAGTAAGCACCAATAAGTAAATAAGTAGGTCAGAGTTCAAGTAAGCACCGGTAAGTTTTGGCTCCGGATTTCACTCGGTTTGGCGTTGTGAAATCCCTACACCAAATTCCATTTGTGGCATACAACTGCCAAGATTAAAGCTCATCGAGTTTTACGACAGTATGCTTAAATGTGTCTCATCTGTAATAGTCTTAAGGACACATAAGTGGAAGATCATCCCACCTGGGATGAATTCATGTTGTCAATAAACTTTTCTTTACCAAGAAAAAAATGTAAGAGGGTTTATCTAATATCTATGAATTAGCATGGAATTACAAATAAATAACAATTAAAGGGTTTGTGGTAGTATTCAATCTATGAGTCATTTTGTTTATCTTATGACCCATGGACTGAATATAACCCCAAACCTTTTATTTGTTATCTATTTTCAATTTCACACTGATTCATGAATTTACTATTTGCTCCTTGTTTACACTTTTCAGAACTTATTCATTCCCGTTACACTTCCGGATTAGAAACTAAAGCATACAAATTTAGTCTCTTGCGATGGTTAAAGCCCTGACTAAGGCCAACATGAAGGCCAAGATATGGCAAATGTAGCCCATTTCCCCTGATCTTGTTCTGCTATTAATACCAGTGCTACGTGTATGTATAATTTTATTGATCTCAGCATCATGATTGAGCCAAATGCATATTGCTTTTCTAGTTAAATCCTGGTAGACACCTTTTCTTTTCTTTTAATGTTTTTTTTTTTAAAGTCCTCACAGAAAATGTGACTGTTGATTCTCCCATGGCTTGGCCATTAAAACAAGCCTTATAAAAAGGCTGAGGCCTTCTGCCGCTTTGTTGAGTCCTGAGCCTACAGAAACGACTTGATGCAACATGTGTACATTACATATTGACTCAATAAAGAAATTGAAAGAAAAAAAATTCTCACATAATAACCACTTCCTTCCGCTCCATTTGACAGAATGATATACTTCCCATAATTCAGCTGGCTATCACATGATCATGGAGAAACCTTCAAAGCTCACGATATCTCGCGAGATGATGTAGCGATGTACGAGGTAGAATGTAGACTTATTAGATTATATATTACAATGGCTTCAGTCCAGGGTGATCTTTCCTATCCGTATCTCTGATGCCGGAGAGAATCCCCAAACTACAAAACCAATTTCCTGAGTAGGGTCTGTCAGACTAATCCGGGTTTACTGTGCACTCGATGACCCCGGGTAGGCCCGGGTTTAATGACCTCGTGAAGGAAAAGTGCCCAAGCATGTGAAAGCTTTAAAAGGTACACAAAGGGGAACCTCACTGCCCTACGTTTAACATACTGACTGCTGTACTTTTCAGATCCCAAAACCATACTCCTCTACATTATTAAAAGCAATAATAATATCTAAACAAAATAGCATTGTTTATACCATATAGTATTTGGAGAAACCCATATAGTATTAGATATCCCTGTACTATGCGGTGAATCAATAATGTACACTTGTAATATTTATATATGATCAACACCTTGTACAAAATGTTACATCCTTTTTCATTATCAAACTAATTCCAAACTACCGAAAATGATGCCTGGCCCTGGAGCCTACTAAAAATAGGATATCACGTATATCTAGTAGCTAACTCCAGAATAAAAATCAACTTAAAAGAAAACAAACAAAAAACATGCTCTTCCAGCAATAGCATGATATATGGAAGAATAAATCAAAGGTCGTCCATAAGTGTTGAATTAAATTGACCAACATCGTCCCTGGGCTTTCTTGGCACACAGAAAAGGGTATTCATATAAGATCCAAGATTATTCAACGGACTTCAGTTTAATAAAAATGAAGCGAAGTCAAAGAGCATCAAATAAAGGGGCCGGTTTTGTCAGCCTTGAGGTAGGCTGATTTTCATCGCATAGGCCAACCCTTACATAGCCTACAAATACAACATACAAATGCTAACAGACACACCATATTCAACAAGTAAACTTCATGTCGGCCCGCAGGCCAGTATGGTTACTGTAGGGAGCCGCAAATATGATCTATTGGTTGAAGTATTAATTAATAAAGTAGATGGTAGTAAGTACAACTCAACAAGATCCCAGATTGGTTTGATGGGTGGCTTTTATTGGAACAGTAGTACACACATCGTTTCGGCAAGAGTAGCCTTTTTCAGTTAACATATATAAAGCCTATTATAGAGAAACAGGCTTACTGTCTCCGTACGGATAAAATAATCAGATGAACCGATGCCGGAGGCAGAGGTTCATCTGATCGCCGATTTTACCAAGTATTTTATCCGTACGGAGACAGTCAGCCTGTTTCTCTATTATTATATACCTTAAAATATCCAATTTTTAACCTTGCTTCTGGGGGAGTTTTTGGATTTTGCTGCCGTACATGCCCCGTACGCCTTATACATACCCCGTACGTCACCCAGGTGTCGTACGGATATAAATACGACATGGGTAGGAACGGGCCGTATGTGTAGGATATACTACCACAGGTATATAATAATATTGTCAACGATTCGCCTACATGGGTAGACTTCCATCGCTGCAACTCATAGAGTACATGGTAATGATTAAATTATAACAGAGTACTTCATCTGACATATCATAAACAATCACTGCTATAGTTGTTTACATTATAAACACCATCGTTTGCCAGAGTGAGTTTACATATCAAGTTGTAAAGTCCTGGGACTTGTTTCACTAGTTTCGTGACATGTCTGTGACACCATACAGACAGATTGGGTTGTCTGGTTTTGTGACAACACAAGTAGCTGCCCTTAGGAAAAGACAGACCCCAAACATAGGAATTAGACAAATCTACCCATCATGGATATGTTTCACTAGTTTTGTGACAAAAGTGAAGACAGACATGGAAAGCGGCACTAACAGTGCAAGCAAGAACGCACAAAATGAAGTTTAATGTATAGTTCTTATGAAACCGGACACACCATCTAGACATGTCACGCCATAGATCTAGACATGTCACGAAACTAGTGAAACAGGTCCCAGAGGCCTAGACTAGCTAGATGTAGACCTTAAGAAGAAAGGAGTATGAACTCAAACACAGAGGTACTATGTACTGCTATGAGTCAAGAATTTAACTGAGCTTTAAAGGCATATCGTACAATTTACCTTGAAAATTAAAACCCATGTCATTTTCCTGAATCGTGAATATGATGATCTTCAAGTGTTATGGAACACATATCTAACTTAAAAATCGAGGGTCACCGTGCTCGTTTTTGATTTAGAGATCAATGTTATGATAATTTTATAAAAGAATATATAGAAATTCTGAAAAGTTGTTTTTCACATAGTAAAACCCATGTCATCTTCACAGAATTTAGTAAATGTATAGTAGTACAGATCTTAGCTTTAAAAATCATAGGTCACTGTCTTTGTTTTTGAGAGAATTGAGAAAAACTATATTTTTCTCTACATTTCCTATATAAATGAGTCAAATTTAAATTGGCCTTATTTACCTAATAGGTTATATCAAACTCAATAATATGTTATATTTCACTCACTTGGTATTACAACAAGTCAAATGAGCCAGTTTTACTTGATAATTATCATTATTTGAAAATCACCAGATGGCGCCACTGTGTATTGTAGGGTATGCCTTTAATGCTGAAGCTTCTGAAATGACATGTGCATCCAGTTTATATATATACACACAGCAGGTGGCATCTGAGTTCAGGGTAAGCTTGTAAACTCTGTGCAGGGAGTGCCTGTGGGAGTTACAGCCAATCAGAACTGACCAGTCTCATTCCAGTCTGTTGCACATGCCAAGGAGGGCCGCTCACTTCACTGACAACTCAGGTGTCAGTGTCATGTTAGAGCGCCCTGCCCCAATGTGGCCAGACCGGGAACTAGAGTGAGTGATAATGAGGGTAAATATGCCATTCACCACATGGCCGCCGTACGGTCAACATCAAGACCGGGAGGGAGCTACTACAAGATGGTGACTGTACTAATGCAGTCATTTTGGTACTAATAAATATGGGCAACATAGAAACCAATATAATTGGTCACGATAGGGATGTACAGACTGGAACTTTACAAAGTGTTCAATTTATATCCCATATCGGTCAATTAAACAAATGATAGAGAATGTCCTGAAGTGGTGAGTAAATTAGACTAATGAAGATGAGAAGGTCTCTCCGACCTGGGAGATGTTGATAAAGTATATTCATACATCTATTTATTTTACACTGGGCCAGATCATACATTAGCATAGTCTAAGTGGCTAATTTAGGTCTCTCCGACCTGGGAGATGTTGATAAGGTATATTCATACATCTATTTATTTTGCACTGGGCCAGATCATACATTAGCGGAGTCTAATTGGCTAATTTACGAATAGCGTTTTTGTACAAGCTTTTCAAACCCCAGTCGGGTCATACCAAAGACTTACACAAAAAATGGTACCCACTGCCCATTTGGCTTAACAATCGCCACTATAATGAGGAGTAGGGGTCTTAGTCCATGAGCCAAAGGGCCATATTTCAGCAAAATACCCCACTCTAAGGGAGTAATCTTGTCATGACTTTTTGAATACCTATATGTCTCTAGTTCATGACCAGGTATGATAGGATTGCCAGATGAGTAGCTTGATGTTTGAAATCGTATGTTTAATGTTACACAGACCATCAATTTTGACCATTTTCTTAAAACACTATTGTTTCTACTGTAAGATAACTATGTATTGCAGATGCTTGAAAGTTTAACACGATATTACCATATCAATGGGCCATCATCACGGAAAAAATTTGTGACCTACTCACAGGACAAAGTCATATTTGAGGGACATCAATTGTGAAAAATTGATTAAATCCTACAACAGACAATGTACTGTTTGTCCATGTAACTCTAAAATCAATCTAATCTGTCCTGTCATACTTTAGAGTGATTCTTACATGTCTGGAGAGTACATTGGTGTATGATAAGATGTTTTATGTACCGCATTTCAGCCCAGACGGATGTTATACTAAACCATAGTTGTACTAGGTTATGGTCCAAAATCCCATGGAGGCCCCCCCCCCCCCCCCGCCACCCCCTCTAATTAACCCAACACGGGAAATTGGCATAGAGTATTTATTACTCGAGAAGATAATAAGACCAATTACAAGTCTGTAATAATTCTGTTTGATATTTCAAGTCTATAAAAAGTTCAGTTAGTCCAGTTGTGGGGCGGGTGGTGGTAAAGAAACACGTCTTATGTCTTTAGATCCTGCCGCCAAAAGAGGCCGAAGCGTAGTGACATTACGAGATGACATGGCAGTTGACCTCGGGGTCAAGGCCGGCGGATAACAAGAAAATTTCCCGCTTGATAATTAACATGCAATTTATCAATTACTAACCAATTAAACCCAACACGGGAAATTGGCATAGAGTATTTATTACTCGAGAAGATAATAAGATCAATTACAAGTCTGTAATAAGTCTGTTTGATATTTCAAGTCTATAAAAAGGCAGAACGGAAGACTGAACGAGTCTTACGAGAGGTTGAATGTAGCAAGTCAGACTTAGCCAAAGAGGCCGAGAGGGCCTTGGGGACATTACTCGAGTTTACGAGGGGAACGTAGGCCCCAGTCCAGACTTGGAGGTCCACGTTGCGTGGTTCATGAGGTCCGGTAGGGCCACGTCTGCCGAGGCCGCAGCTGCCTGGGCTGCACCTCGACGGAGGCTGTGGATGGAGAAACGATCCGAGTTGGGGAGGCCCAGGGCCTTGAGGCCCCAGCGGATAAATGATGTGAGTTGCCTCGCGGTCAGGGGGGATGCCGCCTGACTGAGAAAAGCTGGTGCCCAGGGCAGGGCGGGAACCGATGCTTCGTATCTGGACCAGGCTGCCACCGGGCAGGATGCCGAGGCCGCCAGTAGAATTAGGAGCGAGACCGCCGATGACGGGTCTCGGATTGTCTTCGAGGAGTTTATGATGACCCTGAGGCCGCCTCCCCCCTCCTGCTGGATGTCTCTGCGCAGGAGGGTGTGAGGGCCAGGACCGAGGGTTGAGGGGCTCACCAGGTTCGAACCTCGAAGCATTGCCGCGAAGCCGAGAAGTAATGCTGCCCTTATGACCTGGGCCGGGGGGGCCGCTGCCGAGGCCAGAGCCGCGAGGCCAGCCACAAGGGCAGGGGTCATTGGGGGGGCCTGAGCCGGAACATGTGTAGAGAGACGAGCAGTGCCAGAGATGACTTGTTTTACCAGGGGGTGGGCGAAGGCTGCAAGGTCCCCAGCCCGAGCCGAGACCCAGGCCTTAGCTCCGGAGAGATAGTTGAGGACCGAGGCCGGCGAGGACAGGGAGTTGGTGAGGAACTGGACATACAGCGCCACATCTTTGATGGAAGGAGATGCTGGCGGCACTCCGTATGCTGCCACAAACGCCAGGTACGCTCTGGCCTGGATGGACTTATTGGCCGCCGTTGCCCTCGAGGTTGCCGCACTCGCCGAGAGGAGCATCTGGGTGTGTAGTGGTAGAGGCTCTGGAATCAAAAGAAGAACGAGAGCAGTGGGTGTGGCACAACAGGTTGGCATTGAACAAGGTTGTGCTCGCGGGTCAAGCTCGAGGCCCAAGCCGCAGCCGGCTTCGAGAGCAGTCCGCGAGCCAAGAGAAGTGGGAAATCAAGGGCGGCCCCCGAGGTCTGGTGAAAGGAGAGGCGTATGTCTCTTCCCGCCAGGTGGAGCCAGACCTGGCGGGCTACCGCCGCGAGGACGTGGTCCGCGGTTCTGCCTGTAACCACTGCCTCTACCTCGGGGACGAGGTCAAGGCCAAGAACGAGGGCGGTGCCCTCGGGGAGGGTATACCCGAAAGTGGCGCATGTCACGAGGACCGCGCAGGCCTGAGCGTGGGCCTTTTTTGAGATAATTATTTTCATTTCTGGGGTGAGTGGTTGTACAAAATAGGCCTTTTTGTGAACCGCGGCCACGCCCCCTTTTGCATGAGCAACACAGATGTATTCTGTTGGCCTATTGGGGGCTATAATAGCCAGGCCGTTGTATTTTGAAGCGTACGCCGCGTACCAAGCCAGGTCCGCTTTCGCCCCCGAGGACAGGCCTATGAGGCTGTTGTCTCGGACCTTACGAAGGGTGGATAAGAGATGATTGGTGAATTTCCTGGCCGGAAGTACACAGGTTGAGATGTATATGAGTCTACCCAGAACGGATTGGAGGCTTTCTTTCGTTATTGCAAGTTTCCCCAGCCATTTTTCGCAAAGTTCCCGTATTTCTACGATTTTTGGGTGAGAGGGATCGAGACTCGGCCCGCAGCCGTATTTATGTCGTATCCGATCCATTCGAGGTCATTGGTAGGGGGATTGTAGAACGAGGCTTGTGTCTGAGTCCCTGTACTCAGACACACCTCAGAAATCACAGGGACATGAAATTAAATCCCCATACACCACTGATTTTTTAGGATGGATTTTTTGGAAAACATTGGTAGGGGGAACACATTTTTTAGGTGCGAGGGCCAGACCGAGGCCGCCGGCAAGGGCCTGGAATTCGCGAAAAGCTAGAGTGATGGCATCCCTTATAGTGGGGAGGTTATAGGTGAAACGATCGCCCTCAAAGTTACCCTGGGGGATACCGTCATTGACGCTAGCCCCCGAGGGGAACGAGAGGTCGACTATGATTCTCCTACCCCTGTCCTTTTTTTCTCGTGTCATAATGGGGGATACCTGTGCCCATTCAATAAAAGGAGGGGAACTGAAGGGTCCCAGAAGGGCCCCATGAGCCAATTCCGTCGCCACATAATTATCAATTGCCCCAGGGAAAGCCTCCGCTGAAGCGTGATTTTTAATTGTGGATACCGGGATAGTGGAGCGAGGGTAGCCCGAGGGCCAGCCGAACTCGAGGTAGTCTACGAGTCGTTCATCATGATAGCCCTTGAGCTCATGCCTCCAGGCTGGGATATTAAGGCCAGATGGTATGGGGATCCGAGGGCCTGCGTAGTTGGGTAGGCCGGCCCCCATGGCCCCTTCATAAGCTTGGTGATGTACAGCGGCATCCCTTTTAAGGTTCGCCGTGGCTCGTGGCCAGAGGGATGCCACCGTGGTGGCATATTCACCAGGAGAAATATACTTTGGTGGGTTCTCAACTGGAACTGTGTCTGTAGGGATAAGTGGGATAGCTTCCCCCGTGTCTGTGTGGAGTATGCCGGGGCTGCAGCTAGCAGCGCCACAAGTAGTGGTGCCGACACCTTGCGGGAAACCACGGCATTCCATCGCAGCGGTGGCGCCATCTCGTGGCATATCCGGGACTCAAAAGCCAAGGGGTGTTGGGCCGGGCGGATATGAAACATGTCTCGTATCATTGATCACATCGGGAACATTACAAAATTTAACAGAGTGAAGAAGTTGATTGTCGGTCTGAACCGGATAAGCTCCCTCGGGGCTGGGTGAGCTAGGGCAAAAGCCTGAAGTGAGCCCGGAGGCTTGAATAGTGCCACATGGGCGAGAGCAGAATGTGCTTGGAGAGCAGGGAACTTTTTCGTGAGGAATGGTGGTCCCTGGGTGCCCGTTATTGGGAGGCTTTGGCGAGCCTAGCGCCGAAAAGGGGGGGCAGCACCCCCCTCCCCCCCATTTGCATTTGTGGCTGCGTGGCGTGTCTTAATGCGGCAGTCCCTTTCTGCATGAGGGTGGTAGGCCGAGAGATTGAAAAGACAATATGAGCATATGTGAAGTTGCTTCTGGCCTGCTTTAAGGTGACCGTTGGCCTGTTGACAGGCCCCGATATTAAAAGCTTTGCAGGGTGGGCCCCCCCTGAGGTCTTGCTTATCCGCCTGTTTTTCTGATTTTTCTGATTTTTTACTTGCCCGAGGATTATTTGAACCGGACAGTTTTCCCAGAGGCGAGCGAGAGATTGAAACCCTGAGCATTTGAATCTTATTTGTATCCTCCCAGGCCTTGCTTAGGCGGCCTTCAGAGATAAGGCTTAAGATTTCCTCAGACCATGCCCGAACCTGGTCGAACTGATAATCTCTGGCATCCTCTAAGATATCTTTAATATGAGACAGAGTATGGGGTGCCCAGTCTGACGGATAGGCTGGGTCCTCGATTAGGCGAAAAAGGCCCCAGAGGTATTCTGCAATATTTAGATCATTGAGAGTGGTTTTAGCTTTCTCTGGGCCTCGGAAAACATATGTATGTGAGAAAAATGAAGGCTTCTTACCTGCTGTGGCGAAGGCATGGGGGGTCGCTTCGAGTAGCTTCACGACCTGAGCCTGAAGCGCTTCCGCGCCTGCCGCCTCGGCAAGGCTCGTTGGAAAAGGCGCGAAACTTAGCGTGCCTGGATCTCTGGGGTTGCGGGCAGCCGCCGCGGCCTCTGCCAACCTCTGAGTGGATGGAGAAACGATCTTATACGGGGCGAAACGGGTATCTGCCCGAGCTGGTTGCCCTCGAGGTCTTTTAGTAGTTGTTGGGGATTCGCTATCCGATGCGCTCGTCACCTCTGGTGTGCCTGCTTTGTCTTGGCCTTTTGCTGCCAGAGCACGAATCAGGCCTTCCATTTCTACGAATTTATCCCCGAAAGCCTCAATTTTTTCATCCAGTGCCGTTACTTTTTCATCCAGGTCTTTCTGTTTGACCCCTCTGATAATTGTCGGAGTCTTGGCAGCATGTTTTGGCATCTTTTCCGTTCTTTTAGATGTTGCTTAACCGTAACCTAAAGAAACACGTCTTATGTCTTTAGATCCTGCCGCCAAAAGAGGCCGAAGCGTAGTGACATCATGAGATGACATGGCGGTTGACCTCGGGGTCAAGGCCGGCGGATAACAAGAAAATTTCCCGCTTGATAATTAACATGCAATTTATCAATTACTAACCAATGTATCACAAGTCATAATCCCACCCCACCCGCCCGCCATATGATACCGACTTGAATAGTTAATGGGAAATGAAATATGCTACCAGTGGTGTCCCCAAGTGGCAGAGAACGGAACTAATGGATAGTGGTGTAAATGCAACAGAATCAGACGTATATATGAATCAGGCGTATATGTGAATCAGGCGCCTACACATGAGGCGTATACACACAGGGGAATAGGACGACCTTGTATACGCAAAAGCATACCTATATAATGCCGGGCCTATACATATATAAAGTGGTTAGTTTTGTGCAGTGTATTCAAATATGCTATGTTGTTACATTGTGGATAATTTGAGAATTATAGTTAATTTCTGAGGACAACATAAGGGCCACGCCCCTTTATTCACCTGTTCACCTTCATAATGTTTCAGTATCGACAGACGGCACATCCCACCTTTGTTACACAGCAACAACGCAAGAGGGCGCGTCCACCCATCGTCGCCACTACCACAGAGGGCGCTGCAGCAGCCTCGTCGGACACTTCAAGCTGGCTTCAACCCACCCACCCTCACCACAAAGACAAATTATTTTTTTTTAAATCTTTTATTTAGACTGGTAAAGCTCAGTTTTTTTATAAAACTGGTTTCCTTGCTCGACCAGTGTTTGGTTTACAGTAACCTTGGTCGTAGTACATGGGCATTGAGTGATCGACTCAATATTATATAGTAATAATAACAATAATATTGGTAATAATTACATAATAATAACAAACAATCCAAATACAGCAGACAGACTATGTGAGGGGTGGTCACTGTTGTTATCTCAGGCGATAATTGCATCTAATGACATTGCACAGCATAACAAGTTTAAATCTTAATAAGGTAGTAAAGTGAGTGTAACAATTTGTAGCGCATCTTCAAGGTCTTGTAAAGTAGTTAATCATTAAGAACACGATGCTTCACGGTATAGTGGTTTCTAGGAAAAGTTTTTGCGTTTTTTTTAATTCCTCAAAATTGTCAATATTGCGTACCGCTGAGGGCATTTCGTTCCATAGCTTTGAACCATAGTAGTTCAGGCTCTTTTGAAATTGAGTACACGTCGGGTGATGTTGTTTAGAGGTAATACCAGCTGTATTTCTAGTAGTTTGTACATTCACTTTCAACATAGATTCAGTATTTTTCATATCGTACATAAACAGTTTTACATGGTACTCTCTTCTATCATGTAGGACAGGTAGCTGTGCGCTGCGGTGCAATACAGTTCTAGGTGTTAATGGGGGTGCTTTATAGATTGTACGTAGGGCATCATTTTGTAGTATTTGTAATCTGTTGACATTTGCTAAGGAGGTTTGAACAAAGAATATATCACCGGAGTCCAGGAGTGGAAGAATCATTGATTTGTAAATATTAAGTGCCGCATTTGCCGTTATGTATTTTCTTATTTTTCTCAGAATGAATAACTTGTGGGAAACATTTTTGGTTAGTGCATTTACATGTGAGTTGAAATTTAGATTCTGATCCAGGATTATTCCTACGTATTTATACGATTGGACTAGTTGTATTTGTTTATCATTTATTAAAAGTACATCGGTTTATTGCGTCTTTGTTTACTTTTTTTTAAGAACCGTATAACATCGCCTTGTTTTTTTTTTACATTTATAAATAACCTATTTTGATTGCACCACTGCGCCAGTCTGTCCAAGTCTGTTTACACATCGGCAGTGATATCATTGATATCACTGCCGGATGCGTAAATCACAGTATCATCTGCGTAGTGCAGGCATTTGCATTTTGATATAACCTTTTCTAAATCGTTTACATAGATAATAAATAATAGTGGCCCCAGGATTGATCCCTGTGGCACTCCACAGGTGATCAATCTCTAGGGCGACTTTACATCGTTTGCCATTGTTTGTTGTACTCTATCTGTTAAATAACTGGTATACCAAAGAAGAAGGGTCGATTTAATTCCTATTGTTTCAAGTTTTTTTAATAGAATAGTATGGTTTACTGTGTCGAACGCTTTTCTGAAGTCTATGTATGTACAGATGGTAAAATGTTTTAAGATCAGGCTATTATAAATGTCATGTGTTAATTTAGTAGCTGTTTTGATGGTTGAGCGGTTTGATCTAAAGCCATTCTGTTTATCTGATAAAATGTTGTTTTTGTCTAGGAAGGCAGTGGTTTTTTTATGGACAATTTTTTCTAACAATTTTCCAGGAAGGGGGAAAAGAGAAATTGGTCTAAGGTTATTTACATCTGAGCTATTTCCTTCCTTTTTTAGTGGAATGACAGTAGCTTTTTTCCAAGCTTCTGGAAAAATTCCTCGCCTTAACGAGGTGTTAAAAATGTATACGAGTTGATCCAACAAAATCTGAAAAGCGTCTTTCAGGTATCTACTTGCTAGTCCATCTATCGCTGAGGACTTTAATACATCAATCCGATTTACCAAATTTAAAACTTCCTCTCTGGTGGTTTGAACATCATTGAGCTTGCTGAGTCCAGCAGTTACACCATTGATCCAGGGTTCAGTACAGTTTTTGGCAAGGTCCGGTCTAACTTCCACAAAAAAATTATTTATATAGTCAGCTGTTTCATGGGTGTCAACATCATCGTCATTATCCTTAAGGTTAATATGCGAGTTCTTACACTGATTTTCTTTAGTAAATTGTGATAAAGTTGACCAAAATTTCTTATTGTCATTCTGATTTATTTCTAAAATTTCCTTTATGTAGCTGCCTCTGGCTTTTCTAAGTGCATTTTTGCCGCATTTCTGGCTTTTTTTGCATTTGCCCAGTTTGCATTTGTTTTTGTTTTTTTTAGCTCTAGCCAGTAGTCTATCCTTTTCTTTGATAATCTCTAAGAGCTCGTTAGAGTGCCATGGTTCCCTATGTTCCTTGACTGTAAATGTTTTTATTGGACACATTTGATCCAGACCTTGCCAAATGACCTTACACATAATCATCCATAACTCATTTGGATCCTCTATGGTGAAATAATTATCCCAGTTGTAAGCTAATAATTCAGCCTCAAATTGTTCTCTAGAGTAGTGTCGTGGTGACCTGCCTTTGAAGGTAACTTTCTTGAAAACAGTGGTAGGTTTTTTCCGTGTTACAAAGATACCTAGGTGGTCACTTAGATGAGTACCTGTTAGACCAGAGTCAATGTAGTTATTATTATTTGTAAGTATTAAGTCTAAACAGCTATCCCTGATTTTGCTATAACGTGTTGCCTCTCTAATTAATTGATGCATTCCTAAGGCAGTCTCCATTGATCTTAGCTCTTTATTCTACGGTGAGTTATTTACCAAATAGTCAATATTATAATCTCCAAGGAGAAAGACATCAGCTTCCTTATTTATCGTCAAATCAAATACGCTTTCCTTAATCTTGTTGCAGAAATTTGTTACATTACCATATGGGGGTCTATACACAGCAGCAACATAAATGGGTCTTGTATTTTGTAATATAACTTGTACCCAGATAATCTCAATATCTACAGAACCTATGTTCAAATAAGCTACTTTACTATAGTCACATTTTAACCTATCACTAAAGTACATACCAACTCCTCCACCCAGTTTTATTTTATCTGAGCCTTCTTCACGCCATGACCTGTCACATCTGAGTAATTCAAAGCCTGGTAAATCCACTAAGTATGTAGGCATGTCTTCAGTAGCCAGGTTTCGCTCAGGCAACACACGTCAGTAGTCGAGTCTACTAGTAGCTGATGGACAGAATCGGCCATAGACTCCTTACATTGTAATGCGCTAGCACTAGTCCCTTATGAGTGTCAGTCATTTACATGGTATGGTTTTGTTGCATTCAATATGGGGATTAGTTTGTACAAGCAACTATGACATGTCAGGTTAATACAGTATCGGACATAAGAAACACAGCAAAAAATCCCGGCTCCAGTCTGCATGGATATAAATACAAGATAATTACATATAAACAGGTGCAACACCCTTAACCACCGTTTCGGCATCCTCGGCCACAGTGGTACATCAAACAATAAAAATAAATACAAAAAAAGCAAAGAAAAAAAGAAAAAAAAAGGAGAAAATAATAGGAGAGGAGCGAGATGTCGTCTCCCTCTGTTGAAACTGTCCCTTGAGGTAGTTAACATTCATAGTAAGCTTGGTGTCCAAGCAACCTCTATAGCGTAGGGCAACTAAGGTGTCTGCAGGAGAAGGGGGCGGGGTGAGGCAACCTGACCTCCCCTTTGGGACGGACCAAGACCTGCTCCCACTCTCCGAGTACCGTTTTTATGCCCTAGGCATTTTTCTCTATACACATTGACTTGTCAATTTCATCTAAGCCACTTGGCATTATTACATTTATAACCATGAGTCTTTTCATAAACAATAAATGAAATTCTCTCCAGGGACCTGTTTCAGTAGTTTCGTGACATGTCTAGATGGCGTCTGTGACACCATACGGACAAATCACAAGATTGCAATCGATAACACGCGGAGTTTCACTCACTTCTCATAAGAATTAAGCAATGTTACTTTAGCATGAGTAGGGCTTACATATAACCTATAATCGTTCCAAATATGAAGAAGATTGGGCACTTCGATCTTCTGATATTTGCTAGTCTTTTTCCGCTGTTGCTTCCACTGTTGATGCCGCTGTTGATGTCTGTCTAGGCCTAATGTCACAAGCCTACTGAAACAGGTCCCAGATGTTGTCCTCGCGAGTAATTATACATGCATGTGAAGGAATATATATACAAGTATCTATATCAGCTCTTATTAGATGAGATTTAGCTTTCAGTGTCTATAATTAATTTTCATTAGACATAGTTTATATCTCTCTAGATTATGTTATTTTTACAATAAATCATGGACATACAGCTCAAGAGATGTCCATGAACATATGTTTAGAGTTGCATAGAATCGATGAGAACTAACATCACAGAACTTTATATCCAAGGTCGTGGTGATAACATGTAATTGTAATACCAGTATTACTGAGTGAGCTACACGATTATATATCTATAAGGTATAATTAATAATTCAGATCATACTTAGAAGGAACCCCACGAGATGAAAAGAGCTTGGTCCATACTCCCCCGAGTTTGACTGCAGAGTTATTCACGAAGCGAAGCTGGATGAATTACTCTGTGGTCAAACGAGGTGGAGTGTGAAACAAGTTCTTTTCATCGAGTGGGTTTCTGATTTTATCTCACCCCAGATATTTTTTCTCAATAGACTTAACATTGGAATCTCGTCTCTAACACCCATTAGATATTTAGGAAAAATATCCAATGGGGGATAATGTCACAAATGTTAACCCATTAGTCAATATTAAGGGTGAGATAAATTCAGAAACCCATTCAAGTTTAGGGTCAGAGCTCGATCCCATCTCATTTGAATCACATAGCAATTCATGCAGCTTCGCCTTGTGAATTACTACGTGATTCAAACTCGATGGTATACGAGCTCAGACCCTAAACTTTCATGGGTTTCCTCTATATTATCTCACCCTGTATGAAATTATTTATTGATAAAATTAGTCATTGAGTATTAGGTACACGAACCTCATTGCTGTGGAGTACGAGTTACTAATGTTAAGCCTATGGAGAAAAATACCGGGGTGAGATAAAGTTTAGTACTTGGTACTCAATTATTTGTCTCTACCTTTTTGTTTATGTGTGGCCATCTCAATGTGAAGGAGTGTCATCAAAACAAGGTTAGAGGGCTGTCAAGAAATTCATGAAACTCACTTTGTGTGTATGTATACACTAAATGGCTAAACACTTGGGGACAAAGTGTTTAAGTGTGTAAGAAATTCGGTGGTTAGGTAGTATGATAGTTATGACTATAGTCCTGAGCGTTTAATATGGGACAAAAAACTAGTTTTTTCTAACTTGAAAAAGGCAAATCGCTCTTGTGTCATGAATAATAGGGCGATTTTTACAAACAAAATATTGTTAGAAAGCTAAGACTTGTGCCTATCTGTCAGTATAAACCTGATATATCTGTGTCATGGCTAAGATTTCCTGTTGTAGATTGAACATTGGAATTTCTGAGGTAAAAACACTGAAACATGTTACATTCCTGTCTTCACAGCGATTTAATGAAAAATCTATCGCGATGACCTATAGAAATTAACACCCTATCTTCTTAGCTATTTCAAGACAATTAAAATGATACCTACATTGCCAGGCTGTGATAAATATTTCCTGAGATACAAGAGCATTATGACAGATGACAAACATTCCAAACATGCCCTAAAACGAGATTTTCTGATACTATTGCATTTTGGGCAAATGGCATAGCTAGAAACGGCCAATAATTATCTCTAGATAATAGTTGATCAATTAGATAGCCTACTGGTTTATTCTGTGGGAGTTGATCTACAAATCGCTCTTTATTTAAAGTATCTGTGCTGCTTATTGACTGAGATAGGACTGAAGGAAAATCAAGTCATACTTGCTTATTTATAATGTCAGTGATTCAAGCAGAAATATGACCTCAGGCCAAAGTTCTTTGATAAAATGACAGGTGGCACCACAATTTTAGAATATTAGGCCTGAAAAGTGTGTTATATATATTCTTTTTAATGTTCTCTTGATTTCTATCTACTTAATTTTCGAAAATATCATCTTTTACCAATGCTGCATATAATTGAACTAGATAGTGTCATTTTACCCATATTAAACGCTCAGGACTATAGTGCAAATAAAAGAATAAAATTTAAATCTAATGGTGTTTACATATATGTGTGTAAATGTGTAGTGTAGTGTAGTGTAGCGGTGGGGAGTGGATGCTTGTCCCATTTACCAAGATCCATATCTAATTACCAGTACAACCTTAGACTTGCTCAAGTCTTTGGTTATGAACATTCGTTAATCACAATCAGAATAAAGTTCATTCTAGTATGTACCCTTCTCTGACTGGCCCATGAATCAAAGACTTGTCCACTATGAACAGAATCTCCTGTTTATGGCCCCAAGCCACTCCCTGTAACCCTACACCTCCTCCTACCCCTCCCCCTACCCTCCTCCAGTTCCCTGGCCACCTGTGTAATCATAGCAATACATTTTGCCTACTTCTGACTGTGGCCCGATTAAGATCAAAGTGAGAGGGTATCAATCTCCCATCAGATATCCTGATCAGTGGTCAGGATATCTGTATGGAGAGTGCTGGAAATACTGGCGCTAAACAGAAATCCAATACCAGTACCAATTGTACCAGTCCCTGTATCCCAGCGAGGAGGATAGCCATAGGATGCAGAGACTGTAGCCAGTCTAGTACAACCTATACGATCATCCTACCATGGTTAAGGTCGTCTCAAAATCACGACCGCTATGATTATTTGTAAGTATCATATATAATTTGTGTAATCATCCAACCTTCTCATCGCCTAAATGCTTAATGACCCAATTATTCTTGTCTAACTTTTGTTACATTGATGATATATGTGAGTTCGCTTAGCACTTGGATGAAATAAGATCGGTTAGAACTAGCAGAGCTCTGTGGATTACTAGCTGCTTCTGGGTACATAGCCCCAATCGACATTGTATAACTATGGCCATGGTTGGATTCATGGAAAATGTGAGTTAAAAATCTGTTGTCATAGTAATACATTTTAGAATTATCCTCAAATCCAAGGTTGGGGAATCTCTAGGTTTCAGATTTCAGATTAGAAATATACATACCAGCTACACAAGATTGTGAGCAGCACCAGGTTTGTCAATGCAGACAGGGGGTGAAGACTTTCAAGTACAGTAGAATCCCGCCTAACGGATACCCCGCGTAAGCGGCCACCCCGCGTCAGCGGACACTTTTGCTCGGAACGGAAATTTTCCCCTCTATTACATGTTTATTTGAACCCCGTGTAAGCGGTCACCCCGCGTAAGCGGCCATCCCGCGTAAGCGGACACCCCGCGTAAGCGGACACCCTGCGTAGGCGGACAGTTATTTCGGTACAAAAAGACATAAAACCCCGAGTAAGCGGTCGCCTCCGACGGACACCCTACCAAAAATAGATTAATCTGTCTTTTTTTCAGTATTCATTAGTATATTCATAGAAAATACATTTTGTAATTCAAGGTTTAATAACTTCGGACCCAATTAAGATATCAGAAAATGGAATACAGATCTATTATCGCCTCTGTCTGCCCTACATATCGGTATACAACACATTTATATTGGGCTGGAGGAAACTTGAAAACCCGCGTAAGCGGGCACCCCGCGTAAGTGGATGCTTTGGCCCGGGACGGAGGGTGTCCACTTACGCGAGGTTTTACTGTATCTATTACATGAATGAAGATTGAAAGAGTGTCTCCTAAAGAAGTGGTCTGTTTTTAATTTGGTACATTCATTTCTAATCTAATAGATATCCTAAAATATTCATTCAGAACGAATTCATCGGAGACACTGATATAAGTATGTGTGTATTGGCGTCATCAGTATGTTTTTATATTACAGGTGAACCATTCCGAGCAAAGGTGTCCGTTAACGCGGGGTGTCTGCCTACACAGGGTGTCCGTAAGGCGGGGTTCTACTTTATTATCCATTGTATACAAAGACCCCACTGAAAATGTATGGGGACTCAGTTAACCAAAACCCAGTATATAAAACCTGTCAGATACCATAACTGTGGTATACGGATTCACATCTGTGGTATACGGGCTCAAAACCATGGTATACAGGAAAAGTAGTCCCTTTGTGCTATAGAGCAAAGAAATAGTCCCCATTGTTATACCCTTTAATATGGCAATTACTGGGTTTAATCTACTGGAAAAGATGGATAATAAATAAAACAAACGATGACTATGTGGAGAGGCGGCTCTGTAAACCACTCAAGGTTGACGTCGTAATACTACGCGTCAACTACTCGTGGTTTACGGCCGCCTGTCCACAAAACCATCGATTATTGTCTATGTATTGTATACCTTAGGTCATTTGTAAATTGCCAAAACTGACCATGACTTCGATGTCACTAACTTTGTGCCACCCCAGTGTATCCATTACTAGACTTCACTGGCCACCAGAGCAGACTGGTTTTTAACCTCATATAGGTCTTTAACAAAGTCAAAAACTGCGTTCTCCGTTCCCAATTTTGGTTGAAAACCGTATTGCGAGGTGGACAAGAATTTGGTATCATGCAGATAAGGCCACTCAAAAAAAAAACTTGTTTCTCATCACCGCGCGCATCAGAAAAAACGATTTTAGAAGATTTTTTTTTTTTTTTTTTTTTTTTTTAAATAGATGAATCTTGATATATTATGAAAGGTATGTGTATTTAGTATCAAATTAAAGCTCCTGATCTCAGGGATGCATTAAATGTATAGCCAGTAAAAATCTGTAAACCCCGCGTAAGCAGACACCCCGCGTAAGCAGCCACTTTGGCCCGGATCGGAGGGTGTCCGCTTATGCGGGGTTTTACTGTATGTCTGCCATCTTTGATGTAGCAAAAAAAAAAAAAAAAAAAAAAAAAAGCGCCCTCGTCATATTTTTCATGGCTTGGTGATGAGAAACAATTTTTTTTTTTTTAGTGGCCTAAGCTTGAATATTATTGTACACAATTCTCTCTTGACTTTTGGCAGGTATCGTTGACAGCGATATCGGGCGCCAATTGGTCACATCCGATCCATCTCCCCCTTTCGGGATTGGGACCATGGTGCTACCTTTCCAAGATTTAAGGGGAGCGTCCACCAACCACGACAAGGCTATGACAATGGCTTTCCGACAAGGTCCATGACAGGCCTACGATCGGATAGTGTGTCGTAACCTTGTCGTGGTTGGTGGACCCTAGTTCCCGACAAGAGCCTATGACAAGGCCAAGACAGGCTGCGACTGGAAGATTGTCGAGAGCCTGTCGGGGGCCTTCCGACAAGGCTACGACAATATCGAACAAGTTCGATTTTTGCTACGACTAGACCTTTGTGGTTTCCTCGATATCACTGTCATAGTGGGTCAGTACCATGGACGCTTTTTTTACGGCAACCACCAACCTCTATGACACGCCCCGAGAGTGCTGTCACAGAGCTGCCCTTCTCACAACAAGGCTACGACAAGGCGCAGATAGAAACTTTCTTGTCGGAGCTTGTTGTGGCATTGTCGTGGTTGGTGGACGCCACCCTTTAGGGATCTTACACATATAGTCGGAAGTAGCAAGGACATGTACAAATTCATCCAGTAGAACTATTAGGGAATCACGCACGACACGACTAGATACATTATCAATCCCAGACAACGTATAACAGGAAATTTCATTAATTAACTTTTTTTTCTTTTTTTTCAGATTTTCCTTTATTGGCAAGTTTCTTTGTTTTACATTGTATACATTTAGTTGACTTTGTTCCATTCGTTGATTTCCAATAAAGGATAGCAGCCTGTCAGCATTGCTATACTTTATAACTTCAGACTTTTCAACTTTAACTGTATCCACCTGGTCACTCGATTGTAACCGTTCATAATAATCTATTAGATCAAGATGGGCTTCAAGATTACTTTCCGCAACAGCTTGGTACCAACCCCTCCAAAATAAGTATTGATAAATTCCACTGCATTTTTGTCTGGCACTCCAGTTCCTGTTTCGTGATCAATCAATCTACATGTGTTCTCTTTGTTTTTACCTTCTGTCAGGACCCTTATGTTACGCCAAAATTCTCTTGGATTATCTTTGTTCTCATCTATCATTTCACTACAATACACATCTTTGGCATTTTGGAGATTCCTCAAAATTTCTATGTTTAACACTGCACGAACATCATTATTTTACATATGGATGCGCCCGGCGTATATAAGTAGGTATTTTGCGTATATAAGGTCGTCCAATTCCCCGTGTGTATACACCTCATCTGTAGGCGTATATAAGCATCTACTGAAGAGGGTTTCACTGAAAGCGGGCGGGGGGAGGTGGGTGGAGGGCTTCCTACTGAGAACACCTGTACTTCTACCAACACAAACGGGCGGGAGGCGGTAGGGGGAGAGGATATTTCCCCTCATATACGCTGGGTGTGAAAAACAGCCAAGACTCATCCGTATATAAGGTATATACATATATATATGAAAACAAGTCAATATTCAACCAATACATGCACTTTCGCGATGGCGTATATATAAATAAAATGGTGGTTTTCGTGCAGTGTAACCCTTTAGCTCTAGCTAAGGCGTCCCTGTTCCCATTGCGTTTGTGATCATTTATATAATTTGCACGCTCATGGATAAGAGACAGAATCTCGTCAGTTACCCCTGGGTCCCTACATTTCTTAAAGGTCATCTCGATTATTGGACAACAGTCGTCTAGATACTCACGAATCACAGTCAGAATAGGATCCCACTGCTCCCTGGGGTCAGTGGTCAGTGCCAAAATTCAATCCAACTTAAGTTAACAAAATTGTTCTGAATATCCACCATTCTGTTCTTGAGTGAACTTTACTGTAAACGGAAGCCAATGAGCTTCATGTCTGCTGCATTGTATTGATGTACTAGGTAAACATGTTTGGTAAGCACTGATGTTGTAAATCTTGACTTTACCCTCGGTTAAATGGTGTTTGATACTTATGACATGGTAATTCATAATGAAGGGATGGCCCACGCGATGAAAATCAGCCTTATGTAAGACTGACGCGTTCTGGCCTCTTTATTTAGATGCATCCTATGTACCGTTTTCAATGTGACAAAACATCAACTTGTATCAAAGCATCAATAAAGAAATTCTTTAACAAAAAAAAAATCAAAAAAAATCAGCTAGGTCATCATATGAATAATATTTATAACTATGACCGAAAAAACACACACTGTACTGTTTTTGGGGTTTTTTTTATTGAGCTTAGCTCATTTATATCCAGAATGTAGGTAGTTCGATTACACCATAATATACTGATCTGCATCCAGGGAGCTGTTTCAAAAGTCGAGTGAAGTCTCGCCAGCGGCACGTCGCAGTTCAAAGCGAGAGGCCGCAACAGCGAGCAGCACTTTGAATCAAAGCGGCAGCAAAACCGGTACCAATACCCAATAGCGAGCAGCACCTCCACCTCGAGAGCGACGCTTCAAGTGCCATTGTTAGCTCCAGCTTTGGCGGTGAGTACTCTCGTTTAGCACCCTCTCGACTTTTGAATTTCCCAGTATTATTTGCCTGATTTGAAAAAAAGACATCAACTTTACAAGAAAAAACAATAGATCAAATCATCTCCACCTTCTTTGCTGATGCAAATCAAATTTCAATCGATTTTGTCCATAGTATGAAGAAAATGAGACAAATATCCTAACAGTGCAAGATTTTAAAACCTATAAATAACCACCTGCTTTTAAGGCATTGGTATAAGATGATCTGGCTCTGTTGGCTTTTCCACAATTTCAACAACAAATGGCTTATTGCTTCATCAAAACTCATGATATTCTATTACTTTTATCTGATGATATGATTTAAGTAAAGTACCATGCTTATTTCATGATGAATAGAAATAACATTGGCTTTTATAGTTCTTTGTTTTGTGTAATCATTTCTTTCATAATGCAATCTAAGAGAAAAGTGTTGCCACAATTCTCAAAACTTTTTCTCTCTTTATAATATCAAAAGACGGGTAAAACAATTTTCCTCATGGCAATTACAACCTTACCTTACAGTATGTCTAAATTTCTGGAGGCAACTGCGCGATTCATATTCCTTTCAGTACTATATGGAAACTGGGTTACTGTGGCTGTACGTGATAAATACGCTGTAAAATTGATGATAAAACTAACCAATGCCGAAGGCAGAGATTCGTTTTATTGTCAATTTTACCAAGTATTTATCACGTACAGACACAGTATACCTGTTTTCGTATTATTATATACCTTAAAATATCCTATTTTCAACTTTGCTTCTGGGCGAGTTTTTTTTTTTTGCTGCCGTATATGCCCCATACACCACATACATACCCTGTATGTCACCTAGGTGTCGTACGGATATGAATATGACATGGGTATGAGCGGGCAGTATGTGTAGGATATACTGCTACAGGTATGTAATAAATGATATAATAATATGCTTTTGTTATTTTCTTCCATTTCAGGTCCACTCTACAAGCATGGAATTTCTGAGAAAGACCCTCGTTGGCTATGGCCTTTTGACTACCTACATGATTTTCTGGATGTGTTCTATGGTATCTGTCCAGATGCTCCAAAGAGAAGTGCCCGACTTTGAACTATCTTTCATTCGGTATTTTGTTGCTACTATTCTCAGTGCATTTCCTCTCAAGATGACACAGTTTACATTACCAAATAAGGAACTATATCCCTACATTTTGCTCATGGCATTTACCTCCCTGTTTTACTTTGTATTAGTCTGTTTTGCTGTTTCTGTTCTTCCATTGACTTACGTGTCTGCATTTGTATTAACCATTCGAATGATAATTATCTTCATCACATCAAAAATAATGTTTAAAGAGACACATAGCATAGTAACTCCTCTCTCCATTTTTGGTAGCACTGTAGGAATGCTATTTTTGACACAACCTTGGCATGCTTTTGCTGATGGATTTACACCAGGGTTTCTTGAGAACCACTTGGACAATAGATTGATCGAAACAAATAGTACACCCATTGAACACATGAAGCTGGAGCCATTTATCATAAACAATACCTGGGTGGTTTTGGGAGGTTTGGCTGCTGTATTACTAGCGAGTGCATGTGATGCCATATACACAATCACAGCAGGAGTATATCTGAAAGAGGTAAATGCTTCACTCTTAATTTTTGTGACATCTGTCCTCTGCTTACCATGTAATGCCATTCTCCTTGTTTTCCTGGAGGAACCTATTATGATCACGAATCCTAACAGTATAATGTTGGTGTCAATACATGCAATAACAACTGGACTTGGTTTGATTGTTGAAACTATGGCATTTCAAATTATTGGTCCAACACAGGTATCAATCTATACAAATCTGATTACCATATTTAATATCATACCTCAGTATACTATACTTGGTAGGCATCTTTATGGAAGGAAGAATGCTATGGAAGTGATTGGGTGTGTAATCACGACTTTGTCTGTTAGCCTTGGTACTATCTCATCCCTCAAACAGACTCATGAAGATCTCGATGTAGTGTGACAGCCATGTTGTCACCCCTCTCATAAGATCTCACACTCTCTAAGTGGTATTCTATACTCTCACTACGATCTATAGTAGAATAATTCTGAATGAACTAGGCCTAGAGCCTTGAGAATCCACTGGCCTGTCTCCCGTGCTAAAGACGTAATGCAACCATTTTTGAAGATTCCTATAATCTCAATGATGCCACCGAGCAGGAATACTGTGTGCCAGTGGATTCTCAAGGCTCTAAGCCTAGTTCATTAAGAATCATTCTCCCATAGAGTGAAGTGAGAGTACAGAATAGCACTTAGAGAGTGTGAGATAGGATGCTTGTTTGTAACATGTTTATATTGTTTGGCACCTGAGGGAAAACCAGCAAAAAGCAAGTCCACTGCTGACAGGTTGCCACCCTTAGGCCTGGTGTCCACCTACTACGATTGAAATTTAGATCTACCGATATGGCACCGATACAAAAAGCAAATATCAGAGACATATCGGGAAGGTGCAAAATCATAGACATATGTCTAGACATGCCAATCCAACATGCATTGTATGCGGTTTTTGTCAGTGTCTAATCGCAGAAATGTGGTCAACTGCCCTGATATTAGGTGACCTTCTGATTCGATTTTGATTTTTTATTGGAAGGTGCATCGTAGACCATATCGGAGCCATATCGTAGTAGGTGGACGCCGGGCCATATTGGTACGTGGGATTGATATTAATGTATTGGAAAAACAAAATGATGACATTTGTACCAATAAAGGAAATTGAAAACAAATAAATGCTGCTATTTCGAAATCCAGGTATTATACCCCAGTTACACTGGCATAAAAACACCACGAAACGCGGAGATACGTAAACGAAAGTGGGAATACATAAATAATCGTAGAAGAAACGTAGGAACGTGGTGCCAAAATGAGTTAAAAAAGATTTTAACTTATCGCATTTTGAATGCATAAATGAACGCGGTAATACGCCATAATACATTCAGAAGTGGAAATACACGTTGACGAAAGTTAAGAAACGTAAAAGAACGTAACAGCTATGCACATAGAAATATTCACAATCCATAGCCAATACCCACCGTCCCAAATACGTAGTAGAAATGCCTGAATTTACGACAGTGTGACTGGATTGCGCATTGAGATGTTAAATTATTGTATTTGCGTACTAAATACGTGAAACTCGCATCCTTTCAAATATGTAGAAGAAACCCCAAGATTTACATCTGGGGCATCAGGGGCTATCCCTAATGGAATAAAAAAAGGTCACTCGAGTTCTAACTATGTTGTCCAAGGATCGATGTTTTTCACATTTGAATATTGAATTACATAAAACACAACATTGCTAACAAGTATAATTGCAAAGGATACTATGTAGGAAACTGATGAAAGTTTAGGGTCAGGGTTTGTATCCCATCGAGTTTGAATCGCGGAGTAATTCACGAGGCGAAGCCGAGTGAATTACAGAGCAGATTCGAACGAGATGGGATACGGACGCTGACCCTAAACTTGAATCGGTTTCTGAATTTATCTCATACCATAAACGATGTATATGTATTCTTCATTAACAAAACAATAAAAGAAATCAATCTACCTTCATAATATGTTCTTATTAGAGCCAAATCGCCATATCCAATACATCTTGTCAACAGCATGAACGCAGACTCGACGTGTCAATAGCGATCGTTTCACGCACTACATACCCGTCCGCCGCCACACAGGAAAGAGTCCGTGATTCATTCTCTGCAATTTGCGGTTTTCTGTTTTCAATAGCTAATCTATTATGAAATATTTCCTAATTTTTATAAATATTAATTAATAAGAAGCAACAACACGTTCTGCAACATCTTAATTTTAATCATAACAAAGGAATGTGCATAGTTCAGTATCTGGGACTCGAGGTTATGACATTTGACCTGAGATTGACCTCACTCTCGCGGCGCGATCTAATCTAGACAGAGCGGCGCCATGCTACACAAAAACAGTCAGTTGTCAATACGTACTCGAGGAGAGAGGTTGATGTTTTGCGAATTTGTCGCTCCTACGTGATAATGTACATTTATATGTACATCGCCATGGATATTAGCATTCTGTAACATCCCGTACGCCCTAGAAAATGGAGAATCATCGGATACTTTCGCAACTTTACCGCCTCTTCCCGTACCGCCACCTCCCGATGCTAGTGGTGGTATCGCCATCGCCATGCTGCTGTCACCGCTGGAGGATTTACTTTTATTTGGTACTGCTGCTATCGCTAGAGGATGTTTTCTTGACGAGGTAAGCATATCTGACATCTGTCGCTGCTGATTTGTTGTGGCTACAGCGTATCTATTTATTGAATCTACGCTTTTGTGGCCCGTTAGCTGGCAGATCATAGACGGCGCCCAATGTTAGCCAATAGAGACTGACAAGTCGTTTTTCTTAGCGAATGATTTGTGAAACGCCCTGTCAGTCCCGCTTGTTTTGCAAGATTTGCGACTACTTTACCCAAGTAATTCAATCCCATCTCTGAAGTTATGTACGCTATTTTGTCATTAAGTGTCGCTTTTTGTTTTGGAGTCAAAAAGAACCCGAAGCTAGGTGAACATGTAGCGAGAGGCCTTTTCGTTATGTACAATTTGTATAGTCTTACAGGACATCGGTCACCTCCCATGGCGAACAGTTTCGGCTTGAATGAACGAGTGTGCGAACTTTTCACACCAACTCTCGTTTTAGTTGTTCGTTCTGTCCATTCCAAATACTCCCTTTCGTTTTCCTGCAGTAGTTCAATGTCCCCATATTTACATTTCTTAGCTTCATCACATCCCCTCCACCCGAATGCCTTTGTAAATAGAACCAGTAGACTGTCTTGCAGAGCCCGAGGACTTGTTTCTCCCAATAAGCCTAGTTCCCAGAACTTGTTCTCGTCTTCGACACTCAGTGGAGAGGCAGCATTTGGCTTGTTTCCAAGGCCTAGTTCTTTCAAACACTTTCGCTTAGATGATATTACATTTCTGGATGACTTGAAAACGTCTGAGCGAATAATGCTTGCGTTATAATCGTTATCACGAAGATGTCTGCAAATAAAAAAATAACCCAAAAAGGTATGAGTTACTGTCGCTAAATTGTCGTTTTTTTACATTGAAATAGACAAAGTTTTACAAATCTATATTAAATAATAAACAATATATATTTCACAAATAATAAGCCTACTTTTTGATTTTTAAATTTCTTTTTTTTACCTGTCCAGAGCTCCTTGGTATGTGGTGAGAGTATCTGGTTCGTATTCAGATCCATCCACTTTCCTAGCGGACAACATGAAATTTCAAATGTAGTTGTTTAAACGGTCAGGTTCAATGGTATGCATCTCCCTGGGTTCGTCAAAGCTGCTCTTGATATAAGCGTGGAAGCGTTTAACCACCTGAAATATCAAAGACAATAGAATTGTTTTAATTTACTTTCGTTACATCTGTCGCTTTTAAACTTTGGACGAATTTGAAAGAGTGTATTGAAACTCGCTATTTCTCAGAAGAGGGCGCTAAGATTTAGGTACAAAATATAAACAATGTCAATTATATGCTTACCAGATCCGTCTTCTGTGTAGTATTCTTATTGCGTTTCTCCTTAACGAATTGTAGCAACTCCAGATCGCTCAAAGTCTCTCTTTCGTTTTCTTTCAGGTCCTTTTTCCAGTCACTCGAGGGTTCTACAGAGCTGGCAGACGGCATTTTCCCACAGGCGACTTCGACATCGTTTTCAAGTTCGCTATACGGTATTTCTTCAACGAATAAATCATCCTCGGTAAGTACAAATTTAGCGACTATGTCGTCTACTTCTTCTTTTTCTTCTTCTAACACTTCTATTGCTACTTCTGTTATTAATTGCTTTAAACTTAGAGCCATTACTCCTGCTAGATACTGCTCTTCTGCCATGTTGACATTCCTGGCGGACGCAACCTAGCGCTATCAGACGGAACTACTTTCATAGAAATTTCCTGGACGCTCATTGGCTGACGTTTCACACGTGACCCTATCTAATGGTTATTAGATATTTTTTTAGAAAGCTACTAAACTATTAGATACGAGTTCGTAACATTAAGTCTATGGGAAACTAATAACTGGTATGAGATAATGTAGAAGACCAGCTGTAATACAGTGAATGCAATCTATTCTGAGATATCTTGATCAGAAATACTCACCGAGTTGGAAGAACGAGGTGACTATTTCCAACCAATATCCTGTGTTGTGATTTGGGTGAGCTCATGCATGCAAGTGCCACGGGTCCACCCGGACTATATATAAGGCCAAGTCTGCAGCAGGTCGACAGGTTTCTCTGTGTGTTCCCCTGTAGAGAGAGAACCCTATGGAGCCTCACAAGGTAGTAGGTTTCTCCGAATCACTCATAATTAATAATCAATAAGGACAATTAAAAACGTCCCTGTCATCTTATAAAATTCAATGAAATTGTATTTGCCAACTCCGGCCGCCTCTCTTTTCATCCTGGGATATGGGATAATGCATGTATCTTTACATAACATAATAGAAAGGCACGAGTCCGAGGATCTGCTTGGAGTTGCTACCCCACATAGACACAGACTTAATCAGACCTATGCATGAAGATTGAAAGGCTACGAGACTGAGAGTGCTATTCTTCGTTGTTTCCAGAGTCAGATGAACTTTTTTGAAAATTATTTCTAGCCATGTTGAAAACAAAATCCTCTAATCTCCTCACCCTGAGACGAGCCTCTAACAGCCTCCGCCATTGTAAAATGGCGCAAGGTGCGCTGGTCACTAGCTTGTTACTGCATTGCCTTCTGGTAAGGGCAATTATTATTCGGTAAGTTTGTACTAGTTCAATAGCTTGCTATTGACAAAATACCAACTACTGTTAGTATTAGTACCAAGGTAATACTCTGAGGGTAACTCACACCGGTTATACTGTTGAATACCTTCACAGTTTATACAAAGAAATTTAAAAAAATAATCAGCTAATCTGAACGCCAATAGTATGTTCATGGACTTAATCCTACTTTACCCTCTTTTTGTGGAAAATGTTTAGTGACCATAAAACTGACATTAAAGGCCAAACGCCTTGATCTTCCATATCACATGGTCTAATAGTAACACAAACTAGGACAAATACAGAGACAACATTCCGCAGGCGAGGAAAAATTTACAATCCCAGTAAAGCTCATTCTTCCCTTGCCTAAAGGCATATCCTACAATACACAATGGCGCCATTTTGTCATTTTGAAATTCTGAAAATTATCTTATTCAATACCAAATGAGTGAAGCATAACATATTATGGAGTTTAACCTAACTCATCTAGGCCAATTTACATTTGACTAATTTATAGAGAAAACTCTTTCAAACCAAGGAGGACGATCTATATTATCCAAATCCTAAAAGTGCAGTACTATATATGTACTATATTCAGTGAAAGCCTGAAGAACATAACATGGGTTTTACAATATGTAAAACCTCTTTGAATTTCTATGTATTCCTTGATAATAGTATGCAAGTTCTTAAAGTCAAAAATACGCAGTGAAATTATTGATCACATACATCCCGATGCCGTAGGTAGAGGGATGTATGTGACCAACAATTTCACCAAGTATTTTGACGTACGAAGACAGTCAGTCTGTTTTCGTATTATTATATACCTAAAAATGGCGAAATGTTATCTGGTCACGTGATCACATACCCCGTTTGTCACATTGTGGCGTACGGGTATAAATACGGCATGGGTAGGAGCGGGCAGTATACGTAGTTCATACAGTCACAGTCATATAATAATATATTTGTACTATATTCTGTGGAGGCTTGGGTAAATAAAATTGATTCTAGTATGTGAAAAACAACCTTTTGGAATTTCTATGAATTCTTTTACAATATCATCGCAATGTCTATAATCAAACGAAAAACTAGCATGGTGACCCCTATATTTTGAATTAGCAATATGTGTTCTATAACACTTTGAGATTATAAATTTCAATTTCCAGCGAATTGAAATGGGTTTTACTTTTCAAAGTATATTGTCCGATATGTTTTTAATGGAGAATATGCATAAGTTGGCTTTCGGTTAAAATGGAAGTGAATGAGAAATGAGTGGATGAAGTAGGCATCAAGAAGTGCAATAATCACAGTGTCTGGCACCGATGGTTTAAGGATTTACATAACTCATTGAGAAATATCTACATTCTCCAGTAATCTGAACACAGGGCGCCAGACAAGGAATCAGAGAACTAAAAATCTCCAAGTTACTTCTGACTACGTCATCTCAGGTCACGTGATCACAGAGAAACCTCGCGAGATCTCGTCACTCCGAGATTACAGGCCTCTCCAAGCGGAATCTGTGCGAGCGGCCGTAACTCAGCGTGGCATTGGCCTGTGCTTGGAGATGGGGTGAGGTCTCAGGGCAATGCCTGGCACATAAAAGCCTAACGACAGGCAGCAGTAATTAGTCAATCCCCCGCATGGGGCGCTACGGGGGATTGTCCTCTATGGCAGGCCTGTGGCGTCGTAACTATTCTGAGAACAAAATGAAAATGTGAATTTCCATGTAAAATATTTTATCATAGAAATACACAATATTACCATGATTTCGATCTGAGTGGCCTTATTCTCCGCGTAGTTGACGCATAGTAATATTGCGTAGCGTCAACTACAAGGAGAATACGGCCACACAGATAGAAATCATGGTAATGTTGTATTTATTACCCACCTTCCGAGTAATTATTAGGGGAAAAAATGTAAATAATTAGAAATTCGACCCAAGCACCGTGCATTGTTTACATTAAATAGTTCCTAAAATACCCGTCAGGTGGCCGAAAAAGCTGTATTCTCCTAGGAGAATACGGCTTCCCGTATTCTACTCAGTAGCGATCTGGAGGCTCCATAGGCTTAGTATGGAGACTCTGTATTACGTGGGTAATAATAAGAGATGTTAACGGACGTATTATGAATTACATGTATCAGAAATCCCGATGTTAGCACTGTGGCATTGGAAAAGGAGCAGAGGGCCAGTACCTCAGTGTCTAAAACACATGTATCAGAAGTGTACTTCTCTTCAATAAACACTTCCACTTTGAAAAAATACAAAAAAATGATTTCAGGTGTATACAACCCAGTGTGGCTGGGCATATTGGTTTATAGGTGAAGAGATCAATCATCCAAGTTGTCCATATATACATATATTTGAAACAAAATGACTGAATTTGTACAGTCGTCAAATCTCCTGTCCCCTGATGTCTACTTACAAATGTCATGCTTTGGGGTTCCCTGCCCCAATGAACAATGGGACAGGTAACGACCAGCAAGAGCAACGACCTTGAACTTTTCATGGTTCCCTGCTGAATTGCAGTGGCAAGGAGAACCAAAACAACGTCTCTTCCTCATAAGGTTCACCAAATAACATACAATTGGTCAGGAACTGATATATATAAAGCATTTTATAATGATACAAAATAATGTAATAACAACGTTTTAATAGATAAAAGATAGCTTATTTGAATGCTCTTTTTTTTCTTTAATAGATTTTGCCACGATCTCTAGCAGGGAACCAGCGTAGAATCCAACAAGTATCAGTCAGGTACCAGCTTAATGCAATCCCGCAATGCACCAGAAACATGGTGGTAGTTACCTGGCCATATATGTGAGTGCACATTGGACAGGCTTCCAGACTATGATTTGAATGGTATGTTCACCCCCATTATCACTCACTGTAGTTCCTGACATGCCCGCATGGTGGCAGGGTGCAGATCACATGTCATGGGCGCCTTCGGAGTTGAGTTGATCGACTGGAACAAGAGGTAACCATCCGTATTGACTGTCATTAAATCTCTGGCTCCTGCCTGTACTACTTACTCCTATGTCCCAGAGTTTACTGCAGATAAAAGATAAAAAAATATATATATCGTAAATGCCTAGATCCATGGACTATTTTTATAGTTATACCATATATATATATATATATATATATATATATATATATATATATATATATATAATATTGATCTCATTATATAATAAAAGAGAGACAATGGGTTTGGCGGTAATAATACAACAAATTAACTTTATTCGATTGATAATACAACGGGTATAAATTAGATACAAAATATGATCTGCTAAACCTTCCGTATTCAAACCCTGTGAAGACAAAGTTCTCAATAGTCCCATATTTGCGCTGAGGATTTGGTCAAACGTTGGATTATCGCAACTAGGAGGTAGAAAAGGAGTAAGCGAAAAGAATTTGGACTTACGTTTTACCTTCTCTGAACAGGCATGAGTGCCTGTGCAATTTGATGCATTTCCTTGCACGTGCGGTGGAAGAAATATTTTTGCATTAGGATAAACAGGTCTTAAACTAGGGTTGGTTTGTAACCCCCGAGGCAATGAAGCTTGACCGACAATTTCATGGGTGAATGCGTTTGGCATTGCACTATCGCTACCACGTGGCACCCTTTCAGACTGGCCGGCACCTTCCTCGGAACTATTTCTCAACTCAAAGTCTCGAAAACTGGAACATAATACCTGTATATCAGACTTAATAGAGGAGACCTCCTTCTTTAGTTTGTTATGTTCTAACAAAAGGTTACTCACCCAAGGGGGCTTTTGCCACGGGGATCCGCCACCGCCTTCTGCCCCGTCTCCAACCGCTCCCAATTCCTCCTCTGTGGTCTGCATTGAAGTCCGCTGTAACTCTTTAAATTTACAGGTGGGACAGCCTTCTCTATGTGACCGACCATCGTAGTCCAAGCCACAAGTGTCACACTTGCGCATGGTAACCAAAAGGTATACCAAAAACGGACAAAAGTCACTGAAAAGTCTACCAAAGTCGAGAAAAAAATCTGAAGCGTGGTGGGCCGGCGGTGACGGATCCCTGTAGAGTGAGGTCGATCCCTGGTCCTGCCCGTCCTTTTATGGTCTGATATCCAATGCCCTCTGGTGTCAGGTTCCTGAGTTGTTGGTCCCTGGTCCATGAGTGCCGTGGTCCCCTGGTGAGATTTTACTGGACTACTATTTTATATGTCCATAAAGACTAGTCTTTATGATTCACATAATATTGATCTCATTATATAATAAAAGAGAGACAATGGGTTTGGCGGTAATAATACAACAAATTAACTTTATTCGATTGATAATACAACGGGTATAAAAAAAACATAAACCTGCCACAATCGTATTACATAGATATGGGCTAAATCCCTTAAGATTTAAAATATTCTCAACCAACAATGGTGAGACGTGTTTGCTGCTGGGCGGAGCAGAGAAGAGTGAGGCACGACTGTTAATCCGAGGGGCGTGACGATAAATATAGAATGATGCCCTAGTTACCGCATCAAGCGTGGTGATAACCGTGGATACTGGAGAGAGAGAGTATCGCAGTTAATAAGGGAAGTAATGCCATTCGTCATTTATATTGATATATTATATAATATATTATATAATATATTATAATATATAGTCTAAATGTAACGGTAAATGCAGAATGACGACGAGAACCATCAGATACAGTGTACAGTAATATTTATTCAATGAGCCTACGGATACAGTAACTCTAACGCAACAGGCCAACGGGGGCCTACTCTCAGGTAAGCCTCTAGTCTAAGGTCTGATCCAGTGGACGGTCGTGTCCAGTCTCCCTGCTCCCGGTTGCTGCTCCTCTATTTATACCTCTACTCGTGACGTCACGACCTCTGACGTCATCCCTCAGTTCACGTCACAATGGAACGACTATCCCATGGCGTTCTCCCCTTCTGGCCGGAGGACCGGAGGACCGGAGGGTCCCTCTCCGACCGGAGGACCGGAGGGCCCCTCTCCGACCGGAGGACCGGAGGACCGGAGGCCTCCCCCATCTCCGACCGGAGGGCCTCTCGTAGTTCCCACCGGAGGACCGGAGGACCGGAGGGTCTCCGCTACACTATATATATATATATATATATATCTATATATATATATACACTATATATATATATATATATATATGGATCATAGACTCAGGCAGTTGCAGAAATGGCAAATTGACTGGGTGCAAGTAGGTATGACCAATAGACTCGAATAACCTCTACCATTTAATTGTTACTTATCTATAATTCAACCCTCATTCATCAATGATTGATGAACACATCATGTGCTCCTTAGACGACGCAATGAGTTAAAATTAACTTCGGAGCCATCCATAAAGTATGTACGCAAAATTTCCGAAATGTTTACACCCCCCCCCCCCACCACTTCTGATCTTGTATGCAATAGAACAAAGAAGGAGCATACTCAAAATTTCCGATATCTTTTACCCCCCACCTCACCCCCCACCCCATAGTCCTTTTTATGGATGGCCCCCTCTGAATCATGACCGCCCGACAAGTACATCTTACCAGGTAAGGAAAAATTATGCAAAAGGCATTTAAAAGGTCGAGGACGCCCATTGGCCAGGCAGGTCAGCTGACTGCCTTCCCTCTGTGTGATTGGTCCGTGCATTCAGCCTCATGCTCCAATCAGAGTGTTTGTTCCTCACTAATCTGAGCCGGTAGGTGTGCCTTTCCTAGCTGTGGTTTCACTGTAGTACAGTGGGGACCTCTGGCGTGACTAACATGCACCAGATATGTATGTATACACAGCGTCTAACCTGACGTTTACACTGGACGACTAAATACATGACGACTATAGATCGTCTAGCCAATAGTCGTCAGGTGGTGCTCTGACCCTGTGTTTACACTAGACAACTAGAAACGTGACGACTGTAGATCGTCAAGCCAGTAGTCGTCAGGTGGTGCTCTAAGCTGGCGTTTACAACAGATGACTAGAACGTGATGACTGTAGATCGTCTGGCCAATAATCGTCAGGTGGTGCCCTAACCTGGCATTTACATTAGACAACTAAAGTATGATGACTGTAGATCGTCTGGCCAATAATCGTCAGGTGGTGCCCTAACCTGGCGTTTACATTAGACAACTAAAAGTATGATGACTGTAGATCGTCTGGCCAATAATCGTCAGGTGGTGCCCTAACCTGGCGTTTACATTAGACAACTAAAAGTATGATGACTGTAGATCGTATAGCCAATAGTCAACAGGTGGTGCTCTAACCTGCGATTACACTAGACGACTAAAAACGTGGCGACTATAGATCCTCTAGCCAATAGTCGTCAGGTGGTGCTCCATTATCTAATATCAACCTCAATAGTCATCAACCAAAGAAGTCTTCAAATGTTTACAATGGTCGACTTTTAATAGAAATGTACGACGACTGGATTTTTGCAGAGATGTCAGATACCTAGTCGATTAATTCAAGCTGCCTTGAAATAGTCGTCAGTATCAAATCATCTCAATAATCGCCAGTGGTGCCAAATTGCATAATCTGACTTGATAAGACGATTTGTCGTAGTCACACATTTGGCGTAAGTCGTCAGGTGGTGCTAAATTCAAGAATTCTTGCCTATAATTGTCTAATGTAAATGCCAGGTAAGTCGTCAGGTGGTGCTAAATTCAAGAATCGCTGCCTATAATCGTCTTGTGTAAATTGGGGGAGGGTGGAGTGAAACTAAAATTTGCATAAAAGATCTGTGATTTTGAATATTGTTACTCTATTTCTACTTGTCGATCAACCTTCTATGACACCTCTGACCAAATTAATCTCTGACAAAATCAGCCCATATCTTGATCATTGTCAACAATATTTTTCCACTGGTGGATATCTGAGAACCTAGGCAGTGTATATGAGCATGTGACCCACACTCAATGAAAGTCTATATAACCTCTCCCTAACCTAGGCAGTGTATATGAGCATGTGGCCCACGCTCAACGAAAGTCTATATAACCTCTCCCTAACCTAGGCAGTGTATATGAGCGTGTGGCCCACGCTCAATGAAAGTCTATATAACCTCTCCCTAACCTAGGCAGTGTATATGAGCATGTGGCCCATGCTCAATGAAAGTCTATATAACCTCTCCCTAACCTAGGCAGTGTATATGAGCATGTGACCCACACTCAATGAAAGTCTATATAACCTCTCCCTAACCTAGGCAGTGTATATGAGCATGTGGCCCACGCTCAATGAAAGTCTATACAACCTCTCCCTATCCTAGGCAGCCTATATGAGCATGTGGCCCACTCTCAATGAAAGTCTATATAACCTCTCCCTAACCTAGGCAGCGTATATGAGCATGTGGCCCACGCTCAATGAAAGTCTAGATAACCTCTCCCTAATCTAGGCAGCGTATATAAATGAGCATGTGGCCCACGCTCAATGAAAGTCTATATAACCTCTCCCTAACCTAGGCAGTGTATATGAGCGTGTGACCCACACTCAATGAAAGTCTATATAACCTCATCCTAACCTAGGCAGTGTATATCAGCATGTGACCCACACTCAATGAAAGTCTATATAACCTCTCCCTAACCTAGGCAGCGTATATGAGCATGTGACCCACGCTCAATGAAAGTCTATATAACCTCTCCCTAACCTAGGCAGCGTATATAAATGAGCATGTGGCCCACGCTCAATGAAAGTCTATACAACCTTATCCTAACCTAGGCAGCGTATATGAGCATGTGGCCCACTCTCAATGAAAGTCTATATAACCTCTCCCTAACCTAGGCAGCGTATATAAATGAGCATGTGGCCCACGCTCAATGAAAGTCTATATAACCTCTCCCTAACCTAGGCAGCGTATATGAGCGTGTGACCCACACTCAATGAAAGTCTATATAACCTTATCCTAACCTAGGCAGCGTATATGAGCATGTGGCCCACGCTCAATGAAAGTCTATATAACCTCTCCCTAACCTAGGCAGCGTATATGAGCATGTGGCCCACACTCAATGAAAGTCTATATGACCTCATCTTAACCTAGGCAGCGTATATATGAGCATGTG
This sequence comes from Alentia gelatinosa, assembly GCA_950022655.1. Classification (NCBI taxonomy): domain Eukaryota; kingdom Metazoa; phylum Annelida; class Polychaeta; order Phyllodocida; family Polynoidae; genus Alentia; species Alentia gelatinosa. The sequence goes on along the minus strand of OX465590.1, from coordinate 44,864,170 downwards.
ACCCACGCTCAATGAAAGTCTATATAACCTCTCCCTAACCTAGGCAGCATATATGAGCATGTGACCCACACTCAATAAAAGTCTATATAACCTCTCCCTAACCTAGGCAGCGTATATGAGCATGTGGCCCACGCTCAATGAAAGTCTATACAACCTGTCCCTAACCTAGGCAGCGTATATGAGCGCTCAATGAAAGTCTAAATAACCTCTCTCTAACCTAGGCAGTGTATATGAGCATGTGGCCCACGCTCAATGAAAGTCTAAATAACCTCTCTCTAACCTAGGCAGCGTATATGAGCATGTGGCCCACGCTCAATGAAAGTCTTTATAACCTCTCCCTAACCTAGGCAGCGTATATGAGCGCTCAATGAAAGTCCATATAACCTGTCCCTAACCTAGGCAGTGTATATGAGCATGTGGCCCACGCTCAATAAAAGTCTATATAACCTCTCCCTAACCTGGGCAGTGTATATGAGCGTGTGGCCCACGCTCAATGAAAGTCTATATAACCTCTCCCTAACCTAGGCAGCGTATATGAGCGTGTGACCCACACTCAATGAAAGTCTATATAACCTCTCCCTTACCTAGGCAGCGTATATATGCGTGTGACCCACACTCAATGAGAGTCTATATAACCTCTCCCTAACCTAGGCAGCGTATATCGGCATGTCGCCCACACTCAATGAAAGTCTATATAACCTCTCCCTAACCTAGGCAGCGTATATGAGCATGTGGCCCACACTCAATAAAAGTCTATATGACCTCATCTTAACCTAGGCAGCGTATATGAGCATGTGACCCACGCTCAATGAAAGTCTATATAACCTCTCCCTAACCTAGGCAGCGTATATGAGCGTGTGACCCACACTCAATGAAAGTCTATATAACCTCTCCCTAACCTAGGCAGCGTATATATGCGTGTGACCCACACTCAATGAGAGTCTATATAACCTCTCCCTAACCTAGGCAGCGTATATCGGCATGTCGCCCACACTCAATGAAAGTCTATATAACCTCTCCCTAACCTAGGCAGTGTATATAAGCGCGTGGCCCACACTCAATAACGATATGTTTTGAAAGCCCTGGTTTGCCTCATTATAATTCAATATAAGCTATGCTGGCCTTGAAAACAATTTTATTAGAACAGTAAACATTATTCAAATTAGTATGGATAATAAAATCATACATTTGACAAATAAAATTGTTCATGTGTTGATGTGAGCCAAGAGAACATCAATAAGAACGTTCACAAGGAAAGTTTGTAAGTAAGATTTATAATAAAACTGATAAATAACCCAGTAGTGTAGGTGGTTGGGTAAAAAATGGATATAAAAGAGTGGTATATGTTGAGACATGTCTGCTGTATGTGACTGATGAAAGAGGGATGAGTGTCACGTGCTACACAAGAGTTGACGTAGATAAACATAGAGGGCGCCAGCGTTTGAATTATAACCAATTTAACAATTAGTCTAAAGTGGAGAGTTATGGAAGATCTCATATCAGTGAAGGCAGGTCTGAAGAAATACAAATCTAGAATCTTACCATCCTGCAGTGGTATAAGAATATAACTGAAATTTATCCTTTGGACTTCAGAGAGTTAGATGATTAATCTATTCCCAGACTCATCTTCCTTGTGTGAGAAGTGTAATTGATCTGAGTCATTGGTCCTCTTATTGTGAAGCATTTCTCTGACCGTACACATACCTCTGTCACATTCACAGTGATTAATTCTTGCCGCACTCTAGCTCCTGTGAAATTCTTTTTCTTTAGCAACCTGTTTTTCTTTCACATTCGTCTCATCCATCTCTACATATTTCAAGTTTTCGTTCTGTTAGTTTGGTGTTTCATTTTTCGTTTTTTGGAGGGGGTTGTATTCGTTCCTCTTCCCCATTTTTGAACATCATGATAATCTTCTTTTTTTTTAAAGAAAATATTCCCAACTGCCTGCTTCTGCTCAATCTCTGCTTTAATAATGGAAACATTTATTCCGGACCGAACGGCTTGCCATATGATTCATTTGGGGAATTTTTAATTGGAGGCAGAGACAGCGCCCGTAGTCTGCGACGTGCAGATATGCTTAGATTGAAGCGCAAAATAGCCTAATGTTAGAGCCGGGCTGACGAAATGGCCAGCTATTTGCTAATGTTGTCATTTATTTCTGACCAACTTCTGTAATCGGGCACTGGAAAGAAATGTTCTGGCTCTCTGCGATGGAGCACCCCTCAATTAGGGCTTCAGTAGATGCCAGACGACAGACAAAGTTATAACGCTCATATCTCACAGGGGGTAAGCAGTGAGAAATCTCTGAAGTTACGGCCCTTATTGATAGCGAGCAAGGCTGAGGAAACTCCTTGAAGAGAAGGAATGAAAAAATGGCTTCTTGTCTCTTTTTCGCAAATAAGCTTAGCTCTTTTATTTTCAGAATGTACCACATTGCAGTTTGATCATTTGCATCATGATATGCTAATCCATATCCAATAGTTTTTATTTGGTTAAAAAAACATCAATATGTTCGAAATGGTTGTAGTAGTAGTAGTTGTAGTAGTAGTAGTGTAGTAGTAGTGGTATTGGTAGTAGTAGTGGTAGTGGTATTGGTAGTAGTGGTAGTAGTTGTAGTGTAGTAGTAGTAGTTGTAGTGGTAGTAGTAGTTGTAGTATTAGTTGTAGTAGTAGTAGTTGTAGTAGTAGTAGTAGTGGTAGTAGTAGTAGTGGTAGTAGTAGTAGTACTGGTAGTAGTAGTTGTAGTAGTTGTAGTAGTTGTAGTGGTAGTAGTGGTAGTGGTAGTAGTAGTATTGGTGGTAGTAGAAGTATTGGTGGTAGAAGTAGTAGTTGTAGTAGTAGTGTAGTAGTAGTAGTAGTGGTAGTAGTTGTAGTAGTAGTGTAGTAGTAGTAGTAGTGGTAGTAGTAGTTGTAGTAGTAGTAGTAGTAGTAGTAGTAGTAGCAGCAGAGGAGCAAAGTGTCCAATCTCGTTTGAATCACTACATAATTCACGCGGCTACGTGAATTACGTAGTGATTCAAACGGGATGGGATACGAGCTCTGACCCTAGATTTTCATGGGTTTCCTCTATAATCTGATTTTGCAACTCTTTTGGTAAAGAAAATGTAGCATCACTTTCGTTTCCATAGCAACATAAATGCATGATAATTTACTCGGAATCCACTAGATCCCTACACATTAATAGCAAGTGTAAGAAAAACAGCAAAACATCTGCGCATTTTCATCATGTTTTGTATATTTGGAACATGATGAGAATTGTTATTTCCATGGCCTTAAAATTTAGTGGCTATGGCAACCAATGTAGAACAAAACATCCATTGTAGTAAAAAAACTTTCTTTGGCATCTAAATAAATTGCTATAACCTTTTAGCCACTGATGATTTTTAATCTTAATACTTTCAATTGAATAAGGGTTCATATACTTAAGATAGGGCACGGTTTGGTACATGGTTTATATATTGGATTTTACAAAAAAAGTGATATGTCTTCAAGGATTTCGGTAAAGAATGCATCCTAACCCAACTTAAGAGGGCCCTTTGGAGAAACACCTTATCCAATGTGGGGAGAAACCTCCAGATTATCTTGATTGGTTGTTTATTGTGCATATGTGATGCGGGTAGACTGGTGCTTAGACAATCTAGACAGTCTAGACTCCAAGTAACCGCCCGCATAGGCTCCTGTAGGCATCAGGTAGGCGTCTGTGAGCTGAATGTGTGGTTATACCAGTGTCCTTATGCCATCTGTATAAAGGTATTATGTGAAACCATAGTTATGGTGACAGTACGGGGCAGATTTGTTCGGAGAAATTCGTTCTGAACTCGCCGTGCCGGCTCGTTCAGAACGAATTTCTCCGAAACAACTCATAAATCTACCCCGTACTGGCACCATCACTATGGTTTCATATTATTATTTACCTTAATTCGGTCTTAATTCGCTAAAACTGACCGTAATCCGACGTCAAAATCACAACTCTCAAACACGATGTGTACGCTAGCAGACATGCCGGATGTTGATAACCGGAAGTGATCACCGCGCAGGCGCGAATACATTAAACCGCCGCATAAATTAACGCAGGGTCACCCTGCTACGCTCGATCGTCCCATCGGACAGCTACACTCGAGCGGTGCAGTGTCTCCGCTATTTGTTGACATCGACGAGTTGCCCGCTCGGCCCGTGAATGCATCGAAATCAATATTTCTCGCATATCTAAGCTATCTAAAGTGTATCACGTGATTCGTTATCATATTCCACCTCGATGTTTGATGTATTTTCACACTAACTCGCTCCGTGGTTTCTGTACGAAGCCTCAGAACTCGCCAAGTGAAGGGATCCGCCATTTTTTAATCTTGCACCTAGAATTCTGTTGTCGGCCTCTCGGCCAATCAGATTGCGTTATTTTTTCAAAGGATGCAGTCTGTCACCCAAAGCGTGCCGGTGAGGGTCAAAGGATGCAGTCTGTCATCCAAAGGATGCAGTCTGTCACTATCCAAAGGCACCCGTACAACGTTTCACGGCGTACAGTGCATTCTGTGTACGATAACTGTACCCCTAGGAGCAGTACATATTTACACTGATTTAGTGCATAGGTATATAATAATAAAATTCTTCATAGCCTAACTATCGACGGACTGAACCCCACGGTTAAGGGGGCACCCCGCTTCAGGGTACACTTTGCTCAGAATAGAGGGTGTTCCCTTAAGCGGGGTTTTACTGTACAGTACTATAACTTTAATGGTACTGCAGTTTATTCATAACATATTGTAAAGTCTAGAGGCCCAGACTAGCTAGGTAAAGACCTTAAGAAGAAGGGAATAGGAACTCAAACACAGATGTACTGTGTACTACTATGAGTCAGAACTTAACTGTTTAATCCAACATAAAACATCAACTTTTGTACACACAGCAGGTTGCATCTGAGTTCAGGGTAAGCTTGTAAACTCTGTGCTGGGATTGGCTGTGGGAGTCACAGCCAATCAGAACTGACCAGTCTTGTTCCGACCTGCCGCACATGCCAAGGAGGGACGCTCATGTCACTGACAACTCAGGTGTCAGTGTCATGTCAGAGCACCCTGCCCCAATGTGGTCAGACTAGGAACTAGAGTGAGTGATAATGAGGGTAAATATGCCATTCACTACATGGCTGCTGTATGGTCAACATCAAGACAGGGAGGGAGCTAATACAAGATGGCGACTGTACTAATGCAGTCATTTTGGGTAGTAATAAATATGGGCAATTTGGATGACTTAATCTCTTCACATAGAAACCAATATAATTGGTCATGATAGGAATGTATAGACTGGAACATTACAACATGTTACTCTCATGTGCTAGTCACAAACAGATTTGTCATATGGTGTGGGGTGGAGTGTGAAGTTGTTAATAATATAATTAGAGATGTGCCTTTAGGACATACTCCAAAGGTCAAGGTCAGACGGGCACGACGGTGGCGCCTCACAGCGGATGAAAGGTCACGTGACTAGAAAACAGCGTTGTCAGACAGGAAAACAGATAAATGGTCGCTGGGCACAAAGTCACTGCGCTAATGAATTATACAGCTGACCTATTCCTATTCGTTTGTATTCTTCGTTATTGTTTCCATGTGATAAACTCAGAATTAGCCACAGGCTGCCCTGAAGACAATTAATAGAAAATACTATAGTTGTCCAAGTTTGAAATAGCAGTGACTTATAAACTTAGATCTGTGTATTTATCAATGATTGTATGTTCAAATGCTTTTAGAAATTTACATCCAGAGTCTCACTTTAACTTCTGAGTCATTTATTACGTTATATCCTATATCTCATATAAATCTCCATAGATTTAACATGGTGTGACTGTATGCCACCGTTATTATCCTACCCCTTATTAAAATCTCCATAGACTTAACCTAGTATGACTGTATGCCACCGTTATTATCCTACCTCTCATATATATGTCCATAAACCTAACCTGGTGTGACTGTATGTTACAGTTATCAATTTCATATAATTGTGTACATGGTGTTCGCTGACTATCGCTACAGATATCACTTAGCTACGCTCTGGTTTTCACATGTATTTATAACTAAAAACTGCAGTACCCGAATGACCTGACAGTCACATGTAGGGGAGAGGCCCTTTAGATATTAAACGGGCCCCAGGCCTATATAGGTTTCCGTGTATCTACAAACTGTACACGAATGACCTCAAAGTCACCGATTTCCTGTCAGCGATCTACAGTCAAGTACCACTGACGGACTTTTGTCACTGCTGACCCAAAATCGGTCAATGAAAACGATGCAGCTCGTGAAATGACCCAGGACTTTTTCTGCTTAGATTATGCAATGTGGCACCACCCACCACTGAGTGAAAGCTTAGTCACTAAGGGATATCTACTACCCTCAGTGATTTTTCAATACCAATGCACAGGCGGTGGCACCACCGACAGACCTTCAGGTACAATACTCCAGGAGTTTTGAGGGACTTTGAGGGATGTTGTAACGGATAGCGGGTGCTTCCTCTCCTAAGATCTCACAGTCTCTAAGTGGTATTCTGAACAAGGTTCTCAGGCCTACGCTCAATGGGAGAAGAATTCTTAACGAACTAGGCTTAGAGCCTTGAGAATTCATTGGCACACATTATTCCCGCTAGGTGGCATCATTGAGATTATAGGAATCTTTGGGTTGCATTGATGTACGTCTTTAGCATGGGAGGCAGGCCGGTGGATTCTCAAGACTAAGACAGCTGGTGTGACTGACAGTTCAAGGTCGTGCGCTAGTATTTCGGAGGAAGGCGTTACCAGTCCCATATTTAGGACAGGGAACCAGTCTACACAGAGAATAGCCTGGCACCCTGGCCTAATAAGACTATAGGCCAGGTAACGGGTTGCAGTTTCCTGGTGCATTATTGGTAACGCCTGCATTTATCTGTTGCATTGTGGGATTGGCAGACCACCAGATACACTGGTTCCCGGGGTATCCACTAGGGGGCTCGGCGGAGATATATGCGGAACCCAGCCAACCCACGAGTCCACTAGTGCCCTGGCCCTAGCGACAACGGGAGATACTACAGTCTAGTTGAAGGTCGTAGGAACCCGTTACCTGTCCCTTATTTCATTAGGGCAGGGAACCAGTCCACACAGAGAACTGTACCTGCGCTTGTCGTAGGCACGCAGATAGCGAGGGAACCAGCCGAATTTACACACCCGAAACCAGCTTAGAGTCCCTCAGACCTAGAGTGACGGGCAGGTGGAGGGAATGAGCGACAATAGGGATTAAGGGATCCCCGAGGTTCAGTGGGGCGCTCAGGGTAGATTGTGGCCAATCAGCGTTCCCAGAAGTCTTACTTCCGGTAAAGAAAACACGGTAAACCGGAAATGTAACATAACGGGGCAGTCATTGTTTGTGGCCTAGAGGCACAGATGTTTTCCTTTTTACGAAGGGAGGGCCAACGTTCTCCGGGGTATTCCAGAGGTGGGAAACTTTCTTTTTACTGATTGATGTTGCAACCGTAGGAGATAGGGAAGGAGAATAAACCAACAGCTGCTCTGCTTCAATGTAACTTTTATGGGAAGTCCCCTGGCAGCATAATGGCTGCAAGGTACCCCCGCCCCCCCCCCCCCCCCAACCCTTAATAAAAACTGGGAGGGGTAGAGTAGGGGTGGGGTCAGTCAAGCTGTGGTGTGCTTGGTTCACGCTAGAGGACGCGGATGGGGATTCTGGTGGGTCTGTGCATGAGAGTGCTACAGGTTCACCCGGATTATGAAACTTGGTCTGTAGATTTTGTTTACTTAGGTGCTTCCAGACATGATAGGAAATCGCTGGATACAGTATTCAACCATTGTATGCGTGTCGCATTAAATGTTACGGCTATCAGAGATACTCCCATTGTGGAGCTCTACGCCAGGTTTAGAGTAAGGGAACTGGATAGTAGACGACTATTGCATCTCATGATGAACATACTATGGTGGTCACATGACCCAGTTCATATAGATGTTAAAAATACTAATACTAGAAATCAAGACAAAAATTATATAATAACTGACTTCCCTAAAACTGAGAAATACAAACGAAGTACATTGTATATGAGTGTGGATGTATGGAATAAATTACCAACACAAATACAGAAAACTGAGAACAGAGACCATTATAAGACATTCATGAAGGCATCTATTGCACAAAATATCTTCGAGATCTAATCTAATCTATTATTATTCTAGCGTAGATCAAACAATGAATATGTCGGGCTAAGCCGTGGCCATACCTCTTTGTGACAAATCTCTTACTCTTTGTTTTGTCCTGTTTGTCTTCCTCTACTCTGTTAACAGTGGTAATTTGCTCCTGTTAATTTTTTGTCTCGTCTTCCTGTTATCTTGTTGCCGACGGCATGTAAGAACGCCTTGAAAAAGGTGAATGTACGTCTTTACTTGAATAAAAAAAAAATATATATATATATATATATAAGGCCAAGTCCACAGCCGGTTGACAGGTTACTCTGTGTGTTTCTCTGCAATGAGCAAACCCTTTGGAGCCTCATGTTGTTTGTGGGTTTCTCCAAACCCTTTCGGTGGTTGAGTCAGGGAACTTGCTTTGGTTTGTGGACGCACTCTCCCGGCTTTACTTGGCAGTCCGGTGTCAAGGTACTATATGTAAAAAGGTATGATAAATGAACATATACCGAAGATCTCAGAGTCTGTTTTTTGTTCACTGAGAACTGTAATAGTTGATTCACTCTATTACTATATACCTATCTCCGAATGTCTATGAAATACTGCCCGCTGCTAGGGGTGCAGTAATAATAATGTTCGTGCCCGCTGTGAGAGCGACTTAATAAGTCATTAAAATTTCGTTTTTTCGTCATTTTAAGGTATATAATAATAAGCAAACGTCCTGACTGTAGATGAAGCGATTCAGGTTCTCGGTCAGTCGTCGATGTCATACTGCCTTCCGCCTATGGCGTCAGGCAGTATGACATCGACGACTGACCTCGAACAGGAACCGTTTCGTCCACATAAGGACGTTTCCTAATATTCCTATATACCTATGGCTGTACACTCTATGCTTACACCACGCTCTGGGGGGTGGAGTAACTATCTGATACTACCCAAGGTTGGTATACTACCCAAGGTTGCCGTATACTTCCCAAGGTTGACATTTAGACCAATCAGATTGTCTCTTATTAAACCACATTTGAAGGTATATAGGAATAGGGAAACCAAGTACCAGTGAAAGGAAGTCAAAATTACTCGGTAAGGCTTGGAAAAATTACTGCCCGCGGCAAGGGCCTTGGGCAGTAATTTTTCCAAACCTTACCTCGTAACTTTGACTTCCTTTCACCGGAACATAGTTTCCCTCTATTCCTTACCGGAAGAATATTTGAACCAGCCTATGTAGTACCACATAGAATAGCACAGTCTCACTCCGTCGGAATAGATTAGTCTAGTCCTCTGGAAGAGATCTCAGAAAGATTAGAACTAGCCTCCCGCTACACAAGAAACTGTACCCCCCGGCCATAATAGATGAATGCTCCATAACTGCAATAAAAAGTAAGAGGCCACTAGCGCTGGTAAAGACTTCAATATATACATGGGAGATAAATGGGGCAGAATCTAGCTCACCGTTCACCCACCATTACTCTTGTTATTCCAAACCTAAATCCACCGTGCTAATTGTCCTTATCTGCTTCGTATAACCTTGCCCAGCGTGGGCCTACAATCAACCACTGCTAATTGTTTGTGCAAGTGATTAATTTGTGGATTAATTACCAGGTTTTGATGAATGTTGTGATGGCTTCACCTCGTGGTATCCGACAGGCCTTTGTTACTTAATTTTGCTATATTGCTGATATATTTTGTCATGAGTCATTATGAACAACTTGCTTCTGCTGGCTTTCTAAAGCGGGATTCACGCGATGGAATTCATGTCCCTCACAGGGTGTTTGTCTGAGGCAAATCCTGCTGGTATTCATGTACCTCACACGGTGTTTGTCTGAGACAAATCCTGCTGAGATTCTGTACCCTTTAAAATGGGATTCACATGATGGGATTCATGTACCTCACACGGTGTTTGTCTGAAACAAATCCCGCTGAGATTTCTGTACCTCACACGGTGTTCGTCTTAGACAAATCCTGCTGAGATTTATGTACCTCACAGGGTGTTTGTCTGAAACAAATCCCGCTGAGATTCATGTACGTCACAGGGTGTTTGTCTGAGACAAATCCTGCTGAGATTCATGTACCTCACAGGGTGTTTGTCTGAAACAGATCCTGCTGGGATTCATGTACCTCACAGGGTGTTTGTCTGAGACAAATCCTGCTGAGATTTATGTACCTCACACGGTGTTTCTCTGAGACAAATCCTGCTGAGATTTCTGTACCTCACAGGGTGTTTGTCTGAGACAAATCCTGCTGACATTCATGTACCTCACAGGGTGTTTGTCTGAGACAAATCCTGCTGAGATTCATGTACCTCACAGGGTGTTTGTCTGAGATATATCTTGCTGAGGTTCTGTACTCGAACTCCTCATTTGAATGGTAGGGTTCCCTTACCCAGAGACACGTGATTTTCCTGCAGTTGTCAGTGACAATTGCCGCATAATAGGTATAGAATCCCATGAGGTTTGGATTTTCAGCGGGATTCACAAGATGGGATTCATGTACCTCATGTTGTTTGTCTCAGACAAATCCTGCTGAAATTCTGGACTCAAACACATCTCTTTGTCTTAATTATACATTGAGGCATGTTTTTCCCCTGCAATTGTTAGCGACATATCCCCCTAAAATGAACAGAATCTCAAGAGATTTTGAACCCGGGTCCCTGTGAGGAACATGAACCCTCTTTGTCAATTCCACTTCAGGTATACATCACTAACCATGAGACAACTGAAAGAGTTATTATCTCACCCCTGGTACAAGTTTAGCCAAAAGAATAACGTTAGAAGAAAATACTCAACGATAACCCCGGTAAAGTGACAATACTACGCCTTGGTCGTGGCGGAATAAATATGAGATGACATCAAATGCTATTTACTAACTGAATTTGAAAGGTAATTTGAATCATTCTAATATTGTGGTGTCAGTGAAAGGGGTGAGATTAATCCAGGGAGCTGCTTCAAAAGTCGAGTGAGGTCTCTCCAGCGGCACGCCACATTTCAAAGCGAGAGGCCGTAACAGCAAGCGGCACCTCAAATCAAAGCTGCAGCAAAACCGTTACCAAAACCCCATAGCGAGCGGCACCTCCACATCGACAGCGACACTTCAAGTGCAGTTGTTTAGCTCTCGCTTTGGCGGTGAGTACTCTCGTTTAGCACCCTCCCGACTTTTGAAACAGCTCCCTGAACCGCACTCAAATAGTAAAATACACAATACTCCACTCGTTTGGAAATGCCGTAATTATCACTCAGCTTTGCTCTGATGGCAATTGTGGTCCATCAATACTCGTGGGGTATTGTGTATGTATACGATTCTCGATGTAAAGGGCACAATCCACCAGGCTGATTTCTCACCCAATCAATTGTTCCTGGGCCCTTAAGAGGAAGCTCACGTATTGTAATTCATTTAATTCTGATAATAATAGTTTAATAAATGACCATTTTCAAAGATTTTTGAGAAATTCTAGGGCATCCGATAATAATCGGCGATTGTCTGGCTACGGAATCGGCTACCGTCGGTCCAGTGGAACACCCCCTTTAAGGGACGGAGCATAACATCCACTCCCCACCGCTACACGACCACAGACAAATCTTTTCCAACCACTACTGGGACCTGTTTCAGTAGTCTCGTGACATTAGGCCTAGACAGACATCAACAGCGGCACCAACAGTGCAAGCAACAGCGGAAAAAGACTAGCAAATATCAGAAGATCGAAGTGGCCAATCTTCTTCATATTTGGAACGATTATAGATTATATGTATCCCCTACTCATGTTGAAGTGTCATTGCTTAATTCCCACGAAAAGTGAGTGAAACTCTGTGTGTCATCGACTGCAATCTTGTGATCTATCCGTATGGTGTCACAGACGCCATCTAGACATGTCACGAAACTACTGAAACAGGTCCCTGCTGTTTGAGGACACAGCAAGAAGGGACCGAAAAAGATGGTCGTCAGGTGGTGCTTGTTGACGCAATTTCGTCACCCAAAATCGTCTACTCAAGAAAAGCATCAAACATCACCACTATAGACGATTTATTCTCGTCAAAATGGGGAATCTATTACTTTCTGCTCTCTACATAGCGTTTAAAACCAGATGATTATGAACGACATGTTTGACGTTTACGCTTGACGATTTTTAGCTTTTTGCGTCATCAAGCATCGGCTGAAAATCATCAGGAGACGCAAAAACAAGAATTGTTGCCCATGCGATATGATTCTTTTTTCATATATTCAATCTCTGACCCAGACTAGATCAAACTATTCTGAATCTACATATAACTTGTTAATTTACTTTTTGTTGGTGTAAATTGTATGATTTCTGATTTTATAGTTTGACTCAGCGTGATTGTTTTAAAGTTTAGGATACAAAGGACTTTATTGTACAAACTCATATCTAACTAGAAGGTGTTGTCTCCAAACTACTTTGAAGAAAAAAACTTTATTTTATACAAAGAAAGTTAGAGATGAGAAAGCGATCAAATTTCTTATCTATACATATGTATATGTATAAATATGTAAATTTGTATTGTGATAATGACTGAGTACGATATGGTACAGTTTACCTGTTGTTGTAACCTTCTTCGTACTGCCCACGTACGCAAACCAGCCTGTTATGACTGACCATGGACAGACTAAACAAAGAATATAGAAATATTATAAAAATTGTCTCGTGTAAACACCGAGATACCCAGCGTTTACATTCGACGACTGAATATGTGGCCACTGTAGATCGTTAAGCTAACGGTAGTAGTGTCCACCTCAAAAGTCGGCGACCTCAAAATGTACTCGAGCATTTACACTGGCGACTTTTTCACTGGCGTAGTTTCCAGAGAATCGTCGCCCATATAGATAATTAATTCAAGGCCGCTGGAAATAGTCTCAGGCGTCAGAGCATGACCAATAGTCATGAGGTGGTGCCGAATTGTATAATCTGATGTAATCAGACGATCTGCAGTCGCCACGCACTTGGCGTTTACACTAGACGATTTCTATCATTTTACTGCTGAAAGTCATCAAAATTCCAGAATCGCCGGCCAGAATCGTCTTGTGTAAATACCGGGTAAGAGAGTTATTACCTGACATCTCTCCTGTCAGAGTCAGTCGAGTCAATGTCCACATTGTTCTGACATGACAGTAGGTACTAATGGTGGTCACGTGGTATGACATTAATGGTATCAGTAACGACAACCACAATGATAGGATGACCGGTCATACTCCGACACATTATCTCACAGGTTGTCCGGAACAGGCTCACCTATTTACCTCCACCAAAAAAAACATTATTTATCTGAGTGAAATATGGGATGAAGACTAACATGCGTCACAGTATGGGCACTTAGTGAGACTCTCCTTTGTCTCCATGTCTCACTCTGGCCGCAGATATTGAACTGCAATGACAGCGATGGCTGGACATGGTGACAGATGACTGGTTATCCGTCATATCTCTGGGGATGATGTATAGTTCTCTTTGTACGTATCTTCTGATGGCAGTTGGTCGCTGGGAGGAGCTCATCCACTCTCCTAGCAGAGATCCTGTGATCTACCTCCTGTCCTGCTTGTATCTCTGCACCTAGCCTGGCTCCAGTCCCTTCATTCCATGGTTACCCTCTTCGATGGGATACTATCGTAAAACTGGATGAGTTTTAATCTTAGCCACCATATGCCATGACTGGAGTTTGGCAAAGTGACTTCATGAGGCGAAGCCGAGTGAAGTCCGGAGCCATACTCCAGGACTGGCATGTGGTGGCCAAGATTAAAACAAATCAGTTTTAATTTTATCCTACCCTGTCTCCTCGATTTTGGAATATTACGTGATAATAATTCTGTATGCCACTAGTGGCATATAAAACTCCGTATGCCAGTCAGCGTGGCATACGGAATCTCAATGTTAAGCCTATGGGATTTTATATTAGGGGTGGGATAAAGGGACTGGTACAATCGGTAATGGTCTTTAGCTCAAGTATTTCCAACAAGTATTCCCAACACTTTCCATACAGATATCCTGGCTACTGGTCAGAATATCTGCTGGGAGATTGATACCCTCTCACTTTGATCTCAATCCGGTCACAGTTAGGAGCAGGCAAAATTTTTTGCTATGACAACACAGGCGCCCAGAGAACTGGAGGAGGGGGAGGGGTAGGAGGAGGTGTAGGGATACAGGGAGTGGCTTGGAGCCATAAACAGGAGATTCTGTTCATAGTGGACAAGTCTTTGATTCATAGGCCAGTCAGAGAAGGATACATATTATAATGAACTTTATTCTGATTGTGTTTAATCATTTAATGAATGTTCATAATCAAAGACTTGAGCAAGTCTACTCTGCACTTAGCCCAGAAGCCCATGCGCTCACTCACATTATAGGCCAAGTAACGCCCACTATTTTTTGGTGCATTATGGGTAACGCCTCCATTTTTCTGGCGCATCATGGGTAATAGTGTTCTCCTATATGTTAGAATCTTTTCGTTCGAATGGATCACGTTAGTTCTCCGTGGTAGGAAAAAATTTGACCGTGACCGTGAGAAAGACCACAGAAGAGTACCCACCACAATTTTGCCTGACGAGACTGGATAACAGTCGAAACCACGAGAGAAATCGAGGGTGATTTCCCCTCGCTACATACACCCTGACGCTGGCCGTTCAGGGTAGACTTCACTGCTGTCAGTCAGACATGATGACATCAGTCAAAACCGCAAATAACACCATCTGAGGGGCATCCTCCCAGTGAGTGATACTTACTGGGTTTGGGAAACTTGGTTTATCCCATAGTAAGGGGTTCTACTCGGTTAGATCCCCATAGGACCTGTGTGGAATGACACACAGAGCCCCATACTCGACATCGCCGTATGAACGAGTACAACAGAGCGCACTCTGACGCTCGACCAACCGCAACACTGCTCGAGGGTCACGTGCACGCCTCGACCAATCAGCGACAACGAAAACAAGGGTAGACAGACAGAGCGCGGGAATTTTCACCGTGCCGACACCCAGTTCTCTCCATTAGTGGTCGCAACAGCGGTGGGTTTGAGACGCAATAGAAGATACGCCTCGTTCACAGACATAATAGTGTTCTCCTAGTACTGCGCTGGTTTTTAGAGAAACATTCTAATAAATTATCTTTTAAAAGGATGATAGTACTTCATTTCATATCATCCTTTATTATAAACAAGTAGAAATAAGGTATTTGGGCAACCTCATAAGGAAAAGAGGCAGCCTCATCCTGGGAGAGTGGGAGAGAGGTTCTGCTGATAATACTTGCCACGCAAATAAGCGGGGAACCAGCAAAAGTTCAAATTTGTTTATAACTGGGTGTTACCAGTCCCATATTTTATTGGGACAGGGAACCAGTCTATTCTGCACCGACCTACCTTTTTGGGGCAAAATCTGCCCCATATGCCAGTTTTTCAAATACCCTAACTTCTGAACACATTGAGGATTATTTTGTGTTTTACTTGTAAATAGAGATGCACATGTATATCTATATGGTAGATAATATATACTCAATTGTGTTAAATGTTTTATCAAACCAGACATAGTTACTTTATTCAGTGGAAAGAAGCTCTTGAGTTGCAGGGCTTCCTTTGTCAACATAACACATGTGTTCATTCAAAGGGGTGGTATGATCAACTGTGGATTCACATTATAAAGTGGTTTAGAGCTGAAAAAGAGACAGCTGGATTGCCTGTGAAGCTCATTTAACAATTACAGTATTTCCCTACTAATGATATATGAGTTGATTGATTTTCATAACTTCTGACAGTTACCCTGTTTTGAATCTGAAAAGTTTTTTGTGGATATCGGGGAACCAGCGTTGGTTTAAGGCAGAGATTAGTAAGTGCTAGAGCCACAGAAGATCTGCTGGGAGAGTGGATCTCACCCGGAAGCAACCATCACTCTTCAATAACCTCGTGACCTGAGATTGACCTTCTAGGCTGCGTTTACACCTGCCGATTATTGCATTTAGTACCACCGTCAGATTATTGTACCTTTCCGATGAAATATCGGAAGGTATACACAGGAGAATTCTATACATTGTCGATGATATTTGACATACATCCATAAGTGTTGAATAAAGTTGACCCACATCTCATGAATTCCTCGGTAAACGTGACACAGGCAGTCAGTCAAAAGCATCTTGATATATCACACATGCATACAATTTCTTGTACCTTTTTCTGACCAATTGTACTATTGTCATTCCAAATTTCATAGTTGCTGCAGTGCTGCACATGCGCAAATTGACCAAATGCATCAAGTAAAATTCTAAAACCTGACGGAATTATACTGAACGAAACTGTCACACATTTACCATACCCTTTTATATTTATATTGTGATATCTGGGCTTGAATCTGCCCATCTGGTGTCCTTTTGTAATTCCATCACAGTGGAATACATGATCTGTGGGCCTCTATGACATACAGAAAAGGGGAGTCATGTAACATCCTAGATTATCAAACAGACCCCAGAACCACTTGGACCACAGTCAGTGTCTCTGAATACGCGATTCAAACTCGATGGGATATGAGCTCTGACTGCAAACTTTCATAGGTTTTCTCAATATTACTAAAGTGGGATTAATACGGTGGGACAAATGGACCTGAGACTGGTGTACTTCACACCTTTTCACCAATCGCCGACTATTTCCCGCTTGGTACAAAGTTTCACAGATTGGAGTGTTCTACAGTATCAGGTAAACATGGCAGATTCAATTCACATGGAAAGACTTACCAAGTACATAGTCTCGGCCCTACACCCCTACACAGGGTACACAGGGATCACAGGGTGCACATTCGTGGACTCAGGACACTTCCCCGTGTGAATAGGTGTGATTTGGGACCACTGAGACTCACAGATTTGGGGAGAACATGTGAAATACATTTGTCTCACCAAAACACCCCTCTAAATTTTAAACCTGTTTAAAGTCAAAATCTCATGAGATTCTGTTCCTTGTTAGAGGTAATTGTAGCCGACAATTGCAATGATAAAGACTTGTGCCAGCAAAATGGAACCCTACAATTCAGACGGGGAGATTGTGTTCCAGTAATAAATCTCAGCAGGATTTGTCTCAGACAGACGACCTGTGAGGTACATGTATCCCATCGTGTGAAACCCACTTTAAGTACTGGCCCCTATCATCTCACCATTATCAATGGCTTAAAACAACTGATATTTACAGTAGTAGTCTTCCGACTACAGTGGTGCTATCCTACAATTTCCTGACGGATAATGGTGAAACTAGAAATCACTGTGTGCCCTGTAGCAGTCAGCCCGGAGAAAGTAGGCTCATCTGGAAAGCGGCATGTGTGTAATGAAGAAAGTCTCCTGTAACGTTAATAGATTGATTTATCCCATTCTTGGTATGTTTCCCTTACACTTGACATTTGGATCTTGGACTCGGGAGTTTATTGTTCAACGTTGGGCACCCTTCTCATAAGATCTCACACTATCTAGGTGGTATTCTGTACAAGGTTCTCACTACACTGTATGTGAGAAGAATTCTTAACGAACTAGGCTTAGAGCCTTGAGAATCCACTGGCCTGCCTCCCGTGCTAAACAATGCAACCCAAAGATTCCTATAATCTCAATGATTCCTATAGACCCTCTTCACACTGGCGCCATCTTGTAATGGCCGCCA